>CM055826.1:24349155-24372015 GCA_029582265.1 Zoroaster sp. YZ-2022
AATTCATGACTGATCCTTTACTGGACTGCTCTACTGTGGCCGGTAAGCCACATTGACGGTTCATCGTGTAGTTGGAGTTAACGCCAGCTCGCACTACCGCAGCAAAGAAACTTTTTTCTCCTTAATAACAAAAAGTATAACAAAATTAAAACACATTAAAACTACACTTCATGAGTCATGGAAATAATTCCAGATAACGCATTTATATTAAACTAAAGGTACATTGGTATTTGGTAATGTACGTTCATTTCGACCCTCTAGTGTTAAAAAAATATATCACAAAATGTTACCCCACGTTACATTTTGGAGGTTTTGGGCCCTTTGCCATAATATATATTTCACAGATCTGTTTTTTCACAGGAGTTGAATTCTAACCACAACTTACTCAGCACAAAACAAGAATTTCAGATATGTGCACGCTAAAGATAAAAAGCGAAAATGTCCAAAAAATATATCCATCAGTTTTATCTTATGGCGTACATATAACAAATTTCGAAAATTATTAATCATTTTTTGTGTTGAGTAAGGTCTAGGTATAATGAAGAAATTATGGCATTCAGAGTGGGCCCAATACCTGAAAAATGTAACGTGAGCAACCATGGAATTGCCCATATAGAGATATCTTTTTAAAAAATGCATCAAGAGATATCTTGAATTCGAATCGGGGATATCTTGAAATTATTAAGAAATATCTATAAATCATTTTGTTGCCAATAAATGTCACTTACGCTCACTCACTTACAACAACAATTTAAGGATATCACTGGACCATGAAACACAGGTACAGAGGCATCGAGTTATAGCTGCTGTTTTCAGAACCCAACGTCGACTTCCAGAACCCCATTAATAAAGAGATTGGGCATGACCTACCCTTTAAGTTGAAAGAAATTATTATACATTACCGCAGCAATCTGCTCCGAGGGTCACAGTTATAGAACCCAAGAAATGTTCATTACTCAATTCCAGTTGCCACCAAGGGTGTGGATCACCAATTTCTGCGATCAAGCAATGATATGGAGAACCAAATCACTGAGTGAACCAATAAACGATTCAGCTACATCATAAAACCAGGTAGCCAAAACTGAGGTCAACACATATAAATACCTACATGTGTTGCATGATGCAACATGAGCAAGTAATTTGTGTCAAGGGTGCACTGTACTTGGGTAATCGAAAAAAAAACAATTCACGTAGCTTTGTAGCTTTCTAGAACAGCAAGGTAGAAGGCTTGCCTCTCAAGTAAAAGGTACTGAGTTCGAATCCATCATAATTCATTATATTATTTTGTTTTGTATACAACATTCCTAATCAATTTATTGTTGTGTAATATTATTTTTTAGTATATAATAAGAAATGCGTAAGGGTGAGTGTATACTCACACACTCACCCTTACGCATTTCTTATTATATACTAAAAATACTATTATACAGCAATAAATTGATTATTTTAATATATTATAACACACGTGTTACAACAGAGACAGGAACTGTTTACGTAGTGAGCGCGCAGAACCTACACTAATCATCAATCGAGCACGCACCGCATAATTAAGAAGGTTAGGTTTCCAGTTAGTTAACCGCATTGTGAGTCAAGGATGTGTACAGGTAACGCAGAGATGAATTAATTACAAATGCCGACGGGACACTTTTATATCACTGGTTGGATAAATACGTCATGTTTTCAGTAACATTAAGTAACACATAATGACATTTATGTAGCAGTCACGGTAACTGATCTTATCACGGTTTGTTATCTAGGTAAGCGTGTGCCCGTGGGTTATTTTCAGTCACTGTGTTCATCTAAAACGAGGACACCGATTCCATGCCCTGCCGAAAGACTGCTGTGATCGTGACGACATCGTCCCTTTAAATAAATGGTTTGTTACATTGTGAACGCTTTCGAAATAAAATACATTATAGGTCACGTTTGACATGACATTAATGGGCTCCAGGCTACCTCCAATCATAGAGCAAGGACTTGCTCTATGCTCCAATTGACCGGATCATAGAGTTCTGATTGCTAAATCTATCTGAAATACCACAGATTCGTTTCGTATAAAGGCCTTTTATACAGAGTTGGAGTCCATATTTGGGCACAGTATTCCCCAAAAATATTCAGTTTCAACTTAAAAAAAAAAAAACCTTTTCAGTACAGCGTATGAGCCCAGTTTTAGGTTATTGCCTATAAACAATTATTACAACATGAATAATAGGCTCTAATGGTATATCAGACTACAGCAGCCTACAAGGGCTGTCGGAATAAACCCATTATTCCTTACTGGTGTGTGAGAATGTAAACACGTTGCCGTCAACTGCATTCCCAGCAGGGTAGTCGTTACTGTAAAGGGTACTTTGTGATACAGACTTGCCAATGACAGGTAGATCTGCAAAGTTAATAAATAAGTGTATTTGTTAGTCATGGTCAGACAAGGATGACGACATGTGATAGCTGACATTTAAGTGTCGTTTCTACATGACGGCGGACTTAACAGTAATGCTGTGAAAAATATTTGAAAGGGGAGAAATTGAAGTAAAAGGAGAAGAGTTTGAGTAGGATTGGAGCTGGAGAAATAAAGGAAAAAAAGGAGATAGAGAGAAGATTATTACAAAATAAGTAGGAATGCTTCGTGCATGGTCACTGTTATGAATACTGTCGCTAAAACATAAGCACAAGTGTTGTCACTCACCGAACTTTTAAATGCATGATAATGCAATTTAGTTTTAAGAGTGTTGCAAATTTCAGTGATTTTCCCAATGATTAAATAAAGAAAAACAAGAGTGAAACAGATTTAATGTTTACGACGCCATCATGATCTTACCTTCTTGTATGGGACATACTCCAAGTACATACTCGTTGACCGTCACCTCAGCAAGTTGCAGAACAGCCTTGGTAACACCAGGCCTAGAAGGATCTATGTCCACGGTGACATACCTGGCTAACACTGGTGGATCACAAAGGAATTCATTGACTGATCCTTTACCGGACTGCTCTACTGTGGCCGGTAAGCCACATTGATGGTTCATCGTGTAGTTGGAGTTAACGCCAGCTCGCACTACCGCAGCAACGAAACGGTTTTCTCCTTAATAACAAAAAGTATAACAAAATTAAAACACATTAAAACTACACTTCATGAGTCATGGAAATAATTCCAGATAACGCATTTATATTAAACTAAAGGTACATTGGTATTTGGTAATGTACGTTCATTTCGACCCTCTAGTGTTAAAAAAATATATCACAAAATGTTACCCACGTTACATTTTGGAGGTTTCAGCCCTCTGCCATAATATATATTTCACAGATCTGTTTTTTCACAGGAGTTGAATTCTAACCAGAACTTACTCAGCACAAAACAAGAATTTCAGATATGTGCACGCTAAAGATAAAAAGCGAAAATGTCCAAAAAATATATCCATCATTTTTATCTTATGGCGTACATATAACAAATTTCGAAAATTATTAATCATTTTTTGTGTTGAGTAAGGTCTAGGTATAATGAAGAAATTATGGCATTCAGAGTGGGCCCAATACCTGAAAAATGTAACGTGAGCAACCATGGAATTGCCCATATAGAGATATCTTTTTTTTTAAATGCATCAAGAGATATCTTGAATTCGAATCGGGGATATCTTGAAATTATTAAGAAATATCTATAAATCATTTTGTTGCCAATAAATGTCACTTACGCTCACTCACTTACAACAACAATTTAAGAATATCACTGGACCATGAAACACAGGTACAGAGGCATCGAGTTATAGCAGCTGTTTTCAGAACCCAACGTCGACTTCCAGAACCCCATTAATAAAGAGATTGGGCATGACCTACCCTTTAAGTTGAAAGAAATTATTATACATTACCGCAGCATTCTGCTCTGAGGGTCACAGTTATAGAACCCAAGAAATGTTCATTACTCAAGTCCAGTTGCCACCAAGGGTGTGGATCACCAATTTCTGCGATCAAGCAATGATATGGAGAACCAAATCACTGAGTGAGCCAATAAACGATTCAGCTATACATCATAAAACCAGGTAGCCAAAACTGAGGTCAACACATATAAATACCTACATGTGTTGCATGATGCAACATGAGCAAGTAATTTGTGTCAAGGGTGCACTGTACTTGGGTAATCGAAAAAAAAACAATTCACGTAGCTTTGTAGCTTTCTAGAACAGCAAGGTAGAAGGCTTGCCTCTCAAGTAAAAGGTACTGAGTTCGAATCCATCATAATTCATTATATTATTTTGTTTTGTATACAACATTCCTAATCAATTTATTGTTGTGTAATATTATTTTTTAGTATATAATAAGAAATGCGTAAGGGTGAGTGTATACTCACACACTCACCCTTACGCATTTCTTATTATATACTAAAAATACTATTACACAGCAATAAATTGATTATTTTAATATATTATAACACACGTGTTACAACAGAGAAAGGAACTGTTTACGTAGTGAGCGCGCAGAACCTACACTAATCATTAATCGAGCACGCACCGCATAATTAAGAAGGTTAGGTTTCCAGTTAGTTAACCGCATTGTGAGTCAAGGATGTGTACAGGTAACGCAGAGATGAATTAATTACAAATGCCGACGGGACACTTTTATATCACTGGTTGGATAAATACGTCATGTTTTCAGTAACATTAAGTAACACATAATAAGGACATTTATGTAGCAGTCACGGTAACTGATCTTATCACGGTTTGTTATCTAGGTAAGCGTGTGCCCGTGGGTTATTTTCAGTCACTGTGTTCATCTAAAACGAGGACACCGATTCCATGCCCTGCCGAAAGACTGCTGTGATCGTGACGACATCGTCCCTTTAAATAAATGGTTTGTTACATTGTGAACGCTTTCGAAATAAAATACATTATAGGTCACGTTTGACATGACATTAATGGGCTCCAGGCTACCTCCAATCATAGAGCAAGGACTTGCTCTATGCTCCAATTGACCGGATCATAGAGTTCTGATTGCTAAATCTATCTGAAATACCACAGATTCGTTTCGTATAAAGGCCTTTTATACAGAGTTGGAGTCCATATTTGGGCACGGTATTCCCCAAAAATATTCAGTTTCAACTAAAAAAAACACCTCCCTTTTCAGTACAGCGTATGAGCCCAGTTTTAGGTTATTGCCTATAAACAATTATTACAACATGAATAATAGGCTCTAATGGTATATCAGACTACAGCAGCCTACAAGGGCTGTCGGAATAAACCCATTATTCCTTACTGGTGTGTGAGAATGTAAACACGTTGCCGTCAACTGCATTCCCAGCAGGGTAGTCGTTACTGTAAAGGGTACTTTGTGATACAGACTTGCCAATGACAGGTAGATCTGCAAAGTTAATAAATAAGTGCATTTGTTAGTCATGGTCAGACAAGGATGACGACATGTGATAGCTGACATTTAAGTGTCGTTTCTACATGACGGCGGACTTAACAGTAATACTGTGAAAAATATTTGAAAGGGGAGAAATTGAAGTAAAAGGAGAAGAGTTTGAGGAGGATTGGAGTTGGAGAAATAAAGAAAAAAAAGGAGATAGAGAGAAGATTATTACAAAATAAGTAGGAATGCTTCGTGCATGGTCACTGTTATGAATACTGTCGCTAAAACATAAGCACAAGTGTTGTCACTCACCGAACCTTTAAATGCATGATAATGCAATTTAGTTTTAAGAGTGTTGCAAATTTCAGTGATTTTCCCAATGATTAAATAAAGAAAAACAAGAGTGAAACAGATTTAATGTTTACGACGCCATCATGATCTTACCTTCTTGTATGGGACATACTCCAAGTACATACTCGTTGACCGTCACCTCAGCAAGTTGCAGAACAGCCTTGGTAACACCAGGCCTAGAAGGATCTATGTCCACGGTGACATACCTGGCTAACACTGGTGGATCACAAAGGAATTCATTGACTGATCCTTTACCGGACTGCTCTACTGTGGCCGGTAAGCCACATTGATGGTTCATCGTGTAGTTGGAGTTAACGCCAGCTCGCACTACCGCAGCAACGAAACGGTTTTCTCCTTAATAACAAAAAGTATAACAAAATTAAAACACATTAAAACTACACTTCATGAGTCATGGAAATAATTCCAGATAACGCATTTATATTAAACTAAAGGTACATTGGTATTTGGTAATGTACGTTCATTTCGACCCTCTAGTGTTAAAAAAATATATCACAAAATGTTACCCCACGTTACATTTTGGAGGTTTTGGGCCCTTTGCCATAATATATATTTCACAGATCTGTTTTTTCACAGGAGTTGAATTCTAACCAGAACTTACTCAGCACAAAACAAGAATTTCAGATATGTGCACGCTAAAGATAAAAAGCGAAAATGTCCAAAAAATATATCCATCATTTTTATCTTATGGCGTACATATAACAAATTTCGAAAATTATTAATCATTTTTTGTGTTGAGTAAGGTCTAGGTATAATGAAGAAATTATGGCATTCAGAGTGGGCCCAATACCTGGAAAATGTAACGTGAGCAACCATGGAATTGCCCATATAGAGATATCTTTTAAAAAAAATGCATCAAGAGATATCTTGAATTCGAATCGGGGATATCTTGAAATTATTAAGAAATATCTATAAATCATTTTGTTGCCAATAAATGTCACTTACGCTCACTCACTTACAACAACAATTTAAGAATATCACTGGACCATGAAACACAGGTACAGAGGCATCGAGTTATAGCAGCTGTTTCCAGAACCCAACGTCGACTTCCAGAACCCCATTAATAAAGAGATTGGGCATGACCTACCCTTTAAGTTGAAAGAAATTATTATACATTACCGCAGCAATCTGCTCTGAGGGTCACAGTTATAGAACCCAAGAAACGTTCATTACTCAAGTCCAGTTGCCACCAAGGGTGTGGATCACCAATTTCTGCGATCAAGCAATGGTATGGAGAACCAAATCACTGAGTGAACAAATAAACGATTCAGCTACATCATAAAACCAGGTATCCAAAACTGAGGTCAACACATATAAATACCTACATGTGTTGCATGATGCAACATGAGCAAGTAATTTGTGTCAAGGGTGCACTGTACTTGGGTAATCGAAAAAAACAATTCACGTAGCTTTGTAGCTTTCTAGAACAGCAAGGTAGAAGGCTTGCCTCTCAAGTAAAAGGTACTGAGTTCGAATCCATCATAATTCATTATATTATTTTGTTTTGTATACAACATTCCTAATCAATTTATTGCTGTGTAATATTATTTTTTAGTATATAATAAGAAATGCGTAAGGGTGAGTGTATACTCACACACTCACCCCTACGCATTTCTTATTATATACTAAAAATACTATTACACAGCAATAAATTGATTATTTTAATATATTATAACACACGTGTTACAACAGAGACAGGAACTGTTTACGTAGTGAGCGCGCAGAACCTACACTAATCATTAATCGAGCACGCACCGCATAATTACGAAGGTTAGGTTTCAGTTAGTTAACCGCATTGTGAGTCAAGGATGTGTACAGGTAATGCAGAGATGAATTAATTACAAATGCCGACGGGACACTTTTATATCACTGGTTGGATAAATACGTCATGTTTTCAGTAACATTAAGTAACACATAATAATGACATTTATGTAGCAGTCACGGTAACTGATCTTATCACGGTTTGTTATCTAGGTAAGCGTGTGCCCGTGGGTTATTTTCAGTCACTGTGTTCATCTAAAACTAGGACACCGATTCCATGCCCTGCCGAAAGACTGCTGTGATCGTGACGACATCGTCCCTTTAAATAAATGGTTTGTTACATTGTGAACGCTTTCGAAATAAAATACATTATAGGTCACGTTGACATGACATTAATAGGGCTCAGGCTACCTCAATCATAGAGCAACAGGACTTGCTCTATGTAACAATTGAACCGGATCATAGAGTTCTGATTGCTAAATCTATCTGAAATACCACAGATTCGTTTCGTATAAAGGCCTTTTATACAGGTTTGGAGTCCATATTTGGGCACGGTATTCCCCAAAATATTCAGTTTCAACTAAAAAACACCTCCCTTTTCAGTACAGCGTATGAGCCCAGTTTTAGGTTATTGCCTATAAACAATTATTACAACATGAATAATAGGCTCTAATGGTATATCAGACTACAGCAGCCTACAAGGGCTGTCGGAATAAACCCATTATTCCTTACTGGTGTGTGAGAATGTAAACACGTTGCCGTCAACTGCATTCCCAGCAGGGAAGTCGTTACTGTAAAGGGTACTTTGTGATACAGGCTTGCCAATGACAGGTAGATCTGCAAAGTTAATAAATAAGTGTATTTGTTAGTCATGGTCAGACAAGGATGACGACATGTGATAGCTGACATTTAAGTGTCGTTTCTACATGACGGCGGACTTAACAGTAATACTGTGAAAAATATTTTAAAGGGGAGAAATTGAAGTAAAAGGAGAAGAGTATGAGGAGGATTGGAACTGGAGAAATAAAGAAAAAAAAGGAGATAGAGAGCAGATTATTACAAAATAAGTAGGAATGCTTCGTGCATGGTCACTGTTATAAATACTGTCGCTAAAACATAAGCACAAGTGTTGTCACTCACCGAACTTTTAAATGCATGATAATGCAATTCAGTTTTAAGAGTGTTGCAAATTTCAGTGATTTTCCCAATGATTAAATAAAGAAAAACAAGAGTGAAACAGATTTAATGTTTACGACGTCATCATGATCTTACCTTCTTGTATGGGACATACTCCAAGTACATACTCGTTGACCGTCACCTCAGCAAGCTGCAGAATAGCATTGTTAACACCAGGCCTAAAAGGATCTATGTCCACGGTGACATACCTGGCTAACACTGGTGGATCACAAAGGAATTCATTGACTGATCCTTTACCGGACTGCTCTACTGTGGCGGGTAAGCCACATTGTTGATTCATTGAGTAGTTGGAGCTCATGCCAGCTCGCACTACCGCAGCGAAGAAACGTTTTTTTTCTACCATTTTTCCCGAGTATAACAAAATTAAACTTCATGAGTCATGAAAATAATACCAGATAACTCTGTTACTTTAAATTAAAAAGGTATATTGGTATTTGGTAATGTACGTTCATTTCAACCCTTTATGTGTTTCAGAAATATACCGTATCATAATACAAACCTGCGAAAATTTCATCACAATAGGTGCTCACGTTTTAAATGAAACGAAGAAAAACGGTTACATTTATTTTATAACATGTTTTACAAAAGGTTGCTGTCCCGGCAACTTGTTGTCAAATTCAACATAACAACATATACTTCTCTTCAAATGTAATAACTTCTCATGGTTATTGATATATGTACCAACTTAAGACCTACATCAAGTCAGCTTGAAGTTAATAATTCGTTAATTAAAAAACATGATCCTGATCTTGACTGCACTTTCCTGACAAATTGTCAGATAGTCAAACTCAATTTGCCGATTCACTGACCTTGGATCCATTGGCGGACCCAGGGGGGGGGGGGGGCTAAGCGGGCTGCATCCCCCTCTAAAATCGTTAAAAAAATGAGAAAAAGAGAGAGAGAGAGGGGGGGAGGGGAGAACGCACTCTCATTTCCCCCTCACTGTGCTTTGTTTTTCTCTCCCTTTGATTATTTCATTATAATTTTTGTAGTACTGAAAAATAATTGTTTTTGATTCTCAGCCCCCCCCCCTAAAAAATGTTCTGGATCCGCCCATGGGATCGGTGTTTTGTTTAGGACAAATGAAATGGTATCATCTTTCTCTGTCTTCCCGATACACATTACCTTTATCACAGCAACTTGCTCTGAGTGTGAAAGTGATTTTACCCAACTGGTGTTCGTGACCCAAGTCTAGTTGCCACCATGGATGCGAATCGCCGACAGCTAGAAATTCAGAGAGAAGAAACAAACACCCAATTTTACAAATTAAATAAATGTGTATTTTGTTTAATGTTATCATTGTGTGATGTCATAATGAATTTTGCCAACGATTTTTTATTTGTTTGGTTTTAACATAATATGCGCATCCATTCGTAGCACAAAACAACATTAGATAGTTCCTTGAGTAGTAGTGTATATTTTCACGGCTGGAATATTATTCCAGTAATTTAACGTCGCTGTTGCTATGCTTTTAATTTGTTTTTTAAATGCCAAAAATAAAGAATAAAACATTTTGATCATAACTATATGGCAACGCTAATGACGAGGATGACAATGATTTTCAAATCAAACAAACACAAGCAAGTTTTCTGTGTCTTTCTCTGTCCATATTTTTGGTGGAATTTGCTACATATTTTGCTCATCAGCATGCACGTTTTTCTTGGATATACTTGGATGTCCAAAAGTGAATTAATATTGTTCCCATTAGAATTCTAGGCATTTTAAATTAAAAAGTTACAAAGTATTTCAATTTTGAATGACCCATTAAACAGTTCAGCTACATCATAAAACCATTTAGCCAAAACTGATGTCAACACATAAGGCCTACATAATTATAAGATGTGACATGGGTGAGTAATTTGTGTCAAGGATGCACATGCGTAATCGAAAAAAAAAAAAATTTGTAACATTTCTAAAAACCGTTTGTTTTATAAACAGTTAAATAATCACTTCTAAAAGAAGTTACACTATTTCTTTTTTATGAATTAAATATGTGATTTTGGTGTATTTTGTAATATGTACTTGAACCATTTGACAATGAATTCACGAAATATAAATAAATAAATGATTATTTTTTTTACGTTTACGAAGTGAGCACGCGGAACATACAATCACTAATGCACGCACAGTGCCAGGGGCCTCTTAATTAAGAATGGTAGGTTTCCAGTTTGTTAACCACATTGTGGGTCAGAATGTACATGTAACGCAGAGAGAATTAATTACAAAATGAAGAGGGGACAATGTTTTTTTCATTACATGTTCTTTAAATTTTATTATGTTGACCCTCATTTCACATTGGATTAACTGAAACACATAGTCACGAAAAGAGAGACTTTTTGATAGGGCACAATCAGTGGTGACTTAAATAACCCACAAATGCAGATCAGATCTTATTATCGTGCTTCTGCATAAATGATGAGGCAATGCTGCATAAGGACATTTATGTAGCAGTCACGGTAACTGATTTTATCACGGTTTGTGATCTTCAGGTAAGCGTGTGCCCGTGGGTTATTATTTTCAGTCACTGAGAGACTATCTAAAACTAGGACACTGATTCCGTACCCTGCCAAAGTCTGCTTTGATTGTGACGACATCATCTACTAAATAAATGGTTTTGTTACATTGTGAACGCTTTCGAAATAAAATACATTATGGGTCACCTTTGACATGACATTAATGGGCTACCTCCAATTGGCCGGATCACAGGAGTTCCGATTGCTATGCATAAATATATCTGAAATACCACAGATTCGTTTCGTTTAGGCCTTTTATACAGAGTTGGATTCCATAATTGGGTACGGTATTCCCCCAAAAAATTCAGTTTCAACTAAAACAAAAACCCTCCCTTTTTCAGACCAGCGTATGAGCCCAGTTTTAGGTTATTGCCTATAAACGATTATTACAACATGAATAATAGGCTCTAATGGTATATCGGACTATCGGCCTATAAGGGCTGTCGGAATAAACCCATTATTCCTTACCGGTGTTTGAGAATGTAAACACGTTGCCGTCAACTGCATTCTTGGCAGGGTGTAATTGTTTACTATGAAGGGTACTTTGTGATACAGGCTTGCCAATGACAGGTAGATCTGCAAAGTAAATAAATAAGTGTATTTGTTAGTCATGGTCATACAAAGATGACGACATGTGATAGCTGACATTTAAGTGTCGTTTCTACATGACGGCGGACTTAACTTGGCAGTAATTATGGGATAAAATATTTGAAAGGGGAGAAATTGAAGTAAAAGGAGAAGAGTTTGAGGAGGATTGGAGCTGGAGAAATAAAGAGAAAATATGGAAATGGAGAGAAGATTATAACAAAATAAGTATGAATGATTCGTGCATGGTCACTGTTATGAATACTGTCGCTAAAACATAAGCACAAATTGTCTTGATATTTGTCCAATTGTGAGTTATTTCTTACAAGCTTCTAAAACCGCGTAACAGGGCTAATTCTAATAAACGTAAGACTGTTCAAAAAGTCAACACATTGAAATTAGCTAAAAATGTTTGGAAATTATTCTGATTACAAAACAAAACGTCTAAATAATATGAAGAGCAGGACAATTTTGCGGTCACAGACAGTGGAGTAACTACGGGGAGGGGGCACTAGGGGTGCACCACTTTTTCCATGGGGGCATGTCAATACTTGAACATTTTGTATCCTGCAGCCTCAAATGGGGACTATTTTTCAGAATCCTGAATGGAACACCTCTGCTGGGAGGCACGTCCGGTCTTGTATACCCCATTAATGGTATCCCACTAAATCACCCACAATAATGAGCGTGGTAATCTGTCAGATTAAGTAAAACTAATATTTTGATATCTACAACGAAGAATTACAAAAAGGGCATGAATTAATTTTTTTTTTTTGATTTCTTGAAGAAGATGGGTCTGTTATTATCTATGAATAACATAAGGGAGAGTTCACGTGGCCACAATTGTTTATCGTTACACACAGCCGAGGTCCTATTGTTCCCCCTTTTCCCCCCTTTTTAAGGTATTTCACATTTGATTTGTACACGTTTTTCAAATCAAGACATTTCCAAACTATTCGTGTCGATCGATGACCCATTGATTTCTTTTCTTATTCGTCCTCGATATAACGGTAAATATACCCATGTATTTGATTGATTGGTTGAACACATCACATGTTTCGTGAAAAATGGAACAGTCCAGATATAGTAAATGTTTATACTATGATAACTTGATCAAAATGTTGATATGTCTGAGTAACGTCGTCGACCATTTAAAACCAGCCTTGAGCTTATGGTTGTTCTGCTGATCTCATATTTTGTTCCAAATTTTAATATAGCAAGGAACCGTTCATTGACAACTTTTTTAAGCAAAAAGGTACAGAGCACAAGCACTGCCCCGAGTTATCTACTAGTTATTGTGACATTTGGTGCAATGAGAGGTGGCAAAATGACAATTAAACATTGAAATACAACATTATAAAATGATCTCACCTGTATAATAATAACCAGCAATCTAAAAGGGGGAAATGAAATTTAAAAAATTCTTGTTACTTATTAGTTAAATAAAAGTCATTTAGTACATTAAACATTTACTTTTTACTCGTTTTTTGTTCTTTTTTCTTCTTTTTCAATCTTCAGCATAGATTCTTGTTTGTCTTGTTGAGGTCACGTGTGAATGTACAGTTAGGAAACCGACCAGACGCATGAGTCATATAAACCGTAATTCAGCTCGGCAAGGACAAGCCCGAAATCATTCAGTATATTAATTCGTACGGCAAAGTAAATTTACAAAGGTTTTGCCAGGACTGAAGCCAGTACTGAACTTATCTTAATTTTAAATGATAATATACAAGCATACGATTCCAAGCATTTATATCTGAAAATGGACCGAGCCGAAGGTGATGTCCATTATCACTCGTTGACATGCTCCCATAAACTTGAATTCTCTTATTGCTTTTATCATCATGGATGGTATACCTTGATTGTTTCATTAAGACCAATCCAAACTCGACAACATCTTTGTGGATGATTAGGTCTCTCCATGATGAACTTCAAATCATCTACAGTGGATATGTTGAAGATAGTACTTCCAGGGTAGGTTCTGTTACACACTTCACTGTCGTTATAATTGCTTGGCTTAGCAAGTTTGTAGGTAAACGAGCCATTTGTGATCTCCCATTCACGGCAGGTATCCTACAAGAGCACAACATAGTTGAGAACAACAACTTGAACAGTTGTTTGAACATTTTGTTTAATATGATCTAAAATGTCAAAACCTATAAAAAAACAAATGGGGTTTCAAAAGCCATACTGTACGTGTATAAATGGACATTCTAAATTTCCCAATAATGGCACCATTCTGTGTAGCGAAGTGTATAGAGTGATCTTCTCGATAGCCTCATGATGAAGTAATACTCATTTAAGTGGGTCTTTTGGGGCCTATCAGGAGATGACAGCTAGAGTAGACTGGCTTTTCTCAGAGCCATCATTTCTTCAGAAAAGATCATTACATGGTGTGCCCGAAAAACTCAATTATATATATAATGCCCCAGTCACATTTAAAAAGGCGGCCGTAGGGTCTATAATATCTACGGCCAGTAGCAATTATCGGGGCCGCCGCAGCATTCCCACGGTGTCATGCACACTAGCAGTCACACGTAAAGGTAGCCGCACGGCGTATTTTAAATTTTTGGAGACAGAAAATCTGCGGCTGCCGTACGGCCTTTTAGTGATGACGCACGGTTGCCTCAAGGCGACCCTGCGGCGACCGTAGGGGTTTGACAAATAGCACGGCAGACCACGGTCGCCGTACGGTCGCCGCAGGAGACCCTACGGCGACGTGCGGCGACCCTGCGGCCAGACTGGGACGTCAGCGCCTGGAGTATTTATATCAGGGCGTTTTCAAAGTCTCTCGCCACATTCAAACAAGTCGCGCATCGGGATGCGCCATGCGGATGGCGCGCGACGGCCGTACGCATGCCGCGCGTAAGCAGGGCCTTGCGTTGGCCGCAGGGTTTGCTACATGCCGCAAAGGCCACCGTACGGGTACCGTAGGGCCGCCTTGAGGGCGCCCCCATGGTGACCGTGGGTTCCTGCGGCCGCCGCAATATTTTTGGGGGTCCACAAAGTCATAACACCTAAGGGCAAGCGTACGGCAAACGCAAGGCCACCGTACGGGCCAACGTATGGTCGACGATGGAACCGCTCACGGCATGGCTGCGGCGTGTCTAATTGCCACGGCGAACCTGGAAAAGAAAAAAGTTATAACGCCGCGCTATAATCTCACGGCGACCCTACGGTCCAAAAAGATAGGGATACGCCCTAAGGCCACCTTGAGGCCCCCGCAAATCCTCTGCGGCCGCCGCAGGTATCTCTCCATTTTGGGGGTCTACGGCTGCCGTATCCTAGCCGTAGGGCAAATGTGACTGGGGTATTACCACCGTGCAAAGCCTCAAATCCTACACCCTTAATGACCATTTCGTCTGACCCAGGAGGGCCAGTTGGGTGCATTAAAGCATTGAACAAACTGTCATCTCAATTGTTCTACCATTGAATCGTCTTTCAATAGTTAATAACGATTGCTCAATGGGCCCTATAAGGACCGTTGGCCTTAGGTTGGGACTGAACAACCAATCCGCATTGTGAGATTCGAACCAGGTTCTGCAGCAGTGAAAGGTGATAAAAGTATCACTATGATAACCTAATCACGTTGGAATCCTAGCCACACCCTTTAGACACCCCATATTTGGCTCTCGTGTTTAGCTCTCTGGTTGTCATTCGTTTGAATCGATATCGGTACCGATTTCCATTTCATTTACTAATAATTTAAGATTAAGATTTGGAAAGTTGTTAACTCACGTTCCATGTGCTTACAATCTGCTAGGCAACGAGTAACAAATATTGCCATCAAGACCGTCATTAATTTGGTAGTAAGCCATTACAAGTTGCGAATGTAGAACGCAATGCAGAAAAAGCTTAACTTATCTTCTGTGGCGAATAAGGGTGATGCATTGGGTTTAATCATTATGTTCAGGCATTAGGGGGATTATTTTGTAAGAGATTTCAATAATATCACAATGACAGCCCAGTTATAGATTACTTTATCATCACGTTACGATTTGTATTAAAGTTTTGGGTTGATTATGTTAATAAACAACTTAAATGCATTGAATAAATGTTTGCATGGTTTTCGAAAGTTATACTTTACATTTCTGAAACTAGGATTCTATAAATCTATGGAATGTTCAGTTTGTTTATAGGGCAGACGGAAATTCCACAACGAATATTAAAACGCCTAAAAAGGACCACGCACGAGCGCCTATACCAATCTGTTCCGAGGACTGAATTATTCATAAACCTACAGAAAAAAAATGATTATCTGTTATGTATGCAGATTTATTTACACAAATCACAGTATGAATAAGTGATATAAAAATTAGTTACCGAATGGATTATGAATTAACAAAACCCTACCGGTAGAGAAATATAAAGAGAAAAAACACAAGACACGGAACAAACGGACTGGTAAAATGCGCTCGTGGCGTCGCGTTCCGTGCTTTGTGTTCCGGGTTGCCCCGTAAGCTTCGAATTTAAGCAACATTTACAAGGGAAATTAACAGTTAAAAGCAAAATTACCGGTGACATATCGAAAACACAGAATGTGCAACTTTAATATTCCAAATATGACTGAGTGCGGGAGTCGATACAAATATGAAAGATGATTATACAAAAAATATGTCTAAAGCAAATGCAATTACTTTCTGCTATAATTCAAAGCTTAAAAGAAGCAAGTAATTTAAAGAAACGTAAAATCACAGAGACTTTGAAATGTTTGGAATAAAGTTGAGGCACGCAAAAATGTTTAGTTTGGCATAGCATCTGTTACATTGTTACTTAATATTTCTCATTGTTCATTGTCAATTTAGCAGCCAATTTTAACTCAGCGTCAACCAATTTCGCGCGAAACCGATTGCTGCTCAGAATCATCATTCAATTTTCTTAAACATCATTCAATTTTCTAATGCGCATCCAATTTAAAAATACTCACCAGCGGCATTCAATTTCGCCTATTTTGCGGCGTACAGTCGGTCATTCAAATTCCTTATTACACAAACATTTGTGACATTTAGGCAATGAAATTCAAACTTGTTTTCCATGTTTTAATTTCATAGTAGCAATGGTTCCCCCATTGGTAAGCGCCTGTCGCTTTATTTTACCGGTTATCAGAAGGAAGGACCCAGTTTTTTAATGGTCTGAGACCAAATAATAAAACAAATGGTCTTTTAATTATTTGAAATTTAAAAAACAAATGATAAAAGAATGGTTTTAAAAACAAAAAAAAGAATGTAAACATTAACGAACATTTTATGAAAAAAACAGGGATTAAATCAAGATTGGTGAGAATAATTGGTTTTAATTCCATTTTTAAATTGAAATTGCCTGTAAACGAAATTTGAGCAAAATTGCCTCATTGACAAAATTGAATTGACGGATGTACTGAAAAAAATGACCGTGGAGGAAAACTGGAAAATTAGCCTGGAATTATTACTTCGAACCGTGGTAGCAACCGGGTAGCAACCGGTTTTTAAAACGCAACGCATTTGAATGCTAAATTGACGGTGGCCTATAAATGCATTTCCATTGCAATTAAAACAGGGCAACTTATTAGCGTGTAAATGTATAAACAGAGACTATTCATTCATGTCATGCTTGCATTGCCTACGAAGTTCATCAGCTATCTACTGATGATCGTAAACGTTTGGCGTTTAATAGCGCCACGAGGCGCAAATAATGGTGGACCCAACAATACGGGTAATGTGTCCCAAATGCAACATGATTCCATATTCCTGATCTGAACGAAAAATCTCTTGGGACACTTAAAACCCCCCTGCCCCCAATTTCAAATACAGTATTTAGTGCTACTTTTGTATTTAACCTTGTTTTGTAAAACTGTAACAAATTCGATGTGTGGACCTTAAAATCATGTTAAAAAACAAAATGGAAACAGAACACAGAAATGAACTGCTTAATCTGTATCATAAGAAGTTATTGGGTAATGGGTACATATTATTCAGGGCAAAATAAATAATAAATAAATAATAAAAAGTATCCACAATAATTTGAGAAATGAAATTAAAGAAATTGAACAAAACAAACTCTCATAATTGTTAAAGCATTGAAAACAAAACAATTCAACAAAATCAATAAAAACAACCCCAACAAAATCCAGTACAGGACTATATATTTTTATGCAGTTGACTAAGGAATCTTGCCTCTTATTAGTCACAGGACATGGCTATCCAGACTCTGGTCATCACCGATTTCATATAAGTGGTTGAAAACAAAACTTCTGTTGGATCAGAACGGACTTCAATGTTTCCTGGGTTTTTGTACGAATAAGGGCTGTAACAAATGTTGATGAAGTAGACGTGTTCACCCTAGATCATTGGTTTCTCGAATAGTGTTTTCCGTCAATTCCATATAACAAGGAGAGTAAACCTGGCTACAGAAACGTACCTGCATTCACCACATGGGAGTAATAGATTGAAACTGATGACTTGTTATTAATGATATTGGCTGATACAAGCTGTAACAAAAGAAAACTAATTACTGGACACGACTGTTGCTTTCGATCAGGCTTGCTTTTTTTTGTCAGTTTTGTGCCCCACCGCGCAGTACGACACTTTCAATAAACTAGAACGACGAAGCCGCCGTAACTCGCTGCTGGATACGTATCAAACTCATTTGATAAATATACATGTAAATGCACCATATATACTGGGGCACAGGGTGGGTGGGGGCCAGGAAAGACTGGATGTGGAACAGAAATGGGAGGAGAGGTAAACCAGTTTCCAAATACATGTCTGTTTGTATCGGTTTACTTTACACAGATTTGGTTTAATTGGGGGGGGGGGGCTTAGTTGAGTGGGGGGGGGGGGTCGGGTTTTTATGAGGGGGACCTGTAGAATTTGGTATGATTAATGTGTGGTTATGGTTAAAGAATGCCATAGAGCAGCATAGTTTGAACTCTATGATCTGGGCTGTGATATATTTCCAAAACGTCTCAATACAAAAGATGTCCTTTGACCTCAGTGTGACTAAATTCCATCCAAATCAAGTCAAAACTTTAAATGCTAAAACACAGCCATCAATGTTTTGTTACAAACTTTAACATTTCTTAACAATAAAAACAAATTAAACATAATTCCAAATGTTTTATTCTTTATAAAAACAAAGTTGGTTAGGTACCTCAAAATATGATTGCATGGTCACAATAACTCATTTGGGCTTCCACAACCCCAAAGAAAATACCTTTGCTACGCCCCTGACCACCATTGGCCTCCTATTATCCCTTTTCTTTAGAATTTATCTTGAGTGGTAGGACTACACGAAACAAGAAGAAACTTGAGTTACCATTGTCCCCATTGTGTCAGTACCCTCCTAAGTGACCTCCTGCCCCCCACACACAATGGATTAAATATCTCGGGGTTCCTAATTTCACAGTCCTATCACATGATATTTTGAGTGACCAATATTAGCCCAAAATAATACACATATATTTCGTTAGTTACGATTATAAATACACAGCAGTGTCAGGAAAAGACTGCCTGCTTATCACCGACCATGCGTGGCACGCGCGTTTCGTTATGTTGCCCTTAATAACTCATCAATTTAAAGGGAAGGTAAAACATTAACAATTTGACCAGATAATCAAATTATCAAATTATTATGTAAAAACATGAATGTAAAGTTGGTACATGTTCCAATCATTCTGAGAAATGTGGCCTGCTGTCGAAACATGTTCGGTATTTTCCGGTAAACAAAGAGTCCCTTTACTCGCAGGCTGTGTTGTTTGAAAATCGGTCCAGCCGATTTCAAACGATGCGAAAAAGAAATGTTCGACATCAAGATATTCCTGAGGAAAAACTTCATAATTATGAATCAAATCGAATAAACCATTCTAGAGTTATGGTAGAAAATGTGTTATTTTTAGCATTCTGTTAGTGCCACTGTCAAAAATATAAGATAACCTTTGACCTTGACTTGAAAACCGCTCGGTTAATATTTTTACATTGTTATATTGCTTAAGACCTGTTCTGTCATCTCAGCTATGAATTGCAGCTGAAAGGAAGAAATTAAAAATCACCTGAATGTCTATCTTAAGACACAATTAATTCCAGCCATCATTTTCCTTGTCCATGCATATTATGAAAATAACCTTTATTAAACTACAAAGTCTCGTCTATCATGATTCCAATTGATTTATATCATAGCATCATTAATATTGCAACTAATTCACATTCGGTATCATTATGATGCCCTTAATAACTCATCAGTTTAAAGGGAAGGTACAACATTGGCAATGACCAGATCATCAAATTAACAAATTGGTATCTAAAAATAAGTCAAGTTGGTACATATTTCAATCATTCTGAGAAATGATTTCGTCTGCAGTGCTTTCATCTTTGTTAATTTCGAATTTACATAAACACATTTTAAAAACATGTAACAGTTAGTAATTTATTTTTTTCTCAAAAATGAATACAACTCTTGTGATAAAAATGAATGTTTGTTAAGGTAAAGTATAGTTATAGTTATTTCAAAACATACAATTGTTTTGATATAAAAATTACTTTTCATAAAGCTGATGTTAGTATTGTAACGGAAAGTGAAAGACTATACCAGTCTAATATTTAGATTGTGGATGACCTTATGTTG
Source organism: Zoroaster sp. YZ-2022 (assembly GCA_029582265.1). Lineage (NCBI taxonomy): Eukaryota > Metazoa > Echinodermata > Asteroidea > Forcipulatida > Zoroasteridae > Zoroaster > Zoroaster sp. YZ-2022. The sequence goes on from CM055826.1 coordinate 24,369,516, forward strand.
CGCGCGCTGATTGGGCAGGCGCGTAGCGATGCGATGGCTGCGCCGGTCGTAGTTGCCTGCGGTATGCCATAGCGCATGAAAAGAGCGATAGCTGCCAGCGTAGAAAGACGTAAGTTATTGTCTTAGCTCTGCGTGTACGTCGCTGACTAGCGCGCGGTGCATTAGCTGCAAAGTGAATATAAGTTGTATGAGCTGTACGTTGTATGCTAGCGTGCATAGCTGATGCGTAGCTGGTACAAAGCTTTGGAAGCTGTACATAGCTAACGCTGGCGTGCATTGCTGATGAGTACAAAGCTATGGTGTTCTAAAAAGGACACATGCACATTGCAAGAAGAGTGTTGCAGTAATTCCAACCCTCCCGGATCTTCCGGGAGTCTCCCGGATTTGAGTGTAAACTCCCGGTCTCCCGGATCGGATGAAAAACTCCCGGAATCGTAAAAAAAAAATCATAACAAATGCTGTTTATCAAGATAAATACAAAATAGTTTAAACTTAAGTTCAAACTTGCGCAAACCTTCGCCTGTGCAGTGGAAAGGTCGTTGATATTTCACCTCCTATCGCTACGATTCCTTCCTTCAGGTGGAGGACTCGGGGTAACGCCCTCAACGTTGAAAATAATCTCATTTGCCTGTCTTGACCGACGCGGTCAGTTCGAAGCTCCGTCATCTAAACCAATGAACGTCGGGTGTGTGTACACGACGTGTGCATGTGCATGCAAAACCAATGTGTGGAATCATGGAGGAATCGAGCTCCATGCCATGGAGCATGTGTTGTAATTAAAAACGCGGACCTACACATCCCACCTGGACCCATTCACGCACATAAATCCCGTCATAAATCAATGACAATATTGCTATTTTTTTAACGCATCATATAAAATAAAATAAGAAAACATGCTTAACTATTGGAATTACTTACTGTTACGTTTTCAGTGCTGATAGAGAGAGCATTTCAACGATAACATTGTTTTTAATTTTTTAAACAACGGTTATCACCTCTTTAAAAATGGAGTGTACCCAAAACGAGCCACATGATGTCGCAATAACCATTCCTCCTCCCTACAATGTATCACATTGTATCACAATTTCAACACGAGGTCACAAGGTGAAATCTGAGACAACGCACTCATCATACGCGTGGAGTGGTCACAGCAGAAAAGGAGGATTTCCAACTATTAGTAGCGTAATTTTATTCCTGATAAAATTCCTGGATAATGGGAATCTTTTTATTTAGTTTCAAACATGTGGACATTTTTTTGAGAATGGCAATTTTGATGTACAGAAACCCCCCAAATCGCGGCCGGTTTGCGGTGGTGCCACGCTCGGGTGCAGTCAGGTTGTCTGTGCTCTTTAAGCACCTGCGCACGCCAACGTAACACCACCGCGTAGATATGAAATCTTTTATTCTATATTATCTATGCACCACCGCAGATGGCTTCTATTTGGTTGCGCGATGGTCGCGCGGCTGAAAACTTGATGCGCGATCACTGAGGCATCAAGATTGCAACTTGTCGCTGGCGGTGTTCGACGATTATCATCGCGCACGGCGCAACAAAGATTATCGTGATGATGACGTCTGGCGAATTTGGTCGCAAGGGAGACCTCCCGGATTCTGGCATCGGAAGGTTGGAATGTTCACTGTTGTCGCGTCGCACTAGAAGTGTGTCGCGTCGCACTAGAAGTGTTGTCGGGTCGCACTAGAAGTGTGTCGCGTCGCACTAGAAGTGTAGTTGGGTCGCACTAGAAGTGTGTCGCGCTTCGCACTAGGAAGTGTTGTCGGGTCGCACTAGAAGTGTGTCGCGTCGCACCAGAAGTGTAGCGGTCGTCGCACTAGAAGTGTGCCGCGTCGCACCAGAAGTGTAGTCGCGTCGCACCAGAAGGTGTTGTCGGGTCGCACCTAGGAAAGTGTAGTCCGCGTCGCACCAGAAGTGCTTGTCGCGTCGCACCAGAAGTATTGTCGGGTCGCACTAGAAGTGTGTCGCGTCGCACCAGAAGTGTAGTCGCGTCGCACTAGAAGTGTGAATAATTCATTCAGGTGTTTTTCCCGCGCGGCATAACAAAATCACCAGAGGGCGCGTCATGTTACAATTTGGTCAACGAACACGTTAGAACTACTGGTACGGTAAAGTATTTCTTTTGTATTGTTGTTAATGATTTGAAGATACAAACGAGGTAAGAAATCCATATTTTCAGTAACGTTACCGCGTGGGAGAGAAATGATTGTAACATGTAAATTGTTAGGCCTCACTTATTGTATTTGTAAGTTGTAGTGTAATGACTTGGAGACTTGTAGCATCCATTTACTTACTAATCAGATTAATTTCAATACATTTGTGGAGTTGCCATATATTGTTTATATAATGTGACTTATATGTATGTTGTTTCTTTTTAAAATAGTTTTTCAAGAAGAGTGCTTTGGCTAAGAGTTGCTTACACAATTCAATAGAGATCCTGAAGTTGTTAAGGCCATATTTCATGAACTATGTAAAAAAAAAAATTTT
>CM055826.1:24372515-24388104 GCA_029582265.1 Zoroaster sp. YZ-2022
ATAGTTTTTCCCCGATAATTAAATAAAGAAAACAAGAGTGGTACAGCTTTAAATGTTTATTACGACGCTATCATGATCTTACCTTTCTTGTATTGGACATACCCCAAGCACATACTCGTTGACCGTCACCCTCAGCAGCTGCAGAACAGCTCGGTAACACCAGGCCCAGAAGAATCTATGCTCACGGTGATATACTCTGGCTAACACTGGTGGATCACAAAGGAATTCGTTGACTGATCCTTTACCGCTCTACTGTTTCACTGTGGCCCGGTAACACATTGCTGATTCATTGAGCAGTTGAGCTGAGCTTCGTGCCAGCTCGCACTACCGCAGCGAAGAAACGGTTTAGTCCTACGTTTTTTCCCGAGTATAACAAAATTAAACTTCATGAGTCATGAAAATAATACCAGATAACTCTGTTACTTTAAACTAAAAAGGTATATTGGTATTTGGTAATGTAATGTACGTTCATTTCAACCCTTTATGTGTTCCAGAAATATACCGTATCATAATACAAACCTGCGAACATTTCATCACAATAGGTGCTCACGTTTTAAATGAAACGAAGAAAACGGTTACATGTATTTTATGCTTTTATGTTTTACAACAGGTTGCTGTCCCGGCAACTTGTTGTCAAATTCAACATAACAACATATACTTCTCTTCAAATGTAATAACTTCTCATGGTTATTGATATGTGTACCAACTTAAGACCAACATCAAGTCAGCTTGAAGTTAATAATTCGTTAATTAAAAAACATGATCCTGATCTTGACTGCACTTTTCTGACAAATTGTCAGATAGTCAAACTCAATTTGTCAATTCACTGACCGTGGATCCATTGGTGGATCGGGGGGGGGGGCTAAGGGGGGGGGGCTAAGGGGGCTGTGGCCCCCCTAAAATCGTATTAAAAAATTTATTTAAAAAATAATAATAAATAAAAAAAAGGAGAGAAAAAGAGAGAGAGAGAGAGAGAGAGAGGGGGAGGAAAGGGAGAACGCACTCATTTCCCCTCTCACTGTTTTATTTTCTCTCCCTTTGATTATTTCATTATAATTTTTGTAGTACTGAAAAATAATTGTTTTTGATTCTCAGCCCCCCCCCCCCACTAAAAATGTTCTGGATCCGCCCATGGGATCGGTGTTTTGTTTAGGACAAATGAAATGGTATCATCTTTCTCTGTCTTCCCGATACACATTACCTTTATCACAGCAACTTTCTCTGAGTGTGACAATGATTTTACCCAACCGGTGTTCGTGACCCAAGTCTAGTTGCCACCATGGATGCGAATCGCCGACAGCTAGAAATTCAGAGAGAAGAAACAAACACCCAATTTTACAAATAAAATAAATGTGTAGGCCTATTTTGTTTAATGTTATCATTGTGTGATGTCATAATGAATGTTGCCAACGATTTTTTATTTGTTTGTTTTTAACATAATATGCGCATCCATTCGTAGCACAAAACAACATTAGATAGTGCATTGAGTAGTAGTGTATATTTGCGCGGCTGTACATCAATATTATTCCAGTAATTTAACGTCGCTGTTGCTATGTTTTTAATTTGTTTTTTAAATGCCAAAAATAAAGAATAAAACATTTTGATCATAACTATATATGGCAACTATATATGACGAGGTTGACAATGATTTTCAAATCAAACAAACACAAGCAAGTTTTCTGTGTCTTTCTCTGTCCATTTTTTGGTGGAATTTGCTACATATTTTGCTCATCACATGCAGCACGTGATTTCTTGATATAGTACTGGTTTAAAAGTGAATTAATATTGTTCCCATTAGAAATCTAGACATTTTATATTAAAAAGTTACAAAGTATTTCAATTTTGAGTGACCCATTAAACAGTTCAGCTACATCATAAAACCATTTAGCCAAAACTGATCTCAACACATAAGGCCTACATATAAGATGTGACATGGGTGAGTAATTTGTGTCAAGGATGCACATGGGTAATCGGAAAAAAAAATAAATAACATTTCTAAAAACCGTTTGTTTTATAAACAGTTAAATAATCACTTCTAAAAGAAGTTACACTATTTCTTTCTTATGAATTAAATATGTTATTTTGGAGTATTTTGTATTATGTACTTGAACCATTTGACAATGAATTCACGAAATATAAATAAATAAATGATAATTTTTTTACGTTTACGTAGTGAGCACGCAGAACATACAATCACTAATGCACGCACAGTGCCAGGGGCCGCTTAATTAAGAATGGTAGGTTTCCAGATAGTTAACCGCATTGTGGGTCAAGGATATGCCATGTAACGCAGAGGAATTAATTACAAATGAAGAGGGACAATGTTTTTTTTTTTACTTTTATTTTAATTTTATTTTGTTGCCCCTCATATCACATTGGATTAAATGAACAACATCGTCACGATCAGAGAGACTTTTGATAGGGCACGCAATCAGTGTCCTAGTTTTAGTTGACTGAAAATAATAACCCACAAACGCCGATCAGATCGGCTTCTGCATAAATGATGAGGCAATGCTGCATAATAAGGACATTTATGTAGCAGCCACGGTAACTGATTTTATCACGGTTTGTGATCTAGGTAAGCGTGTGCCCGTGGGTTATTATTTTCAGTCACTGAGGTTTATCTAAAACTAGGACACCGATTCCATAACCTGCCAAAAGTCTGCTTTGATTGTGACGTATGGTGTTCTATAATGGGCACCTACGCGGCGCCTTTTTTTTCTACGCGGCGCCTTTTTTTTTACGCGGCGACTTTTTTTGGGGGGCGGCGACTTTTTTTTTGTGGACGGCGACTTTTTTTTTTTACGCGGCGACTTTTTTTTGGGGGGGGGCGGCGACTTTTTTTTTTGGACGGCGACTTTTTTTTGACGGCGACTTTTTGACGGCGACTTTTTTAGGCGATTTTTTTTTTTATACGGCGACTTTTTTTTTTGGGGCGGATTTGACGGCGATTTTAAAGTCGCCGTCCAAAAAAAGCTCTGCCGCAAAAAATCCGTCCCCCAGAAAAAATCGCCGCGTAAAAAAGTCGTCGTCCAAAAAAAAAAGTCGCCGTCTAAAAACAAAAAGTCGCCGCGTAAAAAAAAAGTCGCCGTCCAAAATAAAAAAGTCGCCGCCCAAAAACAAAAAGTCGCCGCGTAGAAAAAAAAGGCGCCGCGTAGGTGTCCATTATAGAACACCATAGTGACGACACTGCCCTTTAAATAAATGGTTTTGTTACATTGTGAACGCTTTCGAAATAAAATACATTATGGGTCACCTTTGACATGACATTAATGGGCTACCTCCAATTGGCCGGATCACAGGAGTTCCGATTGCTATGCATAAATATAGAGTTGGATTCCATAATTGGGTACGGTATTCCCCCAAAAAATTCAGTTTCAACTAAAACAAAAACCCTCCCTTTTTCAGACCAGCGTATGAGCCCAGTTTTAGGTTATTGCCTATAAACAATTATTACAACCTGAATAATAGGCTCTAATGGTATATTGGACTATCGGTCTAGAAGGGCTGTCGGAACAAACCCATTATTCCTTACCGGTGTGTGAGAATGTAAACACGTTGCCCGCCTTTCAGCAGGGGTGTAATTTGTCACTATAAATGGTACTTTGTGATACAGGCTTGCCAATGACAGGTAGATCTGCAAAGTAAATAACAAGGTATTTGTTAGTCATGGTCAGACAAGGATGACGACATGTGATAGCTGACATTTAAGTGTCGTTTCTACATGACGGCGGACTTAACTTGACAGTAATTCTGGGATAAAATATTTGAAAGGGGAGAAATTGAAGTAAAAGGAGAAGAGTTTGAGGAGGATTGGAGCTGGAGAAATATGGAGATGGAGAGAAGATTATAACAAAATAAGTATGAATGCTTCGTGCATGGTCACTGTTATGAATACTGTCGCTAAAACATAAGCACAAATTGTCTTGATATTTGTCCAATTGTGAGTTATTTCTTACAAGCTTCTAAAACCGCGTAAAAGGGCTAATTATAAATAAACGTAAGACTGTTCAAAAAGTCAACACATTGAAATTAGCTAAAAATGTTTGCAAATTATTCTGATTACAGAACAAAACGTCTAAAAGGCTCATGTAATCACGATATTTGTATTGTTAGAAGTACATACAGTACCGGTAGTTCCCGTTGCGCGTGGTCCTATTTTCATGACCGTCTGTGATAATATGAAGAGCAGGACAATTTTTGGTCACAGACAGTGGAGTAACTACGGGGTGCACCACTTTTTCCATGGGGGCATGTCAATACTTGAACATTTTGTATCCTGCAGCCTCAAATGGGGACTATTTTTCAGAATCCTGAATGGGACACCTCTGCTGGGAGGCACGTCCGGTCTTGTATACCCCATTAATGGTATCCCACTAAATCACCTACAATAATGAGCGTGGTAATCTGTCAGATTAAGTAAAACTAATATTTTGATATCTACAACGAAGAATTACAAAAAGGGCATGAATTAAATAAAAATTATTGATTTCTTCAAGAAGATGGGTCTGTTATTATCTATGAATAACATAAGGGAGAGTTCACGTGGCCACAATTGTTTATCGTTACACACAGCCGAGGTCCTATTGTTCCCCTCTTTCCCCCCCCTTTTTAAGGTATTTCACATTTGATTTGTACACGTTTTTCAAATCAAGACATTTCCAAACTATTCGTGTCGATCGATGGCCCATTGATTTCTTTTCTTATTCGTCCTCGATATACACGGTAAATATACCCATGTATTTGATTGATTGGTGGAACACACATCACATGTTTCGTGAAAATGGAACAGTCCAGATATAGTAAATGTTCCCATACTATGATAACTTGATCAAACTGTTGATATGTCTGAGTAGCATCGTCGACCATTTAAAACCAGCCTTGAGCTTATGGTTGTTCTGCTGATCTCATGTTTTGTTCCAAATTTTAATATAGCAAGGAACCGTTCATTGACAACTTTTTTAAGCAAAAAGGTACAGAGCACAAGCACTGCCCCGAGTTATCTACTAGTTATTGTGACATTTGGTGCAATGAGAGGTGGCAAAATGACAATTAAACATTGAAATACAAGATTATTAAATGATCTCACCTGTATAATAATAACCAGCAATCTAAAAGGGGGAAATGAAATTTAAAAAATTCTTGTTACTTATTAGTTAAATAAAAGTCATTTAGTACATTAAACATTTACTTGTTCCTCGTTTTTTGTTCTTTTTTCTTCTTTTTCAATCTTCAGCATAGATTCTTGTTTGTCTTGTTGAGGTCACGTGTGAATGTACAGTTAGGAAACCGACCAGACGCATGAGTCATATAAACCGTAATTCAGCTCGGCAAGGACAAGCCCGAAATCATTCAGTATATTAATTCGTACGGGAAAGTAAATTTACAAAGGTTTTGCCAGGACTGAAGCCAGTACTGAACTTATCTTAAATGATAATATACATGCATACGATTCCAAGCATTTATATCTGAAAATGGACCGAGCCGAAGGTGATGTCCATTATCACTCGTTGACATGCTCCCATAAACTTGAATTCTCTTATTGCTTATATCATCATGGATGGTATACCTTGATTGTTTCATTAAGACCAATCCAAACTCGACAACATCTTTGTGGATGATTAGGTCTCTCCATGATGAACTTCAAATCATCTACAGTGGATATGTTGAAGATAGTACTTCCAGGGTAGGTTCTGTTACACACTTCACTGTCGTTATAATTGCTTGGCTTAGCAAGTTTGTAGGTAAACGAGCCATTTGTGATCTCCCATTCACGGCAGGTATCCTACAAGAGCACAACATAGTTGAGAACAACAACTTGAACAGTTGTTTGAACATTTTGTTTAATATGATCTAAAAGGTCAAAACCTATAGAAAAACAAATGGGGTTTCAAAAGCCATACTGTACGTGTATAAATGGACATTCTAAATTTCCCAATAATGGCACCATTCTGTGTAGCGAAGTGTATAGAGTGATCTTCTCGATAGCCTCATGATGAAGTAATACTCATTTAAGTGGGTCTTTTTGGGCCTATCAGGAGATGACAGCTAGAGTAGACTGGCTCTTCTCAGAGCCATCATTTCTTCCAAGAAAAGATCATTACATGGTGTACCCGAAAAAACTCAATTATATATATTACCACCGTGCAAAGCCTCAAATCCTACACCATTAATAGCCATTTCGTCTGACCCAGGAGGGCCAGTTGGGTGCATTAAAGCATTGAACAAACTGTCATCTCAATTGTTCTACCATTGAATCGTCTTTCAATAGTTAATAACGATTGCTCAATGGGCCCTATAAGGACCGTTGGCCTTAGGTTGGGACTGAACAACCAATCCGCATTGTGAGATTCGAACCAGGTTCTGCAGCAGTGAAAGGTGATAAAAGTATCACTATGATAACCTAATCACGTTGGAATCCTAGCCACACCCTTTAGACACCCCATATTTGGCTCTCGTGTTTAGCTCTCTGGTTGTCATTCGTTTAAGATCATGATATCGGTACCGATTTCCATTTCATTTTACTAATAATTTAAGATTAAGATTGTTGGAAAGTTGTTAACTCACGTTCCATGTACAATCTGCTAGGCAACGAGTAACAAATATTGCCATCAAGACCGTCATTAATTTGGTCGCAGCCATTACAAGTTGCGAATGTAGAACACAATGCAGAAAAGCTTCGCTAGTGTTGATCAAATCACTTCTTCTTCTGTAATGAATATAAGGTGATGCATTCATTTGGTTTAATCGTTAAGTTCAGGCATTAGGGGATTATTTTGTAAGAGATTTCAATAATATCAGTTATAGATTACTTTATCATGGCGTTACGATTTGTATTAATTTTTTCGGTTGATTGTGTTAATAAAGAACTTATACCAGTCTGTTCGGAAGACCGAATTCATAAACCTACAGAAAATTAGAATGTTATGTATGCAGATTTAATTACACCAATCACAGTATGAATAAGTGATATATTATTTAGCGAATGGATTATGAATTAACATAACTCTACCGTTTGAGAAATTACCAGTGAAATATCTAAAACACAGAATGTGCATCTATAATATCCTCATTTTATTTGCCAGATACGATTAGGTGCGGGAGTCGATACATTATGAAAGATGATTATACAAAACACGTGCGTCGACAGAGTAATTCTTTAAACAAATAAAATAGGTCCAAAGCAAATGCAATTACTTCTGCTATAATTGTCAGCTTAAAGGAGCAAGTATAATTTAAAGAAACTTAAAATCACAAATACTATAAAATCACATATATGTTTGGAGTGAAGTTGATACACGCAAAATGTTTATTTTGGCATAGCACCTGTTACACACTGTTAGTTAATGTTTATATTTGTTCATTATAAATTTGGAATTTTACAACTAATTATAATACAGGTTTACTCGGCCAAGTTCGTCAATTTAGCAGCCAATTTGGACGCAGCGTCAATCAATTTCGTGCGAAACCGATTGCTGCTCAAAATCATCATTCAATTTTCTTAAACGATCATTCAATTTCCTTAATGTGTCATGCAATTATTAAACAGAAATGCGCATCCAAATTAAAAAGTCCTCACCAACAGCATTCAATTTCGCCTAAGCTTCTCGTAGCGTACAGTCAGTCATTCAAATTCGTTAAAAATTACACTGTTAAACTTGTTTTTCTATGTTTCAATTTCATAGTAGCAATTGGTTCCCTCAATGGTAAGAGCCTGTCTCTTTATTAATGTTCGCCTAAGGATCAAGTACCATTTCTACAATTACACGAGTATATCTGATGTATTCCGTGCACACTTGAGTGAGGCGTTCGAGGGAAATTCTCAAAAATTACCCCAAAACGCATTAATTGAGAAATGTGAGTCGAAACAAATGATCAAACAAAGTAAAACAAATAAATAAATAAACAAGAATGTAGAAACAATAACGAAAATTTTAAAGACCAAATAAAATGGTAAATATTTTAAACCCTGATTTAAAAGGTAAGTAATTCTAAGTAGGAATAAACAAAATTAAGACTTTCATTATTTTTCTTTAACCCTTCAAAAAACCTGTATTTCGCCACTACCGCGAACGGCAGGCCCGAAACAAAAACCGTCGGGGACGCTTTCACTATTTTGATGACGTGCATTTATGGGAGGGTGAACGCTAAACTGTTTACTGCGGTACGTTTTGTACATAAAGAATATTACATGGCATACAGCTGCAAAAAAAGTTTACCAACTACGACTTCCGAAAGTATTTTTGAAGAAGTTTCCAAAAGTAGTACTGACATTGTGTTGTTCATCATCGTCATTTGATGGAGATTAAACTGATGCCGAAGTTGGCGAAATAAGGGGCATTAAATCGTACAAATTTGAGCCCGAAATGAACGAAATCCATGCGAAAATGGCGAACCCGAAGGTCCGGACACCTGCATGTACATGTACAAGCCACGGACAACACGGCAGCAGCCAGATCGTTGTTAAGACGGCTGCTTACAGCTACCGCCGTACATTTACGTCATAAAAACAGGCAAAATGTTTGCTGCCGCCACGGGTCACAACTAAAATAGTTACGTCGCGGATTTCAAGCCCTGAAATTTTTTCGATGAAAATTAATTATTTTTTCCACAATTTCTGATTTGTTTAAATATTTTTTGGAATAGCATGTAAATAATTAAATACACACTGAACACTTTTGAGTAAATAAATCAAGGCACTTTGTATGGTCTTTAATGAGAAAACACATGATTAAATAAAGATTGGTGAGAATAATTTTTTTGAATTCACGTTTTGCTAAATTAATTGCCATTAATGAAGAACAGGCGCTTATTAGGCCGAGTAAAAAACATATTTAGCGTCCGGGTTTCTGAAAAAAAAGGAAGCGGGAGGGGCTTTTTATTTTTTATTTTCAAGATGGCCGCCATTCTTTTTTAAATTTCGAACAACCATTGGTTGTTCTACTGTTCAAACACAATAATGAAAGAAACATGTTGGACAAGACATTGAACATGATAGTTTGTTCAGTATTAAAAACCCTGTAGCTCACTTTCACAAGAATAAATTTAAAGTTGGAAAATAAAAATGCATTGAACTTGAGGTTCCATCCCGTGTTCTGTAGTGCTTTCTTTAAAAATTCCAAACATTTGACAAGTGCTAACAACACATCGGCAGCCGATCATGCAGCTAGCTGTCTACGTACATGTGGTTGTGAGAAAACGTCATTCATGGAACGTTAGACTTGAAATCAAGTCGATAATTAGCCGAGTTTAGTTGCCGCTAGCTTCAACAGCGTTCCGCGCTGGTATATACAGCGGCGCCTACAGACAAAACACGACTGTCTAACGACTTGTCCCCGAGTCTAATGGAACGCGTACGCGCACTCTTGCATGAACTCTGACCGTCTGTTCCCTGACTTGGCAACGACGATAAAATGTACGTATCCAGTCCAGGAAACCAGACTAACGTTAGTACATGTAGTGGTACCATAGCTCCATGTTAGTACACAAGGATGGCTTGGCGACGCACGGCGGGAAATAAACCCGAAACACACGGATGGGGCCATGCAAAAACGTACGTACTTGGACTGGAGATTGCACAATTGCACGGTCGACTGGACCGACAGAATCTATAAATTAGAAGTTCTGACTTTTCATGTTACGTTTTTTAAATCTCATTTTGAATTGGTAAAAATAAAAATAAAAATCCATGCGGCCCCCAAAAAGGAAGCGGGCGGGGACGCTAAACATGTTTTTTCCGTCTTAGTGTGTAATTGTACAAACAGAGACCATTCATTCATGCCATGCATACATTTCTGCTGATTATTGTAAACGTTCTGCGTGGACCCAACAACACGGGTAATGTGTCCCAAATGCAACACGACTCCTTATTCCTGAACGAAAACAACTTAACTTCTCAATCCAAAATAATTTGGCTGGATCCAACATGGACAAAGTTCATGGGACATTTAAACCCTCATGCCCCCAATTTACAGTGTTGAGTACGGTACTACTTGTGTATTTAACCTTTGTTTTTAACAAATACGATTTATGGACCGAAACAACACAACGTTAACATAAAATGGAAACAGAAACACAGAAATGAACTGCGAAATGTGTAGCATAAGCAGTTATTCGGTAAATAATATTTAGGACAAAATAAATAATAAATAAATAATATAAACGTATCCATAATAATTTGAAAAATGAAATTAAAGAAACTAAAAAAAGAAAACTCTCATATCGTTTAAAGCTTTGAAAACAAAACAATTCGACAAAAGTAAAAACAACCCCAACAAAATCAATGTAGAACTATGTATTTTTTATGCAGTTGAATATTAAAGGAATCTTACCTCTTATTAGTCACAGGACATGCATATCCGGACTCTGGTCATTACCATTTCATAGAAGTGGTTGAAAACAAAACTTCTGTTGGATCATGGAACGGACTTTAAGGTTTGTAAAAATGTTTTGTACGAATAGGGCTGTAACAAATGTTGATGAATTAGACGTGTTCACCTAGATCCCATTGGTTTCTCGAATAGTGTTTTCCCGTCAATTCCAGATAACAAGGAGAGAGTAACCTGGCTACACGAGCATGCCTGCATTCACCACATGGGAGTAATGATTGAAACTGATGACTTGTTATAATGATATTGGGCTGATACAAGCTGTAACAAAAGAAAACTGATTACTGGGCACGACTGTTGCTTTCGATCAGGCTTGTTTACCGATTTGTCAGTTTCAGCCCACCGCGCAGTACGACACTTTCAATAAACTAGAACAACGAAGCCGCCGTCACTCGCTGCTGGATGCGTATCAAACTCATTTGATAAATATACATATGTAAATGCACCATATATACTGTGGGGCACAGGGTGGGTGGAGGCCAGGGAAAGACTAGGATGTGGAACAGAAATGGGGAGGGGAGAGGTAAACCAGTTTCCAGAAATACATGTCTGTTTGCATCGATTTACTTTACAAAGATTTGGTTTAATTGGGGCGGGGCTTAGGTCAGGGTGGGGGTGGGTAGGGGTTTTGTGAGGGGGACATGTAGTAATTGGTATGATTAAAGTGTTGGTATGATTAAAGTCTTCCATAGAGCAGCATAGTTTGAACTCTATGATCTGGGCTGTGATATATCTCCAAAACGTCTCAATACAAAAGATGTCCTTGACCTCAGTGTGACTAAATTCCATCCAAATCAAGTCAAAACTTTAAATGCTAAAACACAGGCATCAATGTTTTAACAAACTTTAACATTTCTTAACAATAACAATAAATTAAACATAATTCCAAAAACTTTATTCTTTATAAAAACAAGGTTGGTTAGGTACTTCAAAATATGATTGCATGGTCACAATAACTCATTGGCCTCCTATTATCCCTTTTCTTTAGAATTTATCTTGAGTGGTAAGACTACACGGAAACAAAGAGAAACTTGGAGTTACCATTGTCCCCATTGTGTCAGTACCCTACAAGTGGCCTCCTGCGCCCCCCCCCCCCCCCACACACAATGTATTAAATATCTCGGGTTTCATAATTTCACAGTCCTAACACATGATATTTTGAGTGACCAATATTAGCCCAAAATAATAGACATATATTTCATTAGTTACGATTATAAATACACAGCAGTGTCAGGAAAAGACTGCCTGCTTATCACCGACCATGCGTGGCACGCGCGTTTCGTTATGTTGCCCTTAATAACTCATTAATTTAAAGGGAAGGTAAAACATTAACAATTTGACCAGATTATCAAATTATCAAATTATTATCTAAAAACATGAATGTAAAGTTGGTACATGTTCCAATCATTCTGAGAAATGTGGCCTGCTGTCGAAACATGTTTTCCGGTAAACAAAGAGTCCCTTTACTCGCAGGCTGTGTTGTTTGAAAATTGGTCCAGCCGATTTCAAACGATGCGAAAAAGAAATTTTCGACATCAAGATATTCCTGAGGAAAAACTTCATAATTATGAATCAAATCGAATAAACCATTCTAGAGTTATGGTAGAAAATGTGTTATTTTTAGCATTCTGTTAGTGCCACTGTCTATATAATCAAAAATATAAGATAACCTTTGACCTTGACTTGAAAACCGCTCGGTTAATATTTTTACATTGTTATATTGCTTAAGACCTGTTCTGTCATCTCAGCTATGAATTGCAGCTGAAAGGAAGAAATTAAAAATCACCTGAATGTCTATCTTAAGACACAATTAATTCAAGCCATCATTTTCCTTGTCCATGCATATTGTGAAAATAACCTTTATTAAACTACAAAGTCTCGTCTATCATGATTCTAATTGATTTATATCATAGCATCATTAATATTGCTACTAATTCACATTCGGTTTCATTATGATGCCCTTAATAACTCATCAGTTTAAAGGGAAGGTACAACATTGGCAATGACCAGATCATCAAATTAACAAATTAGTATCTAAAAACTAAGTCAAGTTGGTACATATTTCAATCATTCTGAGAAATGATTTCGTCTGCAGTGCTTTCATCTTTGTTAATTTCGAATTTACATAAACACATTTTAAAAACATGTAACAGTTAGTAAAAAAAATTTTCTCAAAAATGAATACAACTCTTGTGATAAAAATTAATGTTTGTTAAGGTAAAGTATAGTTATAGTTATTTCAAAACATACTAATGTTTTGATATAAAAATTACTTTTCATAAAGCTGATGTTAGTATCAATCGTCAAATAGTTTTGTATGAGGTGCAGCTGTTATTTGAAAACAAATTCTAATAATTTCCGGTCTGAATTGAGGACAGATAACTCTTTTCTAAATTCAGTAGTGTTCACTTTGGGTATTATGCCTCTTTTGACAAGCGCTGTAAAACAAAATATACAATTTGAAAATGAATGTTTCAAATGTTTACAGGTTGGCTGTTAAATGTCGGTCTATATCTTGATTCCAAAAAAATAAGTTTATTTATAGAAGCAGTGGATGTCAACATAACCAATTATATACCCTTTAAGTGACCGAACTTTGTTCTCGGTATATTTGATGTATTCTATTCCCCCCATCCATCATCCAACAGCGCCAGCGCCAATGACAGGATAACAATTATAATCATATTATTAAAATGGCCAAGCACCGATCGGGTTGCAACAAATAAGTAGGTTTTTGTCCAAATTCGTTTCCCCCATAATTATAATTTATAAGCCTAATTAATCTGCCTGGCATGGACTAAAGCAAGTGTATATTATTTACGCATCTTTGATGATTACCCGATATTACACATAACCTATTTATGATATTAATTTTTATCTCTTATGTCTACTGTGTAAAGGCAACGGTCATCTTAATAATCATCCATTTTATTCTATGTGAAGTGTTTTCATCGCATCGATAAAACGGAAAACATATTTAATTTACAAAATTGTAATTTTAGCGGTATTCGGCAAGTTCTACCTGTTATCCTGTAAGCTAAACTGCTCAAAGATTGATTTCTTAAAAAAAAACATTAACCCTAACGACCCCAAACCCATCAATCTCCAAGGGTTGTGTTTTATTTTGATGGACTCTGTGCTGAATAGCTCAGCCAGGGATATTTATAATGTATAGGACATACTGAGTAAACATGTAAGTAAAACACACAAAGTTTGTATTCATAATACCAAAGTCTTTTTAAAAGTCTCTCCGATTCGACTGATTCGAGCATGATGTATTCAAGTGCTGCATAATTATCCATAGAAATGGCCAAGGAATGCAATTTTATATACATACACATTTTGTGAAGAAGCGATTCAATAGGTTGAACAATAACCATACAAATCAATATAATCAAGTCATGTTTGTGTTTGTGTGAAATGTTTTTTTATTGTGATTGTTTAAATACACTTTACGTAAATTCTAAAAATTAAGAAGTTGGTGATTAAATATATATTAAATAATACAAACTTGGTTTAATAATTATTCAACAACTCTGGCCAAAACGTTCAATGTGGGTTGCTCTCATTACAAAATAAAGTGTTCCTACATGTTCAAATCAATTTTGAAGTTTACAGTAAATAACCAAGCTCACAAAACACATTAATCTTTCTAATCAAAAGAACTTTTAAACACAGCAATACATCGAGTAACAATAAAGAAAACAAGTGAAAGTAATATTTATTAAAATTTATTAATTAATAAGTGCATTAAATTTAAACCTATAGGTCAAAATACACCACAGATATCTTTCATAAGAAATATATAACAAACTGTAGGCATCGGAAGCGAAATGGGAGTGGCAGGGCGTTTAGGCAAGTAATTATAACACTGCATCCACGAGTAGGACCATTCTTGCTTTATTAATAATACATTGAGACATGGTAGTATTACCAACATATAGAGAACAAATTGAAGCATAATGCTTTTACTTTTTCCGCTATGACAGACAAAGACTTAGACATGACAAGGACATGTAACAGGCATGTGAGACTAATAAATAATTGATAACAATAATACAATTTTTTTTTACATTTTTTAAAACTGTATATAGATATTTAAAAAGTATTGTTTAGTATTTTTGAGAAGGAATCAAGCGCAAGAGTTTTTTTTAGATCTGGTTTAAGATGATTCCAAATTATAATAAATGTAAAGATTACCCTTCAATGCACCACGGGTGCCATATGTATGAACCGATGATGATAGCGAGCAAAAACCATTGAAATCAGTAGGAAGAAGGCCATTGTTATACTTCAACATTAATATTCCTAGATTTAGATTGTACGGGTCGTTGAATTTAAGAACTTTTAACTCTGCGAACAATGCAGCTGTGTGTTCTAAATACCCACTTTTTGTAATAATTCGAAGAGCTTTCTTCTGTAAAAGAAAACAAAGTTTATTACTTTGTGAAGTTGAGCTACCCAATTTAATATAGCATAATTTATATATGGAAGAATGAGGGAATTATATAACGTTAAAAAATATGTTGGGATAGGAAAGATTTCATGTGTTCATTACACGGACATTTTACTGGTCAACATATCTATATGTTTATTCCATGAAAGATTTTCATCAATAAAAATTCCTAAGAATTTTGTACTCTTGACATTGTGATTGTATTTGTTCTGTCGAGTACTAAAAACTATATAATTGGTCTTAAGTATATTTACAGATTGGACGAAAGCCATTTGCTTATCTTAAGAAGATCAACATTCAAATTAATATTAATAGCAATGTCTACATTGTGGTGGTTATATAATAGGTTTGTATCATCTGCAAACGAACATAATGAAAACATGTCAGTCCGACTGACCCAGTAAACAACCTTGGGGAACTTCACAAGAAATTGAGTTATGTAATGAATTTGATAAATTATATTGAGACAAATTGTTTTCTTTGTGATAAGTAACTCCTTTGTGATAAGTAACGCAAGAAAACTGTAAAGAAACTGGTTCACACGTTACCTCACCCCCATCTCCAGAGTAATTCTGCGTCTGTGCTTCTAAGGGGTAGCCTTTTTTATGAAATGCACCCTAATGATGAATAATCTCACTTACGGTTTCAAAAGAAGAAAATAATAAAACTAAATATTATTTTATTAATAATAATTTAATCAAGACTGAATCAGTCCTTCAATAAATCACCTTTTTATGCCCCAACT
>CM055826.1:24388604-24424951 GCA_029582265.1 Zoroaster sp. YZ-2022
GGTCTGTCATTCACCCTACCAGAACCAAGTACAACACAGAATCGTATACAAATAAGAAAACAGGAGATTGCTTGAAGGGAAGGTGCAGAGATATACATACAATCAACCTGTTAAAAATAGAGTCCTTGCTCTATGGTTGAAGTTGACGATATTCCTTGCTCTAAGGTGTTTCTACACCCAAAAAACGAAGTACTGAATATAGCACCTCTAGTGCAGTCACTATACAAGCTCCTAAAAAGTCCTAAAATTAGCACTTGAGGTGCTAATTCAGCACTTCGAGTGTACTTTGTACATGTACTCTAAAAACGAAGCGCTGAATATATCACCTCTAGTGCTAATGTTAGCACTTTTAGGAGCTTGTATAGTGACTGCACCCAGGTGCTATATTCAGCACTTCGTTTTTTTAAAGTGTATCATTGTGACTATAATCAATGATTTTACTCATCGCAAAGCTTTTTCGTCATTTTGTTAAAACTCAAAATGCAAGACTACGCTTGCAGGCGCTATGTGCTAAACAGTATTCATTGCGATTCATCATTTCATTTATGAAACTGTTTACGTTTTCAGTACTTGAAACACCGCTAACATCTGAAACTTCAACCCGTATGAACTCAACCAGCCAAACAATCGGTACTTCACCAGCTTTCGGTTCTGGTGATGCACAGTCATCTTCAGCCAGCCCCAGTGATACTCCCACATCTGTGGAATCAACATGGCAAACTACATCAACAGTAAGTACTTCAGGTTCTGCTCCCGGTCCTGGTGATGCACAGTCAACTTCATCTAGCCCCAGCGATACTCCCACATCTGTGGAATCAACATGGCAAACTACATCAACAGTAAGTACTTCAGGTTCTGCTCCCGGTCCTGGTGATGCACAGACAACTTCATCTAGCCCCAGCGATACTCCCACATCTGTGGAATCAACATGGCAAACTACATCAACAGTAAGTACTTCAGGTTCTGCTCCCGGTCCTGGTGATGCACAGTCAACTTCATCTAGCCCCAGCGATACTCCCACATCTGTGGAATCAACATGAAAATCTATGGTAACCTGCCCAAAGATATGTTAAGGTCATCACATAATAGTAGACAGGGCAATAGCCAAAGGGGAGGAGGAGTGTGACACACCCAAATGATTTTCTCATTCGGCAATTAAATCCTCAGTAGGCAAATAAACCACTAAATCAAACTATCGAAGCAGGCGTGGGAAATTCCTCACGCCTATCCCCCTATCCTCAGAGGAGTAATTGTTCACGCCTACCCTCTCTCACTTTTTTCTTCAGACCTGTGAGTAGAGAATTTTTTCCCGTTTTAAATGCTTTTAATCATTGCTCCCATGTTGCTATACGGTATATATCAACGTTTGTTTGTCCGTCCATCTTTCAGTGAGTTTGCCTGTTGTCTTTTTGTAAGTTATGGTCCCCCTCCTAGTCTCTTCCATGGCCCTTAGTATAAAGACTTTAGTAAGTAATAAAACATCGATCTTGTTCACATATTCAAGAACGCAGCGCGCCTGCGTTTGAGTTGCCGCAGGGATCGCCAGTGAGAGAGCCCCCAAAACATTGGTAGACACTAGGTTAAAACTCTACTATGTTAAAACTATCTATGGCGAAATGCACAATTATCAACATTGCGTAAGAATACTTACATTTTACAAATATACTGCAAAATCACCTACAATCTGAATGACGGAGTTACACTGTAAACATAAGTTAGTCATTGGTGCTCATAAATTAGTCAAAACGACTAATTTAGATTAGTCAAGTCTCAATGACTAATTAAATCAACGTAGGACTAATGTTTAGTCACAAATGACCAATTTAGGTTAGTCATTGCTGATGTTTGTGACTAATAAAAATAAGTCATTCGTTATGAACAAAACTTGATTATTTCAAGTTTATAATTGCTTTCAGAATGAATTTTCGCTGGGGTTTATTTCAAGTCATTCGGACTTATGATCTTTTTCATTAACACATATTTTAAAACATTTTTGTAGTATTAAATTCATATGAAAATGGTCATGATAATTTTTTGTGATACATTTTGTGTACCATTTGATTCATTCAGTGATAATTGAATGTTATTTCTTTCAAATCGGTGACAAAATCACAAATAATTTGCCTGGATGGGAACATTATTACTTCGTCAATGACTAATGTGTCTCGTCATACGACTAAGACAAACGAAATTGGTACGGTTATGCAACTGCTAAGTTCCTATTGGTTGAACGCAACTGGTAGTTTGCGGTTTGCGTATTGTCCATGCATTGAACGGGTACCATTGAAATTGAACCGCGCCACGTTTGCATTATTGGCCGCCATTGTATCGACGTGTACGTTAATGCATTGTGCGATTGCTTATTGTGTGCAAAGCGATATTGTTTGCTAGAACGCTGTCATAATCTACTGCAATCTTGCATTCATCAAAGCCATCAAACATCAAAATAATGTCAACGAACTCAGGAATGTCATCAACTGCAAGGTAAGTCCAGTTTTCGTTGTATTAAGTGAATGTTTTATTAGTTGAGGCCTTATTTTCGGTCACACTATTTAGCGTCAACTCGACGGTTTCACGACAACTCAATACAACTCCACGACAACTCAAGACAACAAGTCACAAAATACCTTCAAATGCGGTATTTATTGCCAGAGTGTATCTGGAAACACGGCTCAAAATTATTTGCACTTTCATGCATACTTATTTTTCAAGGAAAAAAATAGTTTTTTTCTTCGTAAAAATAACCGATTTTCTCCGTCCGAAGATGCCTGCGCAATGACATCAGACCGCACCATTGTGTTAGGTTTTTGTCACTGTTTACGTTTGTAGGGCCGGGTTGGGAATGACCCACATTATAATCTTGCTTTTGTTTTTTATTATTTCTTAATTTCCTTTTTTACTCATTTCTTTATTTAACTTCCTTAATTCCTCAATTCTTTATTTGATTTCTTTATTTAAGTTTCTTTATTTCTTTATTATTTTCTATTATTTTCTATTGTTTATATTTTTTATTTCATTAGTTTTGATAAATACATTTGTTTAGCTTGGTCAATGACTTAGAAAAATTTAATTGCATAAAATAAATGTAAATATAATTGTTACTGTTTTTTCATTAAATAAAGAAATGCAGCCTACTAGGCCTACTACTTTTATGAGCTTTATATCGCTTCCATTTAAAAAAAAATGTATATTCAGTCAATCAGTGCTAAAAAGCAAATAAATATTTATTACAGAAATAATAATAAAATGATTAAATATAAAGTGGACATTACATGTAAAGAGACCTGTAACTTAAAGAGCAAATGTGGGTTTCATATTTCGATTTGTAATTTTATTTTATGTTTTTTTTTCTTGATTTGATATTAACAGATGTTATCCGAGTTCAAGAGACTGCAGGGAACAAGAGCTGGAGTAGAAGAACTTCTGGATGAAGGCCTGAAGAAGTATGAAAGTGCCATCCTGAAGCTGTTTGGGTCAGGCAGGAAATTGGAAGACTTGCACCAGAAGGCTCTGGATAACATCCCTCTGCAATGGGATGGAATTGCTAGAAAAGGTCAGTTGGTTTTAGGATGATAAACCTAGTTAAAGCCCCTATACAACATTATTAGTTCTACTATTCCAGAATAAAATAAATGTAAGCAAGTCTTAATTGATGTGAAGATTATGTGATATTAAAGTTATTCTGCCTGAAGTGCAGACATTTAAGAGAAATTATGAAAATAAGATTCAGACAGAAAAACAGAATCTGCGAAATTGCTGTCTTGCGTGATTCACCTCAACAATCGCCATTTCAGTTTTTCTAGGTTTTTATCCATAATGTGAGCACATTTGCACTTGGGTGAAACTTAAGCACGGTTAGTCAATCAGAGTTGCCAAAATAATGTTGTAGAGGGGCTTTAAATAAGAAGCTTTTGTCAAATGATTGATTATATTTTTGTACTAAATGTGGTCTTTTATAAACATTGTTTCAGAGGCAACTTCTGTCGCAGTCATACTTGGTATTCCGGCTTTGTTAAGAGAAAAGACAAGCAGTATGTTGCATAATGTGTGTTGTGTTTGATATGCAAAGAACTACAGTGTAGCTTGAAAATATTGTATTGAATAAATTAAACATTTAAAAATAAATTGAGGCTTCTGTAGTTTATAAACAATCTAAGGAGTTTTCGGGTACCTTATATGCAACGCTGTGAAACTGCATATACTCCTTTGGAGTGAAGTGGTTTTGAGAATTTTTTTATATTTGACATTCCAGTCAGTATATTCTGAGAATGCTTATACCCAATTTGAACTTTTTACAGCAGTGGTAACACCAGCCCTGTAGTTCATGGGCATTCCAGCAAGATTTACTATTTCATGCTTTTACACCTCAATGAGGAGCTGTCTCCTGATTCATGTTGAGAGCTGTTCAAAAGCATAGTGGCAGTTCAACCACTGGTTTTTGGTTGTGACCTCCTTTTCTGCTACATTGGAACTGGAGATGTTGCGCTCACAAAACATCTGTTGAATATCATTTGCCTAAAAGACATCATTTGCCTAAAAGACATCGCACAATCTAATTGTAAAGTATTTTTTGGTTTTATGTTCTCATTGATATACAGGAAGATGGCGCACCATACATTAAAGGAGACGATTCGGACCTCTCAGATACCTGGCCTGTTTTTATATTTTCAACTTGGCATATCCAGCAAGTTTTAAGAAGACGCTAACCTTCTTCTAGAAAGTTATCCTGAATGTACAGGATAATGTGAAGATCGAACGTGCAGTGGTCACATTACTTGAGAGATTAAACCAGCATCTTGACAAGTAATGTGACCAACAACATGGTTTTAGCCAGAGGGTTGTCTTGGTGTCTTTTGAATTCACTGAATGTGTGAAAAGAATTAAGACTCCCTGGTTTTCAATTTACAACACATTTGGAATCAGTTTTGGTGCTATTCGTGAGATTTATTCTTGCCTTTTTCATTAAAACGGAAAATCACTTGCCAAAATAATGTTCCTTTGCAATATCACCCTAATTTTATAAGGTAAGCAATGTCTGGAAGGGCCAAACCTTATTTCAATTTGTAATTTAATTTGAGTAATGGTACATGTATGAGGTTTGTTACACTCTGACTCATTCGATTACATTTGTCATTTTATCACTCAGTTTATAAGTTTAAATGCAAACCAGTTATACTTTTATTTTTACAATAACTTGTGCTACATTATAGTTGCATTATATTTGAACATGGTTTTTATATTTACTGCACAAAATTGTAAGTTACTAAATTTACTTGCCACTAAGAAACCTGGATTGCAAAAATGTATGTACTACTATTGTGTGTGTGTGTGGGGGGGTGCGCTTATTATCTCCGCCTTTGCTGTTGCAACCCAACTACTGGGGGGTGGGGTAATAAACAGATGTGGCATATATTCCTCGTGTCTACATTTGTTTTGCTGTTTTGCCAACTTATTGCAATTTGAAGAGATTCACTGAAGCTGAACTTGTGGATATATTTAATTTCCTTTTTTTACTTTATAGTTATTATGTTTTATTAATGTACTTTTATTCAAACCAAAGAACAAGACTTTGTATTACGGGTTATACCTCGTTGAGGTATCATGCAGCTTTAAAGTTTTTTTTAATTTTCTTTTGTTTTAGATACCGGTATGTGATGGACACATCACATATCTAAGAAAAAAAAAAGAAAAAATACACTTAAAGCTGCATGATACCTCAACGAGGTGTAACCTGTAACAAGGTCTTTGTGAAGATGCAATGTATTCAAACTTTCTTTTAAGAGTATACACATTTTGTTACACAGTTAAGTGAAGGTAAACCCGATTACATTGAAATAAATAATTTGACAAGATTATATGATTTAATTTGCTTAATTTCTTTTGTTTTTACATGAAATGAAGCCTTAGTCGTGTGACTAATGTGATTAGTCATCATTTTGAATGACTAATTGCAAAAGTCAGATGACTAACGTTTAGTCATTTCAGACGTTTTTGGATTTAGTCAGATGACTAATTAAAATAAGTCACATTTGACTAATATTTGTCTTGTATTTGACTAATTAATGTTAGTCATCTGGCTTGTCTGACTAATTTTTATTAGTCATTTCAGACGTAGGGCAGGACTAATTTTTATTAGTCAAAATGACTAATTTATGTTTACAGTGTATGGAAGTGCCATCCAACTTATTGAGATCCTGAGATGACAACATCCTAAAAGTAGTTAGTCGTTTTCCCGAGATATCATAGGATGTCGACATCCTGAAAATAGGATGTCGTCTTCACGAGATAAGTTTAGGATGTCGTCATTCCGAGATAAATTATCTTGGGAAGACGAAATCATACATTCAGTATGACATCATCCATAGATAAATTATCTCGGGAAGATGACATCCTACTTTCTGGATGTCAATAGCCCGAGATACATTATCTCGGGAACACGACATCCTACTTTCAGGATGTCGACATACTGAGATAAATTATCTCATGATTTCAACAAGTCGGATGGCACTTCGAGAACAGATTTTTGTACACGTACATATGCATGACATGTTTACAATCCGTCGAACGTATCATGTGTGTCACGAATATTCCTATATTTGAGGAATTTGACAAATCAGATTATTTTCTGGAGAAATTGCCATAGGCCGTGTACAAACGCAAAACCACTTATTCAAGTCGTCAGATTTGGACGCACCCTCGTCCTCATGGTGATTCATTGCCAATGGAAAGTATGTAATACAATGGGATCGAGGTAGTTATGTGCTATAATTCACACTGCACGCTATGAACGGCGCACATACAAGCACCTCGGAATAGGCAACTAGAATGACGGCGCTCCACAAATGTCTGATAGTGATGATGATGATCCCCATAGACAAATACCGGTACGGCCAATCTACGACTTGATCTCAAGTGTAAGCATGGTCAGTTCACTGTGTTCCCCTTGATGCTGCCTTTGTTCCTGCTTCCTTTCATTCTGATTCTAATACCTAGGTTTCTCTTTGATATTTAAATTTTGTTTTTGGATGACATAATCCCATTTGAAGCAGTCTTTTTGGATTATATAATCTACTTCAAATAACTTTGCCAGTCTTTGTAGGTAAACATTACTTTTGGTCTGAGCCTCTAGGTCAGCATGTTTTAATTTAATTTACATGTATTACCCACATGTAGAACAAATTGTGGCAATGCATATACAGCTTGTTGCTAAAAAGTATTTGATAATATTGTCGGGCATTTTAAAGCGCTCTTAATTAAATAATGTATCAGAGCGCTGTACATTATTACCCCTGCTCATCAGGCGCATAAATCATTCCTGAAACCATCTCAGCTCCCTGGGGAGTATACAGCTCAATTGCTGCCATTTCGGCGCATATGGGCTAATCAAACACAGCAACAAACTCTACCCTCACATGTACCCATTGACTCCTGGGTGGAGAGAAGCAATTATGGTAAAGTGTCGTGCTCAAGGACACAAGTACCACGGTCACGGACGGGATTCGAACCCACATTCTGACGACTCAGCCACCAGAACACAAATCTGATGCACTAAACCGCTCGATCATGGCACTCCATAGCAACATTAAGCTGCCCAGTTGTTCTTTGCTGATGTTCAAATTTATAATCCATGGTGCATATTCACTTGTATATTCAACAAAGAAAGGAGACTGATACGCATCTAGCAGCGAGTCATGGCGCTTCGCCGTTCTAGTTTGAATGTTAGTGCAATTCTTTGTGGGTTGAAACGCTGTGACAAATACTATGCTACATTAATTGTATTTTCTCGTTTTGTGTTCAGTCTCCAGTAATAGAGATCAACAGAAAAATAGACACACTGTCCATGAAGTTAGCCACGTTGAGCGCGACTGGCAAAGACATCAACGACACTTTATTCACCTATGAAAACGATTTTGGTAATTTTTTATTTACTTTGCGTTGTTTTAAAGTGACTCCAGTTATCCAATTTAATTGAAATAAAGACAAACATTGTCCCAGTCTCTTTAAAACAAAGGTACGATATTAGTAATTACCGGATCATAACATTACCTAATTATTATTATCTAAAAGCCATATTTGTTGTTGATACAAATATCAGTTATCCTGATAAATTGCTTTCATCTTAGATGAAACAGGAATTGTTATGTTGAATCTTGTTTTAAAAAAAAAATCTTTAAACACATTATAAAGGACATGTGGCAGGTTTTTCTCTCAAAAACATGCTCGTGGTATGCATAATTCTTGAAATAGAGGGTTGAAATTAATGTTCGGTCCTAAATACCAATATTGCATCTTTCATTTAACTATCATGCCACTACTATCGTGCTGCTGCCGTCTGTATCAGATTTCTATTCATAGACTGATTCTTATACTTATATTAAATAGACCAGTACATTTTCCTGGGCCACCTCGGCTTGATTAAGTGGATTTATACTGCAGAAAAACAAGCTGGCTAAACCGTAAAAATTGCATTATCTTGTTATTTATTTATTTCTCTGATAAGCATGTCATTGGTTGCTGACATGAATGCTGATCAAGTTTCAGATAATCGACCATAGTGTTTTAAACTGTATTCAAGTATTCAGTATTAAGCCCATGCTATCGAAACCATCATCTTCTGAAGACAGAATGATTACCAAATGTTGGTAATGCTATTTAATAGTATAGCTGATTTAATAGTGTAGCTGATTTAAACAAAACTCAATATTTGCCGTCGATTTTCACATACTTTCGTGCCAAATTAAAACATTGATTGCTTGATGACCGTTACAGAAATCGCAGTGCGTTCTCTCTACAACCGGAAATGTAAAATTGAGTTAGCATTGAAGTCTGTCAATGTAGAAATACAATCGGAGGCACTGCCGGGTGGCATAAATGGTGAGTATAATATAATCACCGTTCACATAATTCATCAGACCTATAACCCATGTCAACAGCATTCGGTAACCTCCAAAACCTTTATTTGCATATTGATTACGTTGCTCACTCTCAACAAGTGGTAGACTAATAGCACAAAGACCGTCGATCTTCGCCGCAGATTTTTCAATATAGTAACTGCCTAAGTTCTCTATGTAGCTTATTTGATTAAATCTGTGTGATCAACTGTTGCAATAAAAAGGGTTGTTGTCATCATGGTAATCGATAATCTCTGATATTACTTAAACCCTATCAATCCTGGGGGCCAGAACGCTTTGACCATTCACACTCAAATTTTTGGACAAGTCCTAACTATTCATTAGGACACCTTCATATCAAAATCAACGGCGTTGGGTAATCATGTTTGCCATGGCAACCGTTTTTTTAAAACTGATTTTAACACAAATTGGAATAAGTCATTCCTGTGACAGGCCTGTGATAGCTGTACGTTACTGCAGACATCATTAATTGTTTTTTAATTTACATAAATCGAATAACAAAGTGTGTCCAGACAACATGGCCGAAGCGAGCAGGGGGGTATGTGACACCCCAATAATTTTTTTCAGTCGGCATTTAGACCTTCAGTCGGCAAATGAAGCATCAAATGTACTAGAACAAGGGTTGGTTCAGTTAGGCAAACCTAGAGCTACGGGTTTGCCAACTGCAAAGGTATATCCTGTTTCTAAGCACTAAAGATTTGCTGAGTTGTTTGTTTGTAATAACTTGTTTATTAACTGCGGTAAATTTGTCTGGTGTTGTGTCGGTAAATTTACCAAAAATATATATGCGCCTTAACTCTGACGTCAGTCGTCAAATTGGCTTCCACGCCCCCTTCGATACTTCCCTGTCCAGACATAATTAATTGGATTGTTAATTGACATAAACCGAATAAATTGTTTTTTAATTTACCATAATTGAATTAAAAAGTATCAACTGTGATAAAGCATTACGATGTCTCACAGAGAGTCCGTTTCCATGGGAAATCGGCATATAATATCTACTTCCCTTAATTTTAAAGTCTCCATAGCTGTGGTATCATCAAACAAGATAGCCATTCCTTCGCAGTCAGACAAGAACCGAAGCAATTATCCATTCATAGCAACGGCCACAGTGTCTATCTCCTTGGTTCCTTGGGATGAAGGTGGAAAGTTCAACTTCCGAGACTATCCGATCAAGCTGGAGCTGTTTCATTTACAGGTATACGTATACTTGTTAACAAGTGTAGCGCCCTCTATTGACAAACTAATTTTCACATTCAGAGTAGTCTGGCTGTGCAGAATATTTCATACAGCTTGTCCGACGGAAATAGTCTTTCGTAGGCCCATTTTTCTACGATCAAGTATATTATTATGGTAGAAATTATTTTCTTAGTTAAAACAAATTGTAAGCTGTGGATAAAGCAATTGGATAGAAAGAGTACTAAAACTGTTCTTCATTGCAGTTTCCTACAATCATAACTATTGTAGAAACAATAACTAATTGTATTATTTGTTCATTCTTCTTTTAATATATAGTTTATGAATGAAGTCCAGAAATCATCAGCGATTCAACAAACCTTACTTTGTTCTGCTAGGAGACTGCAGTTGAATAGAAAAGTACTAACACCATCCTTCAATGACGTTTTTGTTTTTGCAGAATCAGACAGAGAAAACCACAAGAAATTGCTCCTTTTGGAAAGTTTTGGACAAGTAAGTAAGCAGTTTCTGTATCGTGACTCATCCAAACAAAAACAAATGACCGTTTGTAATAAATAACGCTGATACTTTAAAATATCCGGACTTGACCCTAAGCCTGCCCCTCTATCCCGAATGTTGAGAACTGTCGGTCACACCACCTGCGCCGCCTTAAACATTGGAAAGCGGTAGCACCAGTTTTCATGCAAAGGGCGTAACCCTATTTGACTGACAGGTCGGATCGATCTATAAACACTGTTCTGATTATTTTGTTTATTATCCATTGCTTCTCGGTTTCTATTAGTAACACGTTTGATGGAGAGTGGTCTAATGAGGGATGTAAAGTGATCACTGAGGGCGCTATTTCCACCACGTGCAGCTGTAACCATCTGACCAACTTTGCCGTTCTGATGATGTTGAATCCTGACGAGGTTGTGATTTACGTGTACAATTTCTTACGCATGTGTGGAGTACATTGTCATATAATTGTCTATAGCTACATTTTCATATATTTATTTGCAGTGTCATTTCCCATGTAAAATGTTTGTGAAAATGTGGCTGAATGTTATAATTCCCTTTCGGCAGGATACGCTATCAGTTGAGGATGAGAACGCCTTGGAAATTATTTTGGTCATCGTTAGATCTCTCCCAGTCGTCTGCCTCACGCTCACTCTTTTTATCTTTGCGTTACTGAGGTTTGTTTTGAAATATATAAATATATTCCTACTGTATTTGAATTTTTAAAAAATCAAGTTCACATGTATATTTATTTTGACTCGACTGAGAATATTGTGGTAATTGTTCAAAATACATTGGATACAGAACAACGTCTTTTATTTTATCAAGAAAAAAAAAGTCATTTTTATTTTATACTCATGTTGTGTTCAGACATTTTTATCTACATGATTGGTGGTTGTTTCGATTTATGTTTTTGTAGGATGTTCAAAACTGAGCGTGTTCTTGTCCATGGAAACCTGTCTCTGGCGTTACTTGTGTCTCAGCTGATCTACCTAACAGGAATTGAGGCGGTTGAGAACGTAAGTTTTTACAAGTGATGTGATGTGGTGTATTTGTGATGGGATGTAATGTGATGTATTTGTGATGTGATGTTTTATTTGGTGAATACTCCAGCTCACCTTCGTACTTGTCGTAGTGTTTGAAGAGGGAGTCCAACCTGGAAAGGGTGACAATGTTTATGCGACAAACTGGCCACATCTTCATACAAGTTATAATTCTTATACTAGCAAATAAACAACTCTTACAGTGTAGGATCTACTCATGTCAATCGAGTGTTAATTTAATTTTCGAAGTTACATAGGCATATCCCAGTTTTCCTCCCGCCACTAACCCCTATGGATTCCTTTTTGAGCAGTGAGAGACAGTCCAAGATATCTTGGATCCGTGTTTGTGATTTCCCCTTTAATTAAATCAACGAGGCATATTCCGTTTGTATCTGCAAATTTTAAATGGCCACGCAAAGGACCAATGTTTCGCAGTCGGCTCGTCACTGAGCACCCCTTGCAATTTGACCTACTCCATGCAGAGTTTAAGTCATGCAGACAGGTTGGTCAGGTGGGGTCTTTTATAAATGAAACACTGTAAAAACAGTGTTTAGGCTCTAAATACTTTACTAAACTGCACTTCTTTACATCACTTTGGAAACATGTCCTACTGCTAAACACTTAATATGTTTAGCAGTACAACATTTGATGTTTATAATTTAAATACTAGATGTTTAGGTATTAAACATTTGGTGACAACTAAAACAAGATGGCGTCTATAACTTGGTTTTGTTTTTCGCGCCCACGCTGAATCCAAAGGGCCAATCAGCGCGGCGTATTCGCAATAAAACGTTCAGACAAGTATCACGTTTAGCATTAAAATTATTGTGTTTAGCAAATGCATTCCGTTTAGAAATTAAATACCAACTTTCCTATATTGTTTAGGTATTTGACACGTTGAAACTGGTTAGTAATGTTTAATTGATAAACACGATTTTTAGAGTGAACTTTGGTAGCCAATATGATATTGTACTGACACATCATACTAAACAGATCCCACTCCTGCCACTACTTTTTGCAGAAAACTGCATGTACCGCTATAGCTGTTTTTCTCCACTACTTTCTGCTCGCCTCCTTCGCCTGGATGTTGATAGAGGGCGCCTTGCTTTTCGTCAAGGCATTGTTTGTGTTTCATCGAGAGATTCACCCACTCAAGCTCATGCTGATAGGCTGGAGTAAGTTGGCTACGTATAATTTTTCCTATTGCATCTATTCCATTCAGATTCTTTGTTTAACCAACATGTATTTCACTGAAGACATAATCATTCGTTTTCCTGAAACAGCTAAACTTACATTTCAATGTTCGACCAGTAGCTTTAAGTAAATCAAAGTGGCCTTTTTATTTCCACCATTTTGATTTTAAGAAATAACCAATTGACATAGTAAGCTGATATTGCTATAATGCTCTTTGATAAGTGATGGAGATATCATTAATGTCTCTTATTACCCGTTTACTAGGTATGCCGCTCCCGGTAGTTGCCGTGACGCTTGCAGCAGCACTTGATGGATATGGAACTAGTAAAGTGTAAGTTTCACCAAGAACCTAGTTTGTAAAAGTAGATCTGAGTCTGCAGTCCAATGTTTGCTTTTTAACCAAACATATATCAGCGACAAAACATATAACACATACAATTTGATGTAATGCTTGATGTAATTTAATTTCTCATTAAAATATTTCATGTTAATGATGTGCTAAGTAGTTATTGTTTAGCGTCTTCATAATTATCTTGTTTCTTTTGTTAGGTGCTGGCTTGGAGTGTACACTATCTGGGCATTCGTTTGGCCTGTCATCTTTGTTGTTACGGTAAAAAAAACAATTTTATATTTTATTTTATTTTTTAAATGAGCAGACATATTTTAAAGTCTGATGTTTAAAGCAATGTTTTTGACGGATAGAAATTGTTTATGAAAGTAGCCATAATTTTCAAAATGCTCCATGTTTTTGGTGATACACTTTAGGGATTTCTTTTAACAGGTGAATCTGGGTATATGTATCTTCGTTCTTCGTTCGTTCCTTCGACTTAAAGCGACCAAAAGTAAGACAGAATTCGACAAAATTAAGTAAGTAAATTGTTGTTTTTTGAAAAATCTCAAATTAATTCCTTCGTTCACTTCAAGAAAACGGCAGTTTACCGATAACAGGAAATGTACCGTTGACATGTTGTAGTTGACAATGCGAAACATTCTGTTGTTGTAAGAGTGTATGCCTAGGTAAACAAAACAAATACCCACCCAACAAACGAAAACGAAAACGAAAACGAAAACGGATCTCAAACCCCAAACTCCAAACTCCAAACCTGATGTCTTGCTTTTGTGGAATGGCAATGCAAGTTTACATAACATATATCTGTGAAAAATAATTCGCAGATAAAGAATAATTCACCGTTTTCCACTGCCATCCTAAGGATCAATAAATGCATGTGACATGGTTTATTTTGTATCAGGTCCATCTTGAGGGCGCTGTTGGTAGTCCAGCCACTAACCGGCATCACCTGGATCTTGGGACTCGGTGTGAACGCCTCCAACGAGACGGCATTATCATATTATCTCTTCGTTATCTTGAACACTCTACAGGTATCAACTAAATCAATTTCTGTTTTTAATTTGTTTTCGTTAAATTAAAAATTTGAAATGGAGGTACCTTCGTGATCTATTTACCACATAAGAATGCATGTATGTATGAAATCTGAGTACATTTTCTCCAGTTTCTTGTTAACGGCAAAACAAAATAATCTTACTTTTTACATGTTGGTTTCTATACATAATAATCTCTTCGTTTTGATAAAGTATGCATGAATTTACAGACACTTTAAATAATGGTGTTGACTCCCTTAAATGGAATTCTTTACTTTTGGTTTTCACCCGATTAAACAATTTCAATCGATTGTCATATTGTAGCGATTGCTTGTTATAAATGAAAACTGTATATGAATGTCCACAGTTATTTATAGCTTTGAGGCCACATTTCACGTATCTCCTGTCCCCTCAGTGACCACATAATGTTTTTTTTACAAAATAAGACAATGGTTCATAGCCTTTTTTTTTTTTTTTTCTAATATTTTGTTTTGTCTTTCATTTGTTTTTCAGGGAGTTTTCATTTTCGTTATTTACTGTGTGCTCACGGAAGAGGTAAGCTTCTAAAAGAAAACAATAATTGTGACCATCCAACGATTGCCCCAGGACAATCATTGGAGATTAGTCAAATCCTTTTTAACGAACTCCTTAGATTCGTGGTATGAAGAAGTTAGAAATATTAGGAATATTATGGAAGCGAACAAAAGCAAATTTACTGACACTTGATTTGAGCTTCCAATCTTTGGATTTCTGTATCGGTGCTCCAACTGAACTATCCAGCCCTATGGTTGAAACCCAAATTATTTCATGTAGTCAGTGATAATACCGATAGTGCTTCTAAAACTGCGAAGCGGCAGTTGGGAATCACTCAAAGAAGACGAAGCTTATAATTAATTATTTAATGAAATGTTCTAATGAATGATATTGTTACAGTTCCAAGCTGCGTTCAACAAACGCTTCTGCAAGAGTGCCAATGCCCGAGTTGAGCCGAAAACAGCCGATGTTCCGATGAACACCATCAGAGGTGATGATAGAAACACAGCAACCGGTAGTTGCACCGTCAATACAGATATATCTACTAGGCCAGGTAAGTGTCATTTGAATATTGGACTATAATCCATCTTTACTTATGTCGATACCTTTGTAGCTTTTTCATTTGTCGAATTTTTAAAATCTACATGATAAATTCGATTTACTTTACTTTTAATCTATTGACAGTTATCAAGAATGTTCAGGCTTGGAAGTAAAACCACGCCAAGTTACTGCCGCGACGGGTCAACAGTGGTTGATCACATGGTTTATATAACTGAGTGATTTTTGAGAAACCTTTTGAGAAAAAGATATGATTATTCGGTTCAATATGTATTGGTCGTTAACCTTGAGGCTTGACATTTATCTATTTCAAATTATAATATTGTAGTGTATTGAATGAACTGGTGAAAATGGTGTGTCGTATGTGTAAGCAGTCGTCTGATGTGGCATAGTCTGGAGTCAAGTTGACTGATGTAAAGGGCCTATAACAAACCTCGAATAGTAGTCTGGGATCCAGACGAGTGGTGCATACATAGAGTGATTTACGAAGGAATGATTCAGTCTTGATTAAATTATTATTAATAAAATAATATTTAGAGGCCAACAAAGTTTCTGGTTTGTTGGTTTTATTATTTTCTTCTTTTGAACCCACAAGTGAGATTATTCATCATTAGGGTGCATTTCGTAAAAAAGGCTACCCCTTAGACGCACAGACGCAGAATTACTCTGGAGATGGGGGTGAGGTAACGTGTGAACCAGTTTCTTTACACTTTTATTGCGTTATTTATCACAAAGGAGTTACTTATCACAAAGAAAACAATTTGTCTCAATATAATTTATCAAATTCATTACATAACTCAATTTCTTGTGAAGTTCCCCAAGGTTGTTTACTGGGTCAGTCGGACTGATACGTTTTCATTCTGTTCGTTTGCAGATGATACAAACCTATTATATAACCACCACAATGTAGACATTGCTATTAATATTAATTTGAATGTTGATCTTCTGAAGATAAGCAAATGGTTTTCGTCCAATCTGTAAATATACTTAAGACCAATTATATAGTTTTTAGTACACGACAGAACAAATACAATCACAATGTCAAGAGTACAAAATTCTTAGGAATTTTTATTGATGAAAATCTTTCATGGAATAAACATATAGATATGTTGACCAGTAAAATGTCCGTGTAATGAACACTAACATGAAATTTTTCCTATCCCAACATATTTTTTAACATTATATAATTCCCTCATTCTTCCATATATAAATTATGCTATATTAAATTGGGGTAGCTCAACTTCGCAACGTAATAAACTTTGTTTTCTTTTACAGAAGAAAGCTCTTCGAATTATTACAAAAGGTGGGTATTTAGAACATACAGCTGCATTGTTCACAGAGTTAAAAGTTCTTAAAGGCACCTGGCAATAGGTGTTTTATTGATTTAAACAATAAAGTATATGTGTATTAACAATAAACAAATTGTTTGAGTGATTATTTGTCAGGATTTATATGTTTAAAAACAATATGAAGTTGTTTGGAGGGTGACTCCGCCCATCCCTTTTTGTGACGTCATTCGAGGAAGGATTCGCCGCTGATGGAACATCGACCCCCCTCGACGCCCTCGAGAATTGCCTGTGTTTACACACGTGTGGTTTGGTTTGTTATAAAAAAAAGGCATTTTCCCAGCAATGCCGACCAGGTGTATTGCTGCTGGATGGAACAAAACAACTAAAGATGGGGTCAGCCTGCATCTGTTTCCAGCTGATCCCAAATATAGGCGGTTATGGGCAGCGAAAGTCAGGATAACGAGGGCAAAGTGGTCCTGTCCGACGTCGTTTTCAGCGCTATGCAGTGACGCTATGCAGTTTTCGTAGCACTAGCGGCATTGCTGCACCTATATCGTGAAAACTTGCATGCTTCCCCTTGGGCCTTGTTTTACGTTGTCGTTTCATCTGAAACTAGGTTACAGGTTAGGCATACATTTTGTAAGTATGTGTGCTGGCAGTTCATGACAGACTTGACAGTTGTGTATAGACTATAGTGCAATGACCAATGTGTCATTCTGTCAGGTTTGTCAGAGATTAATTACATAATTAATTGATTCGCTTTCTTTGCACTAGCATGACTAGTAGTAGTACAGTAGTCATATATATAATTCTTCATATTGCTTTTTTATTC
The DNA here is from genome assembly GCA_029582265.1 of Zoroaster sp. YZ-2022. NCBI lineage: Eukaryota > Metazoa > Echinodermata > Asteroidea > Forcipulatida > Zoroasteridae > Zoroaster > Zoroaster sp. YZ-2022. Next base: position 24,406,039 of record CM055826.1, read on the forward strand.
ATTTAAAATATGGAAATGGTTTGAGGCTTGATTGAGGTTTCTCATTGTCGTACTCTCGGATTCGGTTACTCGGATTCGGTGACGCATCGTACCGATCAGGTACCCAGACGTAATGTATGGGGCCAGACTACACATTTTCTCTTCAAATATCCCCGCCTCGAATGACGTCACGAACAGCGCCACCATGTGTCAATGTAAAGGGGTGGCCTATTCTAAAGTCGTAAATACAATAAAACCACTATTTCTGTAACCTTAGTTACTTGTTTATTCACATTCCACTCATAAAAATGTATATATTTATGACAAAAGCTACATTTGGACAAAATACCAGTGCCAGGTGCCTTTAAATTCAACGACCCGTACAATCTAAATCAGGAATATTAATGTTGAAGTATAACAATGGCCTTCTTCCCACTGATTTCAATGGTTTTTGCACGCTATCATCATCGGTTCATATAATTATATGGCACCCGTGGTGCATTGAAGGGTAATCTTTACATTTATTATAACAGAACGTCATTAACTTAAAAAAAAGTGTTTTCTCGTGGTATTATATTTTGGAATCATCTTAAACCAGATCTTAAAAAAAACCTCTTGCGCTTGATTCCTTCTCAAAAAACTTAAACAATACTTTTTAAATATCTATATGCAGTTAAAAAAATAAACAAACAAACGAAACAAACTTTAATTAAATTATTATCCAGATTGTATTATTTTTATCAATTATTTATTAGTCTCACATGCCTTTTACATGTCCTTGTCATATCTAAGTCTTTGTCTGCCATAGCGGAAAAAGTAAAAGCATTATGCTTCGTTTGTTTCTCTACATGTTGGTAATACTACCATGTCTCAATGTATACAAAATGTCAAACTACACTTATCATATTGTCAACTGTGCTTAATATTAATAAACTGTAATGTACTATAATTGTACTCAGTATGGATTAAAGTTGTTGCCAACATGGAAATAAATGTGTGACATTGTAGTGTCACGACTACTACCTATGTATATACAAGTAAACTTTTAAACGTAAATGCGTTGGAAGACTAAGCTTTATTCTAGGTCATGTTATTAGGAACCAGTTAACCATGTTTCTTTCGCATCACATGTTTCATGAATAATAATGAATATCCTGCAATTATATAATATTAACTTATGCCCTCCGCTGACTATTTGTTATTAAAGGCCTTTTTTTCCCTTTTTTTTAAATATGTTTTTGTTGGTTTTTGGTGCAGAATCGTCAAGCTATAAAAGCGTTTGGTATCTCCTCATTAATTGATTGACACGTATAAAATTAGTAATTCAAATAATAGGTAAAAGTAATCAGTGGCAGATTGGGGGAGGACACACCAGGCGCCCCCCCCCCCACATTTTTCACAAGACTTGGGAAGGCGCCTTGAAAAAAAAGGCGCCCGAAAAATTGCTGCTCTGCGAAAAATAGGGGGCTCGCGCCTGGTGCCTCCCCCAAATCCGCCAGAGAGTAAGCCAAATAACGGAATATAAATGTCAAACTTAATGTGAATATGGTATCAATCTTCCTTAAAAATTGTTTTGTCTAAGATGTTGTCATTGCATTGTAAAGAAGGGAAATAAATTGACACTGACATTAATATAACAAATCTGAATACATTTTTTTTTAAATTCTCGTTAATGACACATCGAAATTTGACAGGTTGACAGGTTATTTTCCTTATGGTCTCAAGTGTACTCATATTACACTGCTTATTAATAAATCCCTGTGACGCGCCATGACACTTATACTCACACCGCGGTTGCATCGCTCTGTATTTTACAGTAGGTGTGAAAAGGGCGCTATAACTTCTGTTGCGTTGAACACTACCAACTGCCAATGGTTTTAACATATGCCTAGAGGTCCTCTAGACCCTAGACAACAATTTGAAGCAAAACAAAATGTAAGGGCCCTTTAGGTTGATGTTTATTTTAGTTCTGATAACGCTTTTTCCCCTACCCCAAATCGACATAAAATATACCCTATTATGTGTACCCATAGCAGTTATAGGAATAAACATCTCTCATCCAATGGCTGATGGTGCCAGCATATCTGGATTCATGGTCAGGTACAACATAGTGGGTAACTGATAGCTTTTGATAAGCCGCTCAGAGCCGAAGTCAATGCCCTTGTGTGTTGACAGATGGCATTAGGATTTGTACACGGTCCTATGCGACCATGCAGGATTTGTACACGGTCCTATGCGACCATGCTTTTTGCAGTAGGATTTTTTGGGTCAAGGGTTCAAAGCAGGCTAATGAGAATTAACCATGCTATTTCGGGATACCTCAACAGTGAACTTACGGAATTTGAGAAATTTGGGGTGAGCATGAACGGAGTAATTAAATTTTGTTTACAAACCTACTGTCAATAACAGCGCCATGGCACGTCGCAAGGTTTTAAATTAAGAATTCAAAACTAAATTCGGAGGAACTGAGTAATTACCGACCAATTGCAAATCTGAAATTCCTTGCGAAAACCGTCGAAAGAGCAGCTGTATCACAGATTCTGAGTTATATCTCTGAAACCCAACTGCAGTCTCGTATGCAATCTGCCTACAGGCCACACCACAGCTGTGAAACGGCATTACTCCGAGTTGCGAACGACATCTTGACATCACTTGACATGGAGCAGGAAATAATGATCATTCCTCTGGACTTTTCATGTGCATTCGACACAATCAGTCATGACACCCTATTGCAGCATTTATCTCGGAGGTTCAGGTTCCAGGACCCTGTACTTGACTGGCTTCAATCTTATCTAGCAAATCGACTACAGTCGGTAGTGATCAATTAGCAATACTCATCTGTTCACACTCCAAACCATTGTTGACATTGTATTGTCGCCACGGACTAGCTCCTGCGAACCTAACAGATTTGATTGGAGAATATAGGCCTGCACGAAATCTTAGGTCAGCTGATAGAGATCTTTTGATGACCCTTTTTGTTAAAACTAGGTCCTACGGTGAACGTAGTTTTGCGTATGCTGCTCCCGAACTGTGGAACAACACCCTGATGTAATTAAGAATTCAAACACTATCAATAAATTTAAGTCCCAGGTTAAAACATACTTGTTTAATAAGTAAATGTAGGTTCATTGTAGTCGATTATTGTAATATCTTGCAATATCATTTTGAGAGTCAGTTGGGATGTGTAATTTTAAGCGCTCAGAGACGTTTATTCGAAGGTATTATGCGTTATATAAGAACTGTTCATTATTAGTATTATTAATAAAGCAAGCATGGTCCTACTCGTGGATGCAGTGTTATAATTACTTGCCTAAACGCCCTGCCACTCCCATTTAGCTTCCGATGCCTACAGTTTGTTATATATTTCTTATGAAATATATGTGGTGTATTTTGACCTATAGGTTTAAATGTAATGCACTTATTAATTAATAAATTTTAATAAATATTACTTTCACTTGCTTTCTTTATTATTACTCGATTTATTGCTGTGTTTAAAAGTTCTTTTGATTAGAAAGATTATTGTGATTATTGTGAGCATGGTTACGTTTGCCACGTATTTACTGTAAGCTTCTAAATCGATTTGAACATGTTGGAACACTTTATTTTGTAATGAGAGCAACCCACATTGAACGTTTTGGCCAGAGTTGTTGAATAATTATTAAACCAAGTTTGTATTATTTAATATATATTTAATCACCAACTTCTTAATTTTTAGAATTTACGTATAGTGTATTTAAACAATCACAATAAAAAAAACATTTCACACAAACACAAAAATGACTTGGTTATATTGATTTGTATGGTTATTGTTCAACCTATTGAATTGCTTCTTCAAAAATATGTATTGCATTCCTTGGCCATTTTTATAGCGAAGCAAGATGCAGCCCTTGAATAAATCATGTTCGAATCAGTCGCATCGGAGAGAATACAAACTTTGTGTGCTTTACTTATATGTTTACTCAGTATGTCCTATACATTATAAGTATCACTGGCTGAGCTATACAGCACAGAGTCCATCAAAATAAAACACAGCCCTTGGAGATTGATGGCTTTGGGGTCGTTAGTTTTAATGATTTTTTAACGTACCGTAGCGTAGCTTAGCGTAGATGGAACGTTTCTAAGCTAAAACAAATTGTGCTTGCAGGATAACAGGTAGAATTTACCGAATACCGCTAAAATTACAATTTTGTAAATTAAATATGTTTTCCATTTTATCGATGCGATGAAAACACTTCATATATAATAAAATGGATGATCATTAAAATGACCGTTGCCTTTACATAGTAGACATAAGAGATAAAAATTAATATCATAAATAGGTTATGTGTAATATCGGGTAATCATCAAAGATGCGTAAATAATATATACTTGCTTTAGTCCATGCCAGGCAGATTAATTAGGCTTATAAATTATCATTTTGGAGAAAATGAATTTGGACAAAAACCTACTTATTTGTTGCAACCCGATCGGTGCTTGGCCATTTTAATAATATGATTATAATTGTTATCCTGTCATTGGCGCTGGCACTGTTGGATGATGTATGGGGAGGATAGAATACATCAAATATACCGAGAACAAAATTCAGTCACTTAAATGGTATATAATTGGTTATGTTGACATCCACTGCTTCTATAAATAAATTTAATTTCTTTGAATCAAGATATAGGGCTACATTTGACAGCCAACCTGTAAACATTTGAAACATTCATTTTCAAATTGTATATTTTGTTTTACAGCACTTGTCAAAAGAGGCATTATACCCAAAGTGAACAGTACTGAATTTAGGAAAGAGTTATCTGTCCTCAATTCAGACTGGAAATTATTAGAATTTGCTTTCAAATAACAGCTGCACCTCATACAAAACTATTTGACGATTGATACTAACATCAGCTTTATGAAAAGTAATGTTTATATCAAAACATTAGTATGTTTTGAAATAACTATAACTATACTTTACCTTAACAAACATTCATTTTTATCACAAGAGTTGTATTCATTTTTGAGAAAAACAATTTACTAACTGTTACATGTTTTTAAAATGTGTTTATGTAAATTCGACATAACAAAGATAAAAGCACTACATACGAAATCATTTCTGAGAATGATTGAAATATCTACCAGCTTGACTTAGTTTTTAGATACTAATTTGTTAATTTGATAATCTGGTCATTGCCAATGTTGTACCTTCCCTTTAAACTGATGAGTTATTAAGGGCATCATAATGAAACCGAATATGAACTGTTAGCAATATTAATGTGCTATGATATAAATCAGTTAGAATCATAATAGACGAGACTTTGTAGTATAATACAGGTTATTTTCACAATATGCATGGTCGAAGATAATGAAGGCTGGAATGAATTGTGTCGATAGACATTTAGGTGATTTTTAATTTCTTCCTTTCAGCTGCAATTCATAGATGAGATGATAGAACAGGTCTTAAGCAATCCAACAATGTAAAAATATTGACCGAGCGGTTTTCAAGTGAAGGTCAAAGGTTATCTTATATTTTTGATTATATAGACAGTGGCACTAAAAGAATGCTAAAAAATAAGGAGGCCGCTTGTAGGGTACTGACACAATGGTAACCCCAGGTTTCTCTTTGTTTCCGTATAGGCCTACCCCACCAGATAAATAACAATGGTGGTCAGGGGCGTAGTTTCTTCGGGGTATGGAACCCAATTTGCTGATTGACATCAGAGTTGTGGGTGGCCCAAATATCTTTTGTTGGTAAATCTACCGACACAACACCTATATGACCAGACAAATTTACTAGGTTCCCCCAAAAATAGACACTCTGCGAGGTCGCTCAACGGGGGGTGGGGGTAGGGCGAATAGCCGCCTGAAACCGCATGATTATAAACAACTTATAACAAACTCGGCGAATCTTCAGTGCTTAGAAATAGACACTTTTGCAGTCGGCAAACCCATAGCTCTATGTTTGCCGACTGATTTTTTTTCTGGACCAACCCTTGTTCTAGTACCTTTGATGCTTCATTTGCCGACTGAGGCTCTAAATGCCGACTGAGAAAAATAATTGGGGGTGTCACACCTCCCCCTCAATGACAGGACCCTGAAAGAAAAGGTACATATTGGTACTTGAAAACGTAGGGTCTAGGTTAATTTCATCTCACTATTTAGATTTCAACAAATATATTTGCCTATAAAAACGGACCGCAACTTTTTGTAATTCGACATAACAATTTCTTTGCTCTCTTAAATGACAGCACAAACTATTTCTTAGAATGATTAATACATACACCAACTAAGTTTTTTTAAGATGATAATTCTATTAATTACCCATGTTGTACCGTTCCTTTAAAATTGATATTTTCATGAGATGTGACCATAATTTATTGATAATTTTGTTTTGCCAATTTTACATAAACTATAGGTAATAAATATTTTGTACGTTTCTTTTATTCTGATTATTTGTTATATATTTATACGTAATATAATATATATTAATTATTTTACAAAACGTGATGTAATGAGCATGTCGGAGTACAAATGCCAAAACTGTTCATATAAACATTCACACTGTCTGCCTGCCATGAATTCTATAGTTGTATTGTGAAGCATTCTGTAAATTCCAGAACTCGCCCGATAGCTAAACGAGCCTATTTAATTCTTGTTGTGGATTAACCTGTATATTACGTAATAATCCCTTTATTATACGGGCCACTTTGCCATGCTCGGCGCAGTTGGTCTGAGGGAACCGTCGATAACGCCCCGTTGTTACTTCGTCGTCTTTATGTTTCACTATTCGAAATGTGAATTTTGGTTTCCTTAAATAAATTATTTGGAACCGGAATTTGTTTTACAAGTTTATTCATTTAGTTGTCCATTCTCTAATGATCCCAGAAAACATAATAGTTGCACTCCCAATGTCACCTCTGCGAAATATATGGCGATACTTGAAAGCCCGAGTGTCATATTGTGCGGTGGGCTGAAACTGACAAAGCCTGACTGAAAACAACAGTCGTATACGGTAATTAGTTTTCTTTTGTTACAGCTTGTATCAGACCAATATCATTATAACAAGTCATCAGTTTTAATCAAGAGGTGAATGCAAACAAGCTCGTGAGGACAGGTAATAGTCGCTCATTAGCCCTTTTCACACTACATAGCCAATTTCCGGGATTTTTTTTTTAACCCCACCGCTACCCCAGCGACCGTTCAAACTAGACATATCTGGTCATTATTTCCCGGGAATATGTATTGTCGTTTCACACTCGCGATCAAACCCTGGGAACTGCGCTAACTAAATCCACCCTCTACAGTAGTGAAAACGCCTACACTGAAAAGCAGCCTTTTTGGAAAAAGGCCTTACGCTTGAAATCAAATTAGCTTAAGTGTCCCAAGATTTTCGTCCGTGTTGGAAGCAACCAATTTAGTTTGGATTGAGAATTTAAGTTGTTTTCGTTCAGGAATATAGAGTCATGTTGCATTTGGGACACATTTCCTGTATTGTTGGGTCCAGCGCTTGGTTATTTCACCATTTGCGCCTCGTGGCGCTAACACCAAACATTAATTACGCTCATTAGCATAGGTAGCTGTTGAACTTCGTGTCCATAAATTTTTGCATGACATGAAGAGATTGGCTTTGGGGTCGTTAGTTTTAATGATTTTTTTAACGTACCGTACCGTAGCGTAGCTTAGCGTAGATGGAAGGTTTCTAAGCTTAAAAAAAGTGTGCTTGCAGGATAACATGTAGAATTTACCGAATATCGCTAAAATTACAATTTTGTAAATTAAATATGTTTTCCTTGTTATCGATGTGATGAAAACACTTCATATATAATAAAATGGATGATCATTAAGATGACCGTTGCCTTTACACAGTAGACATAAGAGATAAAAATTAATATCATAAATAGGTTATATGTAATATCGGGTAATCATCAAAGATGCGTAAATAATATATACTTGCTTTAGTTTTCCTTTTTATCGATACGATGAAAACACTTCATATATAATAAAATGGATGATCATTAAGATGACCGTTGCCTTTACACAGTAGACATATGAGATAAAAATTAATATCATAAATAGGTTATGTGTAATATCGGGTAATCACCAAAGATGCGTAAATAATATATACTTGCTTTAGTCCATGCCAGGCAGATTAATTACGCTTATAAATTATCATTTGGAGAAAATGAATTTGGACAAAAACCTACTTATTTGTTGCAACCCGGTCGGTGCTTGGCCATTTTAATAATATGATTATAATTGTTATCCTGTCATTGGCGCTGGCGCTGTTGGATGATGTATGGGGAGGATAGAATACATCAAATATACCGAGAACAAAATTCAGTCACTTAAATGGTATATAATTGGTTATGTTGACATCCACTGCTTCTATAAATAAATTTAATTTCTTTGAATCAAGATATAGGCCTACATTTAACAGCCAACCTGTAAACATTTCAAACATTCATTTTCAAATTGTATATTTTGTTTTACAGCACTTGTCAAAAGAGGCATAATACCCAAAGTGAACAGTACTGAATTTAGGAGAGTTATCTGTCCTCAATTCAGACCGGAAATTATTAGAATTTGCTTTCAAATAACAGCTCCACCTCATACAAAACTATTTGACGATTGATAATGTTTATATCAAAACATTAGTATGTTTTGAAATAACTATAACTATACTTTACCTTAACAAACATTCATTTTTATCACAAGAGTTGTATTCATTTTTGAGAAAAACAATTTACTAACTGTTACATGTTACACATTTCCCGTATTGTTGGGTCCAGCGCTTGGTTATTTCAGCATTTGCGCCTCGTGGCGCTAACATCAAACATTAATTACGCTCATTAGCATAGGTAGCTGTTGAACTTCGTGTCCATAAATTTTTCCATGACACGAATGGTCTCCGTTTATACAGCTATACACACTAATAGGCGCATGTTCTCTTTGTATAAGTAAACCGATGCACACATAACATGTACTTCTGGAGACCGGTTTACACCTCCCCTCCCCATTTCTGTTCCCCTTCATAGTCCGGGCGTTCAAACTAAATGTTAAAGTTTTCGCATCAAGCTTGCTAATTTATGTTGTGAAATGTTAAATGAAGTTTGTAATTTCCTAATGAGTTATTGTGACCATGCAATCATATTTTGAGGTTCCTAACCAATTTTGTTTTCATAAATAATAAAGTTTTTGGAATTATGTTTAATTTGTTTTTATTGTTAAGAAATGTTAAAGTTTGTAACAAAACATTGATGCCTGTGTTTTAGCATTTAAAGTTTTGACTTGATTTGGATGGAATTTAGTCACACTGAGGTCAAAGGACATATTTTGTATTGAGACGTTTTGGAGATATATCACAGCCCAGATCATAGAGTTCAAACTATGCTGCTCTATGGAAGACTTTAATCATACCAACACTTTAATCATACCAATTACTACATGTCCCCCTCATAAAACCCCTACCCACCCCCACCCTGACCTAAGCCCCGCCCCAATTAAACCAAATCTTTGTAAAGTAAACCGATGCAAACAGACATGTATTTCTGGAAACTGGTTTACCTCTCCCCTCCACATTTCTGTTCCACATCCTAGTCTTTCCCTGGCCCCCACCCACCCTGTGCCCCACAGTATATATGGTGCATTTACATAGGCCTATGTATATTTATCAAATGAGTTTGATACGCATCCAGCAGCGAGTTACGGCGGCTTCGTCGTTCTAGTTCACTGAAAGCGCGGTGGGCTGAAACTGAAAAATCGGTTAAGCAAGCCTGATCGAAAGCAACAGCCATGTCCAGTAATTAGTTTTCTTTTGTTACAGCTTGTATCAGCCCAATATCATTATAACAAGTCATCAGTTTCAATCATTACTCCCATGTGGTGAATGCAGGCATGCTCGTGTAGCCAGGTTACTCTCTCCTTGTTATATGGAATTGACGGGAAAACACTATTTGAGAAACCAATGGGATCTAGGTGAACACGTCTAATTCATCAACATTTGTTACAGCCATATTCGTACAAAACATTTTTACAAACCTTAAAGTCCGTTCCATGATCCAACAGAAGTTTTGTTTTCAACCACTTCTATGAAATGGTGATGACCAGAGTCCGGATATGCATGTCCTGTGACTAATAAGAGGTAAGATTCCTTTAATATTCAACTGCATAAAAAATACATAGTTCTACATTGATTTTGTTGGGGTTGTTTTTACTTTTGTCGAATTGTTTTGTTTTCAAAGCTTTAAACGATATGAGAGTTTTCTTTTTTTAGTTTCTTTAATTTCATTTTTCAAATTATTATGGATACGTTTATATTATTTATTTATTATTTATTTTGTCCTAAATATTATTTACTGAATAACTGCTTATGCTACAAATTTCGCAGTTCATTTCTGTGTTTCTGTTTCCATTTTATTTTAACGTTGTGTTGTTTCGGTCCATAAATCGTATTTGTTACAAACAAAGGTTAAATACACAAGTAGTACCGTACTCAACACTGTAAATTGGGGGCATGAGGGTTTAAATGTCCCAAGAACTTTGTCCGTGTTGGATCCAGCCAAATTATTTTGGATTGAGAAGTTAAGTTGTTTTCGTTCAGGAATAAGGAGTCGTGTTGCATTTGGGACACATTACCCGTATTGTTGGGTCCACGCGGAACGTTTACAATAATCAGCAGAAATGTATGCATGACATGAATGAATGGTCTCTGTTTATACAATTACACACTAAGGCGAAGTAAAAAAATAAAAATTAAAAAAACATGTTTAGCGTCTCCGCCCGCTTCCTTTTTGGGGGCCGCATGGATTTTTTTGTTACCAATTCAAAATGAGATTAAAAAAACGTAACATGAAAAGTCAGAACTTCTAATTTATAGATTCTGTCGGTCCAGTCGACCGTGCAATTGTGCAATCTCCAGTCCAAGTACGTACGTTTTTGCATGGCCCCATCCGTGTGTTTCGGGTTTATTTCCCGCCGTGCGTGGCCAAGCCATCCTTGTGTACTACCATGGAGCTATGGTACCACTACATGTACTAACGTTAGTCTGGTTTCCTCGACCGGATACGTACATTTTATCGTCGTTGCCAAGTCAGGGAACAGACGGTCAGAGTTCATGCAAGAGTGCGCACGCGCACGTTCCATTAGACTCGGGGACAAGTCGTTAGACAGTCGTGTTTTGTCTGTAGGCGCCGCTGTATATACCAGCGCGGAACGCTGTTGAAGCTAGCGGCAACTAAACTCGGCTAATTATCGACTTGATTTCAAGTCTAACGTTCCATGAATGACGTGATTTCTCACAACCACATGTACGTAGACAGCTAGCTGCATGATCGGCTGCAGATGTGTTGTTAGCACTTGTCAAATGTTTGGAATTTTTTAAGAAAGCACTACAGAACACGGGATGGAACCTCAAGTTCAATGCATTTTTATTTTCCAACTTTAAACTTATTCTTGTGAAAATGAGCTACAGGGTTTTCAATACTGAACAAACTATTTAATAAAACCACTGTAAACAGTGTTTTTTGAAGGGTTAAAGAAAAATAATGAAAGTCTTAATTTTGTTTATTCCTACTTAGAATTACTTACCTTTTAAATCAGGGTTTAAAATATTTACCATTTGGTTTGCTCTTTAAAATTTTCGTTATTGTTTCTACATTCTTGTTTATTTATTTATATTTGTTTCGACTCACATATTTCTCAATTAATGCGTTTTGGGGTCATTTTTGAGAATTTCCCTCGAACGCCTCACTCAAGTGTGCACGGAATACATCAGATATACTCGTGTAACATAGTGAATTGTAGAAATGGAACTTGATCCTTAGGCGAACATTAATAAAGAGACAGGCTCTTACCATTGAGGGAACCAATTGCTACTATGAAATTGAAACATGGAAAAACAAGTTTAACAGTGTAATTTTTAACGAATTTGAATGACTGACTGTACGCTACGAGAAGCTTAGGCGAAATTGAATGCTGTTGGTGAGGACTTTTTAATTTGGATGCGCATTTCTGTTTAATAATTGCATGACACATTAAGGAAATTGAATGATGATTTTGAGCAGCAATCGGTTTCGCACGAAATTGATTGACGCTGCGTTAAAATTGGCTGCTAAATTGACGAACTTGGCCGGGTAAACCTGTATTATAATTAGTTGTAAAATTCCAAATTTATAATGAACAAAATTAATATAAACATTAACTAACAGTGTGTAACAGGTGCTATGCCAAAATAAACATTTTGCGTGTATCAACTTCACTCCAAACATATATGTGATTTTATAGTATTTGTGATTTTAAGTTTCTTTAAATTATACTTCCTTCTTTAAGCTGACAATTATAGCAGAAGTAATTGCATTTGCTTTGGACCTATTTTATTTGTTAAAAACATTACTCTGTCGACGCACATGTTTTGTATAATCATCTTTCATAATGTATCGACTCACGCACTCAATCGTATCTCACAAATAAAATGAGGATATTATAGATGCACATTCTGTGTTTTAGATATTTCACTGGTAATTTCTCTAACGGTAGAGTTGTGTTAATTCATAATCCATTCGCTAAATAATTTGTCATATCACTTATTCATACTGTGATTGGTGTAATTAAATCTGCATACATAACATTCTAATTTTCTGTAGGTTCATGAATTCGGCCTTCTGAACAGACTGCTTAAAACTCATCTTATGTCACAACTCTTCAAAGATGATGTATATTTGTAATTGCATTGTAGGTACATGTATCTCGGTACATAATTTGTTTTCCCTATGCTATCATTGTATATTGTTTGTATTAATGTTTTTTCTTTGTTTCCGCGCCTTGAGCGCCCAGCATGGTGGATATGTGCGCGCTAAAAATCTTTATTATTATTAGTATTATTATTATTATTATTATTATTATTATTATAAGTTGTTTATTAACATAATCAACCGAAAAAAATTAATACAAATCGTAACGTCATGATAAAGTAATCTATAACTGATATTATTGAAATCTCTTACAAAATAATCCCCCTAATGCCTGAACTTAACGATTAAACCAAATGAATGCATCACCTTATATTCATTACAGAAGAAGAAGTGATTTGATCAACACTAGCGAAGCTTTTCTGAATCGTGTTCTACATTCGCAACTTGTAATGGCTGCGACCAAATTAATGACGGTCCTGATGGCAATATTTGTTTCTCGTTGCCTAGCAGATTCTACATGGAACGTGAGTTAACAACTTTCCAACAATCTTAATCTTAAATTATTAGTAAAATGAAATGGAAATCGGTACCGATATCATGATCTTAAACGAATGACAACCAGAGAGCTAAACACGAGAGCCAAATATGGGGTGTCTAAAGGGTGTGGCTAGGATTCCAACATGATTAGGTTAGCGTAGCGATACTTTTACCACCTTTCACTGCTGTAGAACCTGGTTCGAATCTCACAATGCACTTCGAGAACAGTTTTTTGTACACGTACATATGCATGACATGTTTACAATCCGCTGAACGCACCCTCGTCCTCATGGTGATTCACTGCCAATGGCAAGTATGTAATACAATGGGATCGAGGTAGTTATGTGCTGTAATTCACAATGCACGCTATGAACGGCGCGCACCCCAGCGCCTCGGAATAGGCAACTAGAATGACGGCGCTCTACAAATGTCTGATAGTGATGATGATGATCCCCATAGACAAATACCGGTACAGCCAATCTACGACTTGATCTCAAGTGTAAGCATGGTCAGTTCACTGTGTTCCCCTTGATGCTGCCTTTATTCCTGCTTCCTTTCATTCTGATTCTAATACCTACAGGTTTCTCTTTGATATTTAAATTTTGTTTTTGGATGACATAATCCCATTTGAAGCAGTCTTTTTGGATTATATAATCTACTTCAAATAACTTTGCCAGTCTTTGTAGGTAAACATTACTTTGGGTCTGAGCCTCTAGGTCAGCATGTTTTAATTTAATTTACATGTATTACCCAGCACATGTAGAACAAATTGTGGCAATGAATATACAGCTTGTTGCTAAAAATTATTTGATAATAATATCAGGCATTTTAAAGCGCTCTTAAACAAGGTATCAGAGCGCTGTACATTATTACCCCTGCTCATCAGGCGCATAAATCATTCCTGAAACCATCTCAGCTCCCTGGGGAGTATACAGCTCAATTGCTGCCATTTCGGCGCATATGGGCTAATCAAACACAATAACCAACTCTGCCCTCACAGGTACCCATTTACTCCTGGGTGGAGAGAAGCAATTATGGTAAATTGTCTCGCTCAAGGACACAAATACCACGGTCACGGACGGGATTCGAACCCACATTCTGACGACTCAGCCACCAGAACACAAATCCGATGCACTAAACAGCTCGATCATGGCACTCCATAGCAATATTAAGCTATGGAGGTTGTGATTTACGTGTGCAATTTCTTACGCATTTGTGGAGTACATTGTCATATAATTGTCTATAGCTACATTTTCATATATTTGCAGTGTCATTTACCATGTAAAATGTTTGGTGAAAATGTGGCTGAGTGTTATAATTCCCTTTCGGCAGGATACGCTATCAGTTGAGGATGAGAAAGCCTTGGAAATTCTTTTGGTCATCGTTAGATCTCTCCCAGTCATCTGCCTCACGCTCACTCTTGTTATCTTTGCTTTACTGAGGTTTGTTTGGAAATATATAAATATATTCCTACTGTATTTGAATTTTAAAAAAATCAAGTTCACATGTATATTTATTTTGACTTTACTGAGAATATTGTGGTAATTGTTCAAAATACATTGGATACAGAACAACGTCTTTTATTTTATCAAGAAAAAAAAGTCATTTTTATTTTATACTCACGTTGTGTTCAGACATTTTGATCTACATGATTGTTGGTTGTTTCGATTTATGTTTTTGTAGGATGTTCAAGACTGAGCGTGTTCTTGTCCATGGAAACCTGTCTCTGGCGTTACTTGTGTCTCAGCTGATCTACCTAACAGGAATCGAGGCGGTTGAGAACGTAAGTTTTTACAAGTGATGTGATGTGGTGTATTTGTGATGGGATGTTTTATTTGGTGAATACTCCAGCTCACCTTCGTACTTGTCGTAGTGTTCGAAGAGGGAGTCCAACCTGGAAAGGGTGACAACGTTTATGCGACAAACTGGCCACATCTTCATACAAGTTATAATTCTTATACTAGCAAATAAACAACTCTTACAGTATAGGATCTACTCATGTCAACCGAGTGTTAATTTAATTTTCGAAGTTACATAGGCATATCCGAGTTTTCCTCCCGCCACTAATCCCTATGGATTCCTTTTTGAGCAGTGAGGTGACAGTCCAAGATATCTTGGATCCGTGTTTGTGATTTCCCTTTTAATTAAATCAACGAGGCATATTCCGTTTGTATCTGCAAATTTAAAATGGCCACGCAAAGGACCAATGTTTCGCAGTCGGCTCGTCACTGAGCACCCCTTGCAATTTGACCTACTCCATGCAGATTTTAAGTCATGCAGACAGGTTGGTCAGGTGGGGTCTTCTATAAACGAAACACTGTAAAAACAGTGTTTAGGCTCTAAATACTTTACTAAACTGCACTTCTTTACATCACTTTGGAAACATGTCCTGCTAAACACTTAATATGTTTAGCAGTACAACATTTGATGTTTATAATTTAAATACTACATGTTTAGGTATTAAACATTTGGTGACAACTAAAACAAAATGGTGTCTATAACTTGGTTTTGTTTTTCGCGCCGACGGTAAATCCAAAGGGCCAATCAGCGCGGAGTATTCGCAATAAAACGTTCAGACAAGTGTCACGTTTAGCATTAAAATTCTTGTGTTTAGCAAATGCATTCCGTTTAGAAATTAAATACCAACTTTCCTAGTGTTTAGGAATTTGACACGTTGAAACTGGTTAGTAATGTTTAATTGGTAAACACAATTTTTGGAGTGAACTTTGGTAGCCAATATGATATTGTACGAACACACCATACTAAACAGATACCACTCCTGCCACTACTTTTCGCAGAAAACTGCATGTACCGCTATAGCTGTTTTTCTCCACTACTTTCTGCTCGCCTCCTTCGCCTGGATGTTGATAGAGGGCGCCCTGCTTTTCGACAAGGCATTGTTTGTGTTTCATCGAGAGATTCACCCACTCAAGCTCATGCTGATAGGCTGGAGTAAGTTGGCTACGTATAATTTTCCTATTGCATCTATTCTATTCAGATTCTTTGTTTAACCAACATGTATTTCACTGAAGACATGTCATTCGTTTTCCTGAAACAGCTAAACTTACATTTCAATGTTCGACCAGTATCTTTAGGTAAATCAAAGTGGCCTTTTTATTTCCACCATTTTGATTTAAGGCATAACCAATTGACATAGTAAGCTGATATTGCTATAATTCTCTTTGATAAGTGATGGAGATATCATTAATGTCTCTTATTACCCGTTTACTAGGTATGCCGCTCCTGGTAGTTGCCGTGACGATTGCAGTAGCACTTGCAGTACGACTTGATGGATATGGAACTAGTAAAGTGTAAGTTTCACCAAGAACCTAGTTTGTAAAAGTAGATCTGAGTCTGCAGTCCAATGTTTGCTTTTTAACCAAACATATATCAGCGACAAAACATATAACACATACAATTTGATGTAATGCTTGAAGTAATTTAATTTCGCATTAAAATATTTCATGTTAATGATGTGCTAAGTAGTTATTGTTTAGCGTCTTCATAATTATCTTGTTTCTTTTGTTAGGTGCTGGCCTGGAGTGTACACTATCTGGGCATTCTTTTGGCCTGTCATCTTTGTTGTTACGGTAAAAAAAATATATATATATTATTTTATTTTTTAAATGAGCAGACATATTTTAAAGTCTGATCTTTAAAGCAATGTATTTGACGGATAGAAATTGTTTATGAAGGTAGCCATAATTTTCAAAATGCTCCATGTTTTTTGGTGATACACTTTAGGGATTTCTTTTAACAGGTGAATCTGGGTATATGTATCTTCGTTCTTCGGTCGTTCCTTCGACTGAAAGCGACCAAAAGCAAGACAGAATTCGACAAAATTAAGTAAGTAAATTGTTGTTTTTTGAAAAATCTAAAATTAATTCCTTCGTTCAAGAAAACGGCAGTTTACCGATAACAGGAAATGTACCGTTGACATGTTGTAGTTGACAATGCGAAACATTCTGTTGTTGTAAGAATGTGTGCCTAGGTAAACAAAACAAATACCCACCCAACAAACAAAACAAAAACGAAAACGAAAACGAAAACGAATCCCAAACCCCAAACCCCAAACCTCAAACTCCAAACTCCAAACCTGATGTCTTGCTTTTGTGGAATGGCAATGGAAGTTTACATAACATATATCTGTGAAAAATAATTCGCAGATAAAGAATAATTCACCGTTTTCCACTGCCATCCTATGGATCAATAAATGCATGTGGCATGGTTTATTTTGTATCAGGTCCATCTTGAGGGCGATGTTGGTAGTCCAGCCACTAACCGGCATCACCTGGATCTTGGGACTCGGTGTGAACGCCTCCAACGAGACGACATTATCATATTATCTCTTCGTTATCTTGAACACTCTACAGGTATCAACTAAATCAGTTTCTGTTTTTAATTTGTTTTCGTTCAATTACAAATTTGAAATGGAGGTACCTTCGTGATCCATTTACCACATAAGAATGCATGTATGTACGAAATCCGAGTACATTTTCTCCAGTTTCTTGTTGACGACAAAACAAAATAAGCTTACTTTTTACATGTTGGTTTCTATACATAATAATCTCTTCATTTTGATAAAGTATGCATGAATTTACAGACACTTTAAATAATGGTGTACACTCCCTTGAATGGAATTCTTTACTTTTGGTTTTTCACCCGATTAAACAATTTCAATCGATTGTCATATTGTAGCGATTGCTTGTTATAAATGAAAACTGTATATGAATGTCCACAGTTATTTATAGCTTTGAGGCCACATTTCACGTATCTCCTGTCCCCTTGGTGACCACATTTTTTGTTTTTTTTTACAAAATAAGGCAATGGTTCATAGCCTATTTTTTTTATTGTTTTGTCTTTCATTTGTTCTTCAGGGAGTTTTCATTTTCGTTATTTACTGTGTGCTCACGGAAGAGGTAAGCTTCTAAAAAAAACAATAATTGTGACCATCCAACGATTGCCCCAGGACAATCATTGGAGATTAGTCAAATCCTTTTTAACGAACTCCTTAGATTCGTAGTATGAAGAAGTTAGAAATATTAGGAATATTATGGAAGCGAACAAAAGAAAATTTACTGACACTTGATTTGAGCTTCCAATCTTTGGATTTCTGTATCGGTGCTCCAACTGAACTATCCAGCCCTATGGTTGAAACCAAAATTATTTCATGTAGTCAGTGATAATACCGATAGTGCTTCTAAAACTGCGAAGCGGCAGTTGGGAATCACTCAAAGAAGACGAAGCTTATAATTAATTATTTAATGAAATGTTCTAATGAATGATATTGTTACAGTTCAAAGCTGCGTTCACCAAACGCTTCTGCAAGAGTGCCAATGCCCGAGTTGAGCCGAAAACAGCCGATGTTCCGATGAACACCATCAGAGGTGATGATAGAAACACAGCAACCGGTAGTTGCACCGTCAATACAGATATATCTTCGAGGCCAGGTAAATGTCATTTGAATATTGGACTATAATCCATCTTTACTTATGTCGATACCTTTGTAGCTTTTTCATTTGTCGAATTTTTAAAATCTATATATGATAAATTCGATTTACTTTACTTTTAATCTATTGACAGTTATCAAGAATGTTCAGGCTTGGAAGTAAAACCACGCCAAGTTACTGCCGCGACGGGTCAACAGTGGTTGATCACATGGTTTATATAACTGAGTGATTTTTGAGAAACCTTTTGAGAAAAAGATATGATTATTCGGTGCAATATTT
>CM055826.1:24425451-24447547 GCA_029582265.1 Zoroaster sp. YZ-2022
AACCCATCCGCTTTGTGTTCTAACGAGTGTTTGTTTTTTATAAAACTATGTATACCCTACTCCAAATAATGGTTTCGTCCGCACTAGCTCATCATTATTCAAGAACTGTTTTCCTGATTAGAGATTTGACAGCATTTTTGATTGGATGGGTACTGTGGGTAATTTTCTGAAATCAGACAATCTAACCAATGTGACTGTTCTTGGGACGATGTCAACGAATGGGCTAAATATAGATTTCCAAACGTGAGGGGTTTACCAGTGCATTTTCTATGTGCGGTTAATTTTGACGACCTAATTTGGTTCAAGTACGGTGGGTAAAGTTTCAAATACCGTATAAAAAGTTGTATCAAATGAAAAAGTAATGTTTTCTCTTTTAAATATTGGCGGTGGTCCTGCAGAAAATGTTTACAATTTTTTTACGAGGTTTCTAAAAAATCCGCTATTGTTTAATCATTGCAGCGGAGATCTCGACTATAGAGGGCGCTCGCATATGAGACAAAACATCTCCATATGGATGCTAAATATGTTGTAAAAGCTTTGTTGTTTTTATTAATCTTTTATTTATTTATTTATTTATTTATTTTAAATTTATTTACTACAAATTTTGAACTCATTTTTCCTAGATTTCGATAGCGGCTTCTCCCTTGCTCTCTAAGCGCAATCTGTTCCCACGTTCGTTTCGTCTTTTACCGCCGGAGTCGATGTTTAATGTCGCCAAATTTGCACTGTTTCGAGAGTTCAATTGGACGAAAGTGGCCACTCTCCACCAGTTTGTTCCCCTCTTCTCTTATGTAAGTACAAATAATAATTGATTGCAAATTTTGTTTTGCATCTATCAAATATTCATTTCGTTACAAACATATTTATTAACTTTAACTATAATTATGAACATGTTTTAGGTTTTGGCCAGAGATATGCCAAGGTTATTTACTGTGAAATATTCATATGGATATGGTTCACTGGTTTTATGTATACTGCTGTCACAGTGAGGCAACACCACACTATCGTAATTTACTCGAATCTCCCTCCACAAAAGCGGTGGGAAACTACTATGCATGCGTTATGCTTGCGATAACGGTTCGCGTATGATTCCAGAGATAGTGCTTTCTTGCAACAAGAGAACATGTATCAAAAACACAACAACATAGTCTTGAACCAACACTACTGTTTGCACCATTCCTAATTTTAAAGAGGGGCTATATGAAAATATTAATAATTTACTGTTCCCCATGTATAGAGAGGTTATATCATTCTCTGAACCAATGGTAAAATATTGTAAACAGTCATTTTGTGCAAACCCCTCTTGTCTCGAATTCAGAAAAGCCCGACGTGCAGTTCATGTACGTATATATATACATACATTTGTATACATGTAAATTCGGTGAAAGAAATTTTACTTTTAAAAATCACCTTCGTGTTGTCGCCGTTGTCTGATCAAAGATCACCTCAGTATTGGGCAAATGAATGACTATATTTTACTTGGAAAGACGCAAAAAGCACTCATTGTACATGTACTTTGTTTTCTGATATTGTTTTTACGGAATGAAGAATACAAAATTATGGTAAAAACAATTTGTGTATAAAGTACCTATTTAGATAATTTAACAACAAAATGTAGACATTCGGTGGTAAAAGCTCTCTATTGTCCGCACTTTGTGATCATCTATGTTTATATTAATTTCAACCAATTAGGGAACATGGAGCAGATTATTTTTCTTTTTTCCCTTACATTTAAATGTTTTTGTGAAATGAACTTTTAATGTTAATTGTATATGAATATTAGTGAATGTAAATGGTATCTTTCGGTTTTTTGGCCGCCGTATGCAGTATTTTTTAATAAACCTGTATAAAATAAAAATAAATAAATAAATAATACAAACGTGATGGGTAACCTGGATATGAATTAAATAAATAATACGAATAATAATAGTTGTTCCATTGGAAGGCTCAGTCATTAATGATAAATATTTACATCGATTGAGTTCATTAGAAGTAAAATCAGTCTTCTCGTACACTTAAGTCAAACAAATAGTCATTCTGTTCGGTAATAACATCAACCATAGGTTACGTCCATTATTTATTTTATTTTATTTTATTTGTTTAATTGAATGAAAACCAACAGCGGTTAACCGCCACTTACAAGTATCATAAAACAAACAAACAAACACCCCAACACCCCCAACAAACAAACAAACAAATAAACAAAATTAATTGAAGGTAAACACTTATGGTACAACACTTATGGTACAATACACACGAGATAAAATCAAAACTAATCATTTAAATTAATCATTAACAAGAAATGTAAATATCTGCACAAAAGCAATTTATAGTAGGTCAATTTAAAATAAATCTCAGATTCAATATCTAGTGTATAAAAAACAAGTCATTCTGTTCGGTAATGACGCCAAACATAGGCCTACGTCCTTCGGGGATTATGTAAAGTATATTCAATTTAAAATATATGTCAGATTCAATATCTAGCGTATCAATTGATCACCATATAAAATATTCACATACTTTCTATTGTGTATGCACCATACAGGGAAAACGAGTTTCATTTATGTTAAAAATAAGGCAACCTTGGATATTTTATATCTATGGTTGTGTGGTTAAACCGCGTTGGCTGATACAAGAACAACACATCACCTATTGTCTGAATGCATTTAGTTTAATGAAAAATTATAAGGACAGGTGTCAAGGACATTTTAACGATGAACTCTCTAAAATTAAATAACCATACTCACATAAATCTTAATGTAATTTACCGTATACCGACGAGGTATGAAAAACATATACGCAAAAGACAACGTATTCGGGCCCCCCCAAAAGTCGTTTGTTTCTCAATCCAGTACAGACCAGTTTGGTTAGGGAGACACATTTTAATGTTCAAAAGAAGGTACCACAATTGTTTTACCTCTAGTCTTTGAGATATGTGTCATATAAAACTAAGGTTAATCACAATAGGGGTTCACATTTCTGAGAAAATGATGAATACCAGTTAGGGGGAAAAAAAAGAACAAAGAAAACAGAAAAAAGGCTCCTATTTCTGGTCTCCGCGCGCGTCGCGTCAGACCCGCGCGTCGGCATTTTTTAAATAATTTTTATGAAACGATGTCCAATTGCAGCCAAAATTTAATTATGCTGTGCTGTGTTTTAAACAATATTTCACATAGGGGCATAAACGTTTGCCCGATGTGTGAGTCCTCTCTGAGCCGTCATACTTTGTGTATGTATCACGTATTTCAGTGGTTGGCAAAAAAAAATGTTAATGTTTTTGCCTGACCTTGAATGATAAAAGGCGCAATACTTAAATTTAGCAGCTAATTGGGTTAAACAAGATGTATGTCTATAGGCTATTTCAGTAACGTTTTAGATGAATACAATCCGTTTACTTTTATCGTATCAAAATATTAACAATGGGGAAGGTACAAAAGATGTGGTTATACAAGATAATTATATTTATGAATTATTATCTATAAAACTTACTTGGTGTATAGTTGGTATAAACAACAATCCTGATAAATTATTTAAATTTTTCTCAAAAGAGAAAACGATATTTTTTATGTCCCAACATTAACCCTTTATTTTGAACAGGTCCAATTGAATTTCCACTTTTTTGTTAAAAATACTAGATTTTTGATACTTTTAAACATTTAATATGTGTTTTAGGGTTTGTTAATAACACTAACACTAACACTAACACTAACACTAACACTAACACTAACACTAACACTAACACTAACACTAACACTAACACCAACACTAACACTAACACTAACACCCTAACACCAACACTAACACTAACACTAACACTAACACTAACACTAACACTAACACTAACACTAACACTAACACTAACACTAACACTAATACTAACACTAACAATAACAATAACAATAACAATAACAATAACAATAATAACAATAAAGATTTGTAGCGCGCACATATCCACCCTGCTGGGCGCTCAAGGCGCGGGAACAAAGGAAAAAAATATGAATACAAACAATATACAATGATAGCATAGGAGAAAAAAAATTATGTACTGAGATACATGTATCTACAATGCAATTACAAATATACATCATCTTTGAAGAATTGTGACATAAGATAAGTTTTAAGCATCGACTTAAATCTAGTTATACGATGACAAGATTTGAGTTTAGTTGGAAGATGATTCCAGAGTCTCGGAGCCGCGACAGAAAAAGACCTATCATCCCAGTTCCGTTTTGAAGTTGGTTCCTTTAGGAGTGACATGTTGACTGGGGCATAAGTTGCGTGATGGAGTGTAGACTTTAAGCAGTTCAGAAATATAAATTGGAGCAATACTATTAAAAGATTTGTGAACAATTAGCATAAGTTTAAAAACAATTCTCTGTGAAACAGGAAGCCAGTGCAGTTCTTTCAAGATTGGCGTGATATGGCATGACTTTCTGGACAAAGTTACAACACAAGCTGCTGTGTTTTGTATGTGCTGAAGACGAGATAACTTTTAAATATTGAGTCATGTGACCACTTCCAGTGCATTCTGGGAATCCAATATGGCCGCCATTACGTTTAAATGCAATAAGTTATATTTTGTTCTAAAATCATTTTTTTCCCAGAATTGTTTGCTCAGTTTATAAATTCATGTCATCAATAGTACCATGGATGTTATTATAATTATCTGCCTTTATTGTAATTTTGGAACAAAATGACCCACAATATTGCTTATAGGGCCCTTTAGCGGTGATTTAGATGATGTAAAATTGTGCCCTAAAAGTTTTCATGGCCTCATTAGACTGCGCTAAACCGAACATGCCTACAACGTATCATGAAAATAAATCAGCTGTTGAATACAGAAAATACGGAGGGGGGGGGTGCAATGAGTTCATGCTCGATAAGTGTTAAAGGGACATTATCGTCATGATCAGACCAAATTTTCAACAGGACATAGTATTGGTATCCTAGTTTAAGATGAACACTGGCTCATTTAGGCAGAAGCAACGGTAATATGACCTTATCATGTGGAGTAATATATTATTTTCAGTCACTGATTTAATTTAAAACTTGCACTCCGATTCCATGCACTGTTGATCGTGACGATATTGTCCCCTAAAAAGAGCATGTTGTTTTCTCACCCCCTCATATTAGTTTAATGGTTGTATAAAAAGGGTTAAATAGATGTGAGTTACCAAATATTAATGTTAATAACATTTGTAGCTTTGCGTGGTGAAAAGGATGAGACACCACGTGCAAAAATATTTTCTGTTGAGTATTAAGTGGTTCTGAAAAGAATCAGTTGGTTACAACCAGTGATGTAGTGCCTTGATGCTGAGCCTTGGCCTTAAGGCTGCCTTAAGGCTTGATTTTAGGGCCTTGGCCTTAGCCTTAAGGCTTGAGGGCAAAAGCCTTGGCCTTGAGGGTCAAAGCCTTGCAACTTTAGGGCCTTGCTCTTCAAGGCCCATCGATTTTTGAATTTTTCAGGTAAATTTGTTTGAAATTTTGCTTTTCTACAAACATACAACTTGGAGTCAGCTGTCTGCAAAGTCTGCAGTACCGGGTATCTAATTTAATCATGTTTTACCATGGAGGAGGGAAAACACCCTAGATTTTTACAGCATCACATTTTGTTACCATAATAGTACATTTTGCTGCTTCCCCCAAAACAAAGCTATACTAATATTCTGTATACTTGTACTTGTGGGGCCAGGGAGATATAATTATACTTAACTTGCATGACCGTTATATGGGGTAGATACAACATCATCTGATTTGTGCTGTGGACTGCTTTATTTATTTATTTATTTATCGTATGGTTCATACAAAGTTAACATGACAAGGTTAGGTTATGGATCCAGTTTAATGCAGACTGGTCGAGTTCAGTTAAATTTCCATCACATCTGTAAATAATACAGTCATGAACGATGTGATGTACAGTCTGGTCATCATGACCACAGGTACATTTAGCGTTGTCACTTAGTCCCATGCGGAGCATGTTATGTCCAAATTGACCATGGCCAGTTCTTAGTCTGTTAAGTTTGACCCAGCAGTGGCGAAATGTAGTTAACTATCCACGTCCTGGATTCTGATTCTTGCCACATATTCCGCCACGTGTTTAGTGCCCAAGTCTTTGGGTGCGATCCGGTGCTAATTTCTAGCAGTTTGTGGGCTTGTTGATGGAAA
Organism: Zoroaster sp. YZ-2022; assembly: GCA_029582265.1. Lineage (NCBI taxonomy): Eukaryota > Metazoa > Echinodermata > Asteroidea > Forcipulatida > Zoroasteridae > Zoroaster > Zoroaster sp. YZ-2022. The sequence continues at coordinate 24,431,617 of CM055826.1, forward strand.
GGATTTCTTGATGGCAGTCGCAGTTTTGGTGTGTTTTTTTTATTGGTGTTTGTCAACAGTTGATGAAGCAGATGGGAGTCACACCCAGCGGCACGTCGCGCAAGAGCAAGGTATTGCTGCTGTCGTCTCACTTCATAAGGAGCAATTCCACTGACTACTGGAAGGTATTGAGTGGGAATTGATCTGATACATCCTGAGATGATGCGCATGGTGTTGTTAAGGGCTACGTCAATCTTGCTGGTGTGGGTGCTCCTTGCCCATACCGGTGCACAGTACTCTGCAACAGAGTATACTAAAGCTATTGCTGAGATTCGAAGAACGTTGTAGTCTGCGCCCCAGGAAAGGCCTGCTAGTTGTCTAATGAGACAGTTGCGAGCGTTGGCTTTCTGTGCGAGCTGTGTGAGATGGCTTTTGTATGTTAGAGATCTGTCCAAAGTAACACCAAGATACTTGGGGAAATCATCATACGGGATGGTTGTGCCATTGCAAACGACTTTGATTTTGTAGTTAGCCAGTCTAGTTGCTAAACAGTTTCTGAAGTAACGGCTTAAGGATTCCATATCGGTGCCATACGGGATGGTTGTGCCATTGCAAACGACTTTGATTTTGTAGTTAGCCAGTCTAGTTGCTAAACAGTTTTGGTGATATTAAGTCGGAGTCTCCAGTTTTTGAAGTAACGGCTTAAGGATTCCATATCGGTGCCAAGTGTTGTTTCAAGCTTGTTCAAGTTTTTGGCAGAGGTTAGGAGTGCTTTGTCATCTGCGTAGATGTATTTCTTTGAGACAGTGGTTGGTAGGTCAGCAGTGTAAATGTTGAATTAAATCGGTGCGAGCACTGAGCCCTGCGGGATCCCGTTTTTCAGGAAGCATGTTTTACTGGTTTCTTCGCCAACCGTCATTGTAAAGCTTCTGCAGGTGATCATTGTCATGAGAAAGTTTACTAAGGTTTTATCAGGTATGATTTTGTGTAGTTTTAGGGCAAGACCTTTATGCCATACCGTGTCATATGCTGCTGATAGATCGACCAGTACAGCACCGTTCTTGAGACCTTTTTGGAAGTTGTCCTCTATGTCTTCTGTGAGGAGTGTTACTTGGTCTGTTGTACAGCGTCCTGTACGGAAGACGGCCTGCTCAGGTGGGAGTTGAGGATCCACAATGGGTTGGATACGATTGTATATTAGTCTCTCCATCACTTTGTAGATTATGCACAGTAGGCTTATTGGACTGTAGCTGCCCAGGTCTTCGGCGGCCTTGTCCGGTTTGAGAATTCCCATTACTTTAGCATGTCTCCATATTTTTTGGATTTTCTGAACTTTGATACAGGTGCTGAAGTAATCTCGAAGCCATTCAGTGGATTTTGGTCCAAGATTTTTGACAAATTCTGGGTGAATATAGTCTGGTCTGTTTTAGGTAATGCTAATATTTCTAACCATGATGGCCCAGAAAATAAAATTACTTTCATGTTACATAATAACGAGGTAACATCAGTTAAAAACAGCCGTTCTTAGATCCCCCTTTTGTTATACTCGGTTTAGATTAATGTGCATCAGTATGGAAGCAAACCATTCTTTTTGTTATATTTAAATGGTATCCACGAAGACCTGAACTTCTACTCAGTCATATATTTGTACGTGAAGTTTTTATTCTTACTTTGAGCGATTCGTTATGATGTGACATGTTTTATATTAGTAGTAATTTTATACTAGAGGGCCTTGGCCTTGAGGGTTAAGCCTTGGCCTTAGCCTTAAGGCTTGAGGGTCAAAGCCTTGGCCTTGAGGGTCAAAGCCTTGGCCTTGAGGATCAAAGCCTTTGCTCCAACACTGGTTACAACTCAATGTTTCCATCAGTATTCTCAGAGCGTGTTGGTACTTTTCAGGACTACTTACTACCGGTACTCAAAAGAGAATATTTCACATGGTGTCACGCCAATTAGTCTTTACTTATACCAATGTTGTACCATAATACCTTTTGAATGCTGCTGCTATGAAGATGTGCATTTATTGAAACATCAGAGTGCCTATACACGTGAAACAAATCCCTATAAAAGAACACCCACATGCCCGTGAAACATAACGCCCAGTTATTCATTTTCTGTTTTATGTGAAAACTGATTTGTTTTCATGGTAAAACTCTATTTCAATACAGATTAGGTATATAAACACAGATGTTATTTTTCTTTGAAGCGTAGTTCGATATATTTATTGAAAAGTCTGTATATAATATCTGCTAATCATCAAATAGATCATAGGAATATATCTATTGAGTTTTGAAGGCTTGACAGCCTTGGTTTTTTTCTTATCTTCATCACTGAAATTTTTGGATCTAGTTTAAAATGAGTATATCAATTCCATTACCTTAATTAGATTTCAACACAGAAACGCGAGCTTGTTTTCCAAGCGTTAAGGTACTCCTCACGAATAAATAGGTCGATCACAAACAGAGTGTGTATAAATAAGTTAATGGCTGGACTAATTGCAATTTGACTGAGAGAACCTATATCATACCGTAATAATGTTACACCATTTTTGGAGATAATGAGCAAGCCATGCATATTTTGTTTTATGAAAGGTTGCCAAAACACAAGGCTCAAAGTGCAGGCTAGAACGAAAATCAATTCGATTGGTGATTCTGTTAAAAGATTATTTACGGGAAGTGGCTATACCTTTTAGATGTAATTTTTAACATATCCCAATCAAATCGTTCTTCGGACATGCTGCAGTCAAACGATGTCCACACAGTAAAAATGTTCGGTGTGTTTTGCTTTTTCAACACCGATTTCACCTTTATTGTCCTTGTTAAGTTGAAGAAGTCTTCTGTTTCTGGTCTCAGCGCCCGTCGCCGCAGACCCGCGCGTCGGCATTTAAAATTTTTAAATTGCTGGATCGATTGGAATTCTGCCATGCTTTTTTAAATGACTTTTTCACATAGGGGTATGAACGTTTGCCCGATTTGTGAGGCCTCTCTTAGCCCGTATAAATTATGGGAAATTTGGCCCCTGCATATCATGTATCACGTATTTCCAAGTTGGCAAAACCAAAACCAAAACAAAACAAACAAATACCCGCCCCCCCCCCCACAAAAAAAAACGAAAAAAAAAAACGCGCGTCACCGAACCGATTTTGAAGCCGACGCGTTTATATAATGAGCAAATATTGATGACGCTAATGTATAAGAGTGAATTAAGCTTACTTATAACACACTCTGTAACGTATATGCTTACAGCATAATTGTTTTCTGTATTAATTTGTTTTAAGTCTATGGCTGATTTACACACGGGGGCTAAACAACTGGGAGTGGAAATCATTGCTGCTGAGTCTTTTGTTGATAACCCGACCCTTCCAGTTGAAAATATCAAGGTAAATACTATACAAATATTGACTGCTACGAGTGGTACAGTAAAACTCCCGAGGTGATCCCTGGAGCGTTCTATTTTAGAACACTCCAAGGATCACTGAGTGAAAACAGTACCACGAGTACCACGAGTGAAAACAGTCAACATTTGTTTTATAACACCTCATACATAGATTCTGCACAATTTATTAAGAGACCTGCTACAATAAATCAAACCAATACATGACTTTCATTAACTTGACAACACTCCGAAATTAATTGACGCGCTCAGACCAATTTCATGGGCTAGTTCATTGGTTGCCATGGGCTAGTTCATTGGTTGCCATGGGCTAGTCTTTCCTTGTTTGTTTGGCATTGCAAAAAAAATAGCGAACATCGTGTGACACGCTCTCAACCAATCACAAGACAGAATCTATGTATGAGCTTGGTGTTATAATTATAACTATAATCGTTTTACCATGTAGATATATACATGTTTTATCCTTTTCGTATGGTGACACTTTTATTGATCTTTCATTCCTAAAAGAGGCCACTTATCAAACATTTATAATTGTACACTCACCTCTGAAGGTCATTCCACCAGGCTGAGGCAAGCTTTGTGATATGTGTCCCTTACGTAGGTAAAGGTACCATTTATTATCATTTATTATGACTCCTAATTAAGTTGGCCTTGTGTGGGGCGATTTGCATAAAACAAATAAATAAATAAAAATTTAAAAACAAATTATTGTAACTTTCTATTCATTCTAATTTGAAGAAAACTGAGAATGTGCACTCATAATCTACCTACATAACAAGGACACCATGCCACAAAGCTTTGCCCCAACCTGGTGGAATGACCCATATGCATTTATATGCAAACAAATAAACGATTAACTTAATTTTCTTCCATTAATATCATATAGACGAAATTTTCTTTTGTAATTAAAATAAATAATAATTATAATACAAAAGAAACTGAACTCAAAATGTTATTACTCGTAGAATCAAGCTAAGTACACTTAAATTGGAGACGGGCAGGTATACCACTATGCTACCAAGCAACTCGCAAACTTAATTATACAAGTACCTTTCAAAAACATGTTCTAGAAAATATTGGCAATATTACAGAAAACATTTGCTATGGGAAGATGGGCTTATAATTATGTATATGCCTAATGTATATGCCTTCTCACCCATTAGAGGAATGTCAGTACCCTTAACAGAAAACAATTGACCGTTTGAAATATTCCAATCGAAAATAACATTAAATAAAACATAACATAAAACATGATTCCTTCGAATTATTTAAAGGGGGATTTTTTTCTTAGAGCTTTTATTTCATTTCAAGCTTTTATTTCATTTCAAGCCGTTAGTTCTCAAAATATATACCATTGCATTAACCTGTGAAAGTTTCATCACAATAGGTGACTCGAAAAAAGGTAAGGTAATTTCTATTCGGTCAACTTCTATAATTATGACAAATACCACTGAACACACACGGAACACCGCCCTCTATTCTGGGCAATAGACATTCAGTTTCGATTGTGGCTTCAACATTCGATTCGGAGGCTACACTATTTGATTTAAAACGAACACAAAACAAATTAATGGAAGGAACAAAAACCAGACTCTGCTTCTAATTCCAGTTTGTAATTAAACAAATAAATACATAATACAATTTTCAATCGGAGGTCCTGCACCCAAAGCGTAAGGTAAACCTGGTCAATTATTTTGAGTTTGCTATGGGCCTTTTACAGACCTCTGATTTTTTCTTTTTTTTTCTTTTCGATACCTCAGAATTCAGGAGCGCGTATAATAGTTGTCGGTGCTTACAAAAAAATGGCAAGGAAGGTCTTCTGCGAAGCCTATCACCAAAAGATGTATGGTGCCAAGTACGTTTGGATCGTGACAGGTTAGTGAACAAAATGGAGTAGAATTCCAAAGCTTCAATGATGTTTTATAAAACAAAACCAACAATTAAAACACGTGAGTTTATGATCTATTCTTTCTTTTAAATTCAAATTATTGACGGAATTGTGGGTTTGTTTGATCACAAAATGGATACAATTAGTAATTTGCAATTTTTTGCAATGATATAGTTTTAGTTCTAATGATAGATAGAGAAATGATTGGTATCGTGTCGGCAAATCCCTTGTTTATTAAACACATTGTTTCTCATAATTATAAAACAATGCTTCGTTCTTTTCGAAAGAAAGAGTATAGGTCCTGTAGAATTGGTACTTAAAAGTAACCATGGTCAAATTTTAATTAACAAAAAAATCACAAAAAAAAAAATCAACCTTCTCTAGAAAAGGAATTATTAATTACATTAACAAAGGAGGAATAACCCAGCTCCAGATTTTGTTTGCTATTGTACTTTTTGACTGTCATTGAAAGAAGTTCTTTTCCCCGTATATGAAAAGGGCATTGACAAACATGTACCCAGTATTTTTGGCGAGAACAATTTAGAGGCAAACTAGATTTATCTACCCTTAATTTGTTAAAATTATTGAAAGATTACCTATTCACACATGTGTTTTGCCTTTTGGTAGTGTAATGTTCACTCAGTGAGTTTATGAAGTGGAAGTCAATCATTGCATATTTATGGTATTATATTCTGCCTTTGATTGATTAGGCTGGCTGGATTCAAATTGGTGGAGGGAACCGGACGACTCGATCAATTGCTCATTGGCTCAAATGGATGAGGTGATAGCCAATCAATTTGCTGTATACATTGATACCACTCCGTCAGATTACAACCGAAAACCAACACGCGCTGGATTGGTGAGTAGCCGTCGGTTCATTTGTGTGTTTAAAGCTTATAGACTAGTGGGAAAAAAAACGTCTTTCTTCAAAAGAAAATCAAAAATAAATAAATAATTAAAAATAAAACAAAAATGACATGATAAAGGTTCTACAACATACGCACATATTATACAGTATATAGTATACTACAGCAATGCCTTGGGTAGAGCCGTAACCCATATCGATTCTCAGTCGGCAAATCGAGATTCATTCTGCAAATAAACCACCAAATCATGGGGGGATTTTTCAGGGGAAAATTGTTTTCGGTGCAATTAACGGATTCTTGCCAGTTTGTCGTCATCGAGCAAGCTCTGTGGCCGAGACGTAACACGTTTGCACTAGTATTAAGCTAAGCAGGAATTCGTGGGTTCGAATCCAGTCTGAAAAAGATAAAACTGTTATGATTGGTTTTGCTTGATTCGATTTCTGACTTAAATCCAGGCATATAGCATTAAACTATACAGATAGACAATTGTGTTATTGATCAGTTTGTTTTAATGACCATTTCCAGACAACCATAGATTTTCTGAGGAGATTTGAAGTGATTTCAGGATTGGCCAATCCTCAAACTATGCCTGGATACACGGATATAAGTCTGGTCTACGACACGGTTTGGACAGCAGCCCTTGCTCTCCATCAGTCACAGATACACCTTGCTGAACTAGGTATTTACATTACACCATCAGTCACAAATGCTCCTTGCTATAATAACCATATACACCTAACCCTACATATACTGGGTCGGGTGAACACCAGTGGTTCAAACTGAAGTGTTTTAAGGGTGACCCAATATGAACACCAATGGGTGTTGTTTTAATCATATTAAGTTGAAGTGCCTCACTGAGAGAGCCACCAACGGCTGGAAAGATGGGGCCTGTACAAATGGATAGGCACAGTTATCACCATTTTGAAAGCTAAAAGGTGTCGCATGGCAATATTAGAGAGGTTTCGCAAGCGTACGGATACGGATACAGATACAGCTATGATAACCGTATCCGTTCACGTTGGACGCACGTCAGATTTTGTTTCGCAATCAGAGAGGTATGTGTCACTTGAGGGCGCTAAAGTTAAACGCGTGTAAAGAAAGTTTCCAACAAGCATGACGAAAACTGGAGACCCTGTCTACACTGCATTTTTCTAATTTGTTGCTTACAAATGACTAACACATTTCTATCTATATCATGGATGATACCATTAAAAGCAATACCGTGGGAGATGTTTTTAATCTAGGACAAAAATACAACTAAAATTCTGCAAAACAGTATCCGTTTTTCTACTTACGTGTATGAACTTCCGTATCCGTACGGTTGTTAACGTCCATGCAAAACATGGACGCCACGGTTACACGTCACGTGAATACACAAAGTGTTGACGTATCCGTATCCGTATAAATCCGTAGACTTGCGAAACCTCTCTAACCTTAACGATTTTCTTCACTTGGTATTTGATACTTAATATATTATAGATGATCTCTGTCTAACATCATGTTGTTTGAGCTCAATTCAACACACGTACGCATATTGATTTAGTAAATGATGCACAATGTTGTCACCCTATGCTTTAGCAATGACCTTACGATCGTATATAGACAAGTTGTTCACGAAAACATGTTTATCATGAATATTTATATATTTCTTATTAATATTCTTTACTTAAATTAAAAGATTATTACAATTTTTATACACGTACATACATCTCTGAAGATTGTTAAACTCTGTACATGTCAGCGCACAATAAGGAATATGGTTATAAGACTCAATATGACCACATGTGTTGCAATGTACAGGTGGATTACATTATGAGCCACATTTGAGAATACATTATGTGTTGTATTACAGCGAGTTGATTGACCTGACAGAACCAGACAGCAATTAATTTGTGAATGCTGCGATAACTGCATATGTACACCGAAGATGTAATCACCGTGAAACCATTACATTTGCTGAACAGTATCGTGCTACCTTTCAAATCCATTTACAAGGGTTTGTAAGTTTGGTTGTGAAAACCTCTTCATGCAAAAGACATATTGCCGCTAACTTGTATTATTTACTAAACCATGCAGCAAGATATAAATGTCTTTAATTTTAAAGAATGAATCAACAATTTTCAAGCCTCGATGCTTGAACAACTTGACTTGAAAATATGAAAGTAATGTTAAGGAATAACACACTGGAAAAATGTTGTATCACTACAGATCCTCCCAGAACTTTGGAAGACTTCGCGTACGACAACATCACTGTAAACATACTCTTTGATATCATTAGCAACATGACGTTTGAGGGCGTCTCAGTAAGTGTTAATCCCCAGCTAAAAGGAAAGGTACAGCAATTGGTTACAACATAAATGAAATATAATGATGTGAAGTAGGGAAAGGTACCATGTATATAATATATATATATATATATATATATATATATATATATATATATATATATATATATATATATATATATATATATATATATAATATATAGATTAAAAGTTAAGCATGACTCCACTCATTTAAGCAATTTTGCGAACATCAACGATGTTGTACCTTCTCTTTAAGCTTGGTGCCAAGTACATTAATATATAACGTTTTTTCTGAATAAATTCACGGGTATAAATGAATAAATCCACGGGTTAAAGAATTCGGTTTCACAAAATCCACTGACAATTTCAATTGCATTATTATCAATATCTCCGCACTAGGCCTAGGGCAATATGTACCTGAAACCCTTCTTTTTTAATTGTTGTATATTTCATAGGGTCCAGTGAAATTCAACCCTTCCGGAGACAGGCTTGGATTGCTTGATATTCTTCAAGAGCAAGGTGATTATAAAATAGTACAAAACATCAGATGGCGTTTTGCTCGTTTGTATCCCAATAATTTGAAAAAACAAAACAAAACAAAAACAATTGAATATTTTGCAGCACAATCGTACCTCAAACAACATATTGCATCATAGCTAACCACAATGTGTTGCTTTTTTTTTTGAGGAATAAAATTTAAAAAAATTTATAAAATAAAAAAGTGACAAATGCCAAAAAAAGACTTAAAACCAAAAATATAAAAAACGGTATTCGCAAGAAAATTAGCAGCTGGATTTACAGAATTTGAAAACATGACATTTCATGTGATAAAAAAAAGAGTATTTGAAAAGCTCACCCACAAATATTGTTAAAAATGCATTTGCCTAAGCTTTAATGCTTTTGGTAAAATAAACGGTTGACATGGCAACCATGCACCATATCAACGTAATTTGATTAAGAAAGGGACCCCAAAAGGATAGGCAGAACGTGTGTGATTGGTTGAAGTGTTTAGGATATAAACCAACGTTTTTGCGAAGGGTTGGGGTCACATTGTGCACCCAGTGCAAAACAAGTTATATTAGTATGATGCTCATTGGTATTTGTGATCCATCTCATGGAGGAGATATTTGCATTGTCGGTAAAACTGAAAAACAGGCTGCAAGTTACACAAAACAAATTAGTCCGGTTTATTTTAAACATGGATTCTAGATCACATATTGGTCAAACAGAATTGAACAAGCTTGGCATGTTAAGCGTTAATGATCGTGTTACACAACTCAAACTAAATCATGTTTATACAATTTTTCATGAAATGGCACCAGACTACCTCTGTCAAAAATTTAGGAAGGTTTCAGATATGCATAATTATTCTACCAGGGGTAGTTCCACCAATTTTGTTATTCCAAGAATGAAAGGGCCTGAGTGCAATACCTTTTTTTATACCGGAATTCATGAATGGAATTTACTTCCTAATAGCATCAAATGTTCCAACAATCATTATCAATTTAAAAGGGCAGTGAAAAAACACCTCTCTTCTCAGTCTAATTTTTAAAAATTGTCTATTTTTTAATCACTATTCTTCGCTTTTCCTGTACATTTTTATTTGCCTTTTTTTGTATTGTATTTGTTTGCCTGTGTGTTTTTAAGGACCCCGATGGAAATAAGCCGTGTTATACACAGCTTTTTGGGCTATCCTTGGCTTTGTAATCAGTTTATTTTTATGTATCTCTTTTTTATTATTGTTTATATTGCCAAAATAAAGGTAAAGTAAAAGTAAAGAAAAGTAAAGTAAAATTCCTTCAAATAATTGTGTATTCGGCTCGTTAGTTCCAATTCTATGTGCAAAAGGGTTATCTGCATCGACGGAGGGGTCATTACCAGTTCGCGATCTGCTCCAGAAAAGTTTAATAAGTGTACCACTAAATAGTAGAGAAGATGTTGTTTAAAGCATGTTGCTTAATACTGTGAATTTAACATGAATATGATTGCCTACTTCTATACTTCATTTTTGTACGTATTTGCAGGTGGTAGCTTTGTTTCTGTAGGAATTGTTGACCCAATCGTCCAGTCTGGAGAAGAGATCAACTGGGATAGGGACCGACCAATACTCTGGCAAGGTGCTTGTTTTACTCGTATCAGTTGTACTCGCACGCGTTGTATTATCTGTATAAACAATTAGGCCGCCATATGAAAACCCCATATAAGTTATCTTACTGAATGATGTTTTTAGAGTTATGCTCTTATTTTCTGACTTACACCAAATAAGCATAGCCTTTAGTCAAGGCGCACACGGCAACCCGCTGAAGACCAAGCACGTGAGTGGCGGAGACTTGAGTACATTTGCCATTCCGTTGACGCTACTGTGGAATTATGTTTATTTAAACCGGCCACTGTTAAAAACATGGGTTCATCTGTATTTAAATAGGTGCTATTATAACAAATTTGTTACCTAATGCATTATGCATTGATATTTCTCTACCAAATTGGTAGAGAAATATAAAGAAAAATCAAGATCACAGAGCAGGGACTGACAAAGGCGCTCATGTCTTTTTGTCAAGCGTGGTGTTCCGAGTTGCCGTAATTCACTTATGAAGGCTAATAACACCAAATCTTCAACTACATTATTAACACAGACATACATGGTGTATGACTGATTCTGGATACTGATATTTTGGCAGAATGGCTAATAACATTATGCTTTTAGTCTTCATTGGGAATTATAACGTACGCTTTACTAAAAAAAAAGAAAAAGAAAAAAGGTCAAATGTATAAAATGGTTATGTAATTAGAATTAAAGTTGAACAGTACTAAATGCTTTACGCTGAGAAATGGTTGAAGCAAAGTATCGTAAAGTTTTTTTGATATTGTGTTGTTAATCCAAATAGGCAAATTCGACTCTCATAATATCCACGTTTTATTTCATTCAGTGCCTGAATAACATGTAATGTACTGTTAATGTACTGTTTGGACTCACATTTTGTAGGTGGGGCGCCCCCTATTGACTTCATCATCCATCGAGAAAGTCTACATACCATACAGTTTCCAGTTTTCATTGCCGGTGCGACCTTTGCTATATTAGGAATTGTACTCGCTTGCTGTTTTTTAGCATTCAACATCCATTTTAGGAAGCAACGGTAACGCAATTTTGTTTTTCAAAAAGTAATGTTTAGGTCTTCTATCTAAATCAACTTGTTATTAGTTCAAAAGAGGGCGCTATTTTATTTTTTTACTCACGAGCAAAATATTTGATAAGCTGTATGTTATGGTATTGAGTAAAAATATGAGATTCTATAGCACTATGGTAAAGCATTATATGGATGGAAAAATAGTATCGAAATATAATCTCAAAACATAAATATTGTTCGTTTTACATTTTGATTACGAATAAAATGGTCTTCATAATGACAGAGCAATCAAGATGTCCAGCCCTAACATCAATAACTTAATGCTGATTGGAGGAATTCTTGCCTACGTTTCTATTATCTTCTTTGGAACAGACACTGCCATCGCTTCCACAGAAACCTTTGTTTGTGTGTGCAAGGTAAATTCGGTTTATTGATGTTTGATGGTGAACTTCAAAACACTGTTTTCTAGCTTTTCTCGTTTCTGTTGAAAAATGGTTGTTTTGTATGCGCTAACTGGGAAAAGGAACGAATTATGGTGAAGATATCCGATCAGTAGGCTTTCATGCACATCGTAATCCACTAGCGATGAAAATGCACAGAGTCTGGGATATTGGACAAAACCCCATTGCCTGTATACAAACTCTTTCTTGATAACTGTTAACACTTGTACATTTGTAAATGGGGCCAGTAGTGCTAGCTAATCTCAGTATGCTTTAGACTGTCAAGATACAGCTGTTGCTTGTGTAAAGCGCGCCCGCAATAGGTCATGCACGGAAAGGATTATAGCTATCACACGCCATATCACATATCCGTTGTGCACTTCAAATTTTTCATAGTTATCAATGTGGTTTTGTTTTTAAGTTGTTGATTTTTTTTTATGCCTCTCTATACCCCTCTATACCGCAATTGCATTCATAAACTTCTACCTATGTGATTTTGTTTCAGGCCAAGACATGGTGTCTTTCCATAGGGTTCTCGATGGCCTTTGGCTCCATGTTCAGCAAGACGTGGCGAGTACACAAAATCTTCACAAGCAAAACTGCGATGAAAACTGTAATTTTTGTGAAACATATTTGTTCTCAAATTTTCAATCGTTTTTATTGCTACATTCCCTTCACAGGTTATCCCTCTTTGCAACAGACGCAATATCCTTTAAGATGTATCGCACGTGTTTTCGCTGTTTTAACAGACATTTTATTTTTCATCGGAACATTGCTATTTTAGGAAGTAAATACAAATGCCTTAACATAACCCATTTCTCGCACAAATTGAGAGAACCATGGTATTACGGGAAATATGTACCGGAATTTATTTATGATATCTCTTATCGAAGTATGACCTAAATCATATGCATTTGTAAATTCACATGAAATTTGGCACAAACTCCTTTGGAATATTGTGAACAGAAGAGTCACCTTTGTACCTTTGGAGGTTACAAAGCCAAGCACTAGCATTTCAACGTGTTAAGGAAACATTTTAAGGGAAAGAGATCACAAGTGGTCAAATAATAACATGGTTTTAATAATCTAATCGGTGACACGGGCTTTTATTTAGCAAAAAAAGTATTTACAAACGAATTCGCTGTTGAAAATTATGATCATGACCTGGCTCCATTGCTTTTGTACACAGTCTTACACCATATGTTTTCAGTCAGCCACGGGAACATGTCTGGGCTTGCTAGACTCCACTTTGAAGGGCTAGGTTGACATCCAGTGTGTTGTAAGAGAGCCATGTATTGGCATGTATTGTCACAGAGGATCTGTGAATGTGCAAGAGTTCATCACCCTTCCTTTGGGGTGCCTGGATTGTATTTGAGGGGTGTAAAAACAAATAGTTTCGTTGCAAACAAGACATCAACGCTATTTTTAGATCGTACAGGAATAGACTAGCTACAAGTGCGCAGGAGTATATCTTTTGGCCCATCAGTTCAATGTGAATTATCAACACTTTTTTGTACACTAAGTAAAGCCAATGACATGGGATGGGGGGCTTATAGTCGTCATCAACGCTATTATGGGGATTATGGCATGATTTATTGTGGTCTACGACCTCTGGAAAGGTAATAAGCTTTGAAAAAGTATGAAATCCCCATTATAAGGACGTATGTACACGTTTTCCCAGCTGGCAGCAGAATGCAGTACCGTATGGCATCCGTGTTATTCCCAAGGGCAATGGCCTCACAAGGCTTTAGCTAAAGGTGTACTTGGATAAAATAATACGACTATTGTCTATTTTTTATGTCTAGGTTGTCGTGAAGGATTACTGGTTGTTGGGCTCTGTTGCAACTTTAGTTCTTCTCGACGTTTTGCTTTTGATATTGTGGGAAATATTTGACCCAGTGATGGCTAATACGCACGAGGGGTCTCAAGCGGTACATATTTTCTTTTTGTTTGTTTATATCTTGTTTTAAGTATTTATAAATTCATCAATGGTAGCCGTGGATGGCTAACATGAATGATTACAAGAACAAAGTTGACAGTATTGTTTTAAATTTATTTTTGTTTCCATTATTCTGTTTTTAAGCAGGGGTTTTACTCCATATTGAAAATGTATACTATTACATTGATTAATTTTTAATAATAGTTGGCCACGTGTTAAAAGGTACATCCACTTGAGTAATGATCACGTACGGTACATACAAAAGTAATTGGCATGACTGAACGAACGGAAACTAACATTCAACATTCTGAATAACAGCTGTTTATGAAATGATTACGTAAGGATATTGAAACATTGATCTGGGCGCACCCTATTCGGAACATGTGTGTAAGGTTAATTGCATGCATTTAAATACTAATATTATGTCTGTTCCTAGATTGACCCAGACAACGATGACATCGTCTATACACCAATGCAATTGATGTGCGAATCAACCAATCAAATATACTGGATTGGTGCCTTTTACGTCATCAATGGTATTCTGCTGGTATTCGGAGCTTTCCTAGCATGGGAGACTAGACATGTTTCAATCCCGGCACTGAATGACTCAAAAAACATTGGTAAAGTCATTAAAAAATTGTAAATTTTTGCAAGAAGTCAGTATGTCTCTGCCAATTTGAAGTCTTGAACCTTTTATATTATTGTTATTTTGTTTAGACCTTACGAGCGTGACGGCAGCTCTTTGGTACAACGTATCTAATGAAATCCCTTGAATGGTATGCCTGCAGCCTGTCTCTATCCTTGATGATAGAATAAAGACAGGGGAACAATCTATGGTTTGGCATGCACGTCTACGCGAAACGCGCAGACATGAACCAATGAGTGACCTTTTGCCTCCGAGTGGGTGGATAAAGTTGATTGTATAATCATATTGTTTCGTTTTCCCAGGTGTTTGCGTCTACAATGTTCTTATTATGTCCTTCATTGGTGCTCCGGTATCGTTTATTGTTGAGCAGCGAAACACCCACTACGCCTTAGTCGCTGCCCTGATCTGGCTGGCCACTACACTCACGCTCTGTGTGATTTTTGTTCCAAAGGTATAGTTTAGTGTAGCTCTTAGTCGGTGGTCATGGTAATTTTTGTTTCTCTAAATGTATTCAAATTTTTCACACACGCACACGCACAAAACACACTTGTGCGTAGATCTGCACACAAAAACACATTAAGGCAAGATAATAATAACTTATACACAAAACACTTATACTCTTAAGGTGTTTATAATTTATAAATTAATACAAAGACGTGTTCATAATGAACGCGTCTGTTTGTTACAGTGTATGGAAGGTCTGAACCAATCCTCGTGTTCATTTTTTTTTAAATCTTTGGTGCTAGATAAAAACAAGGAATGAAGTCCATCCAGCTCAAAATACCGCATTTACTGGACTACAGTCTCACCCCCAAGATAACAGCGACTTAAAGAAAGAGTTACAGCTTCTTCAGGATAAAATACTGCAGATGAAGAAGAGCTGCAAGTGTCTGGTATTAAATTTTCTCTTAGCTTTGTCCCACTTTTACCGTTATTATGGGAGATTTAAAGATTTAGATTTAAAGGATTTATTACAATTAAACTAGTCTGATTTTGCCTTCGGTTGTATTTACTTCGTACATGTATGTTGTAAAACAGAAGTTCAAATTTTCATACAACATATATTTATTTGTCGACATGCGTAAGTTTGGGATCTCGATCCATTCGACAAGTTTGCTTTTTGGTGACCTCCAACACCAAATCACCTTTGTCATAATTATAATTTTAAACTTTTGACGAAACAAACTGAAGGGCGCCCTCATTCAGAGGCAAAATTATGTCATTCATTAATTCATTTATTCTAATTCATACTGTAAGTCGCGGCACACGTACACGCAGCACCCAAAAATGTAAACAATGATTGATCCTTTTGAAGTTTCACAAAACGGTTGGCTTCAAAATCAGTGCGGTGA
>CM055826.1:24448047-24470659 GCA_029582265.1 Zoroaster sp. YZ-2022
AGGTCACCAAAAGCAACTTGTCGAATGGATCGAGATCCCAAACTTACGCATGTCGACAAATAAATATATGTTGTATGAAAATTTGAACTTCTGTTTACAACATACATGTAGAAGTAAATACAACTGAAGGCAAAATCAGACTAGTTTAATTGTAATAAATCCTTTAAATCTAAATCTTTAAATCTCCCATAATAACGGTAAAAGTGGGACAAAGCTAAGAGAAAATTTAATACCAGACACTTGCAGCCTTCTTCATCTGCAGTATTTTATCCTGAAGAAGCTGTAACTCTTTCTTTAAGTCGCTGTTATCTTGGGGTGAGACTGTAGTCCAGTAAATGCGGTATTTTGAGCTGATGGACTTCATTCCTTGTTTTATCTACACCAAAGATTTAAAAAAAATGAACACGAGGATTGGTTCAGACCTTCCATACACTGTACAAACAGACGCGTTCATTATGAACACGTCTTTGTATTAATTTATAAATTATAAACACCTTAAAGTATAAGTTTTTTGTGTATAAGTTATTATTATCTTGCCTTAATGTGTTTTTTGTCAGATCTACGCACAAGTGTGTTTTGGGGTGTGCGTGTGAAAATTTGAATACATTTAGAGAAACAAATTACCATGACCACCGACTAAGAGCTACACTAAACTATACCTTTGGAACAAAATCACACAGAGCGTGAGTGTAGTGGCCAGCCAGATCAGGGCAGCGACTAAGGCGTAGTGGTGTTTCGCTGCTCAACAATAAACGATACCGGAGCACCAATGAAGGACATAATAAGAACATTGTAGACGCAAACACCTGGGAAAACGAAACAATATGATTATACAATCAACTTTATCCACCCACCGGAGGCAAAAGGTCACCATTGGTTCATGTCTGCGCGTTTCGCGTAGACGTGCATCAAACCATAGATTGTTCCCCTGTCTTTATTCTATCATCAAGGATAGAGACAGGCTGCAGGCATACCATTCAAGGGATTTCATTAGATACGTTGTACCAAAGAGCTGCGTCACGCTCGTAAGGTCTAAACAAAATAACAAAATATAAAAGGTTCAAGACTTCAAATTGGCAGAGACATACTGACTTCTTGCAAAATTTACAATTTTTAATGACTTTACCAATGTTTTTGAGTCATTCAGTGCCGGGATTGAAACATGTCTAGTCTCCCATGCTAGGAAAGCTCGAATACCAGCAGAATACCATTGATGACGTAAAAGGCACCAATCCAGTATATTTGATTGGTTGATTCGCACATCAATTGCATTGTGTATAGACGATGTCATCGTTGTCTGGGTCAATCTAGGAACAGACATAATATTAGTATTTAAATGCATGCAATTAACCTACACACATGTTCCGAATAGGGTGCGCCCAGATCAATGTTTCAATATCCTTACAATCATTTCAAACAGTGTTATTCAGAATGTTGAATGTTAGTTTCGTGTTCAGTCATGCCACTATTTTATGTACTGCACGTGATCATTACTCAAGTGGATGTACCTTTAACACGTGGCAACTATTATTAAAATTAATCAATGTAATAGTATACATTTTCAATATGGAGTAAAACCCCTGCTTAAAAACAGAATAATGGAAACAAAATAAATTTAAAACAATACTGTCAACTTTGTTCTTGAATCATTCATGTTAGCTATCCACGGCTACCATTGATGAATTTATAAATACTTAAAACAAGATATAAACAAACAAAAAGAAAATATGTACCGCTTGAGACCCCTCGTGTATTAGCCATCACTGGGTCAAATATTTCCACAATATCAGCAAAACGTCGAGAAGAACTAAAGTTGCAACAGAGCCCAACAACCAGTAATCCTTCACGACAACCTAGACATAAAAAATAGACAATAGTCGTATTATTTTATCCAAGACACCTTTAGCTTGAAGCCTTGACAGAGCCATACGGTACTGCATTCTGCTGCCAGCTGGGAAAATGTACATACGTCCTTATAATGGGGATTTATCTTTTCAAAGCTTATTACCTTCCAGAGGTCGTAGACCACAATAAATCATGCCATAATCCCCATAATAGCGTTGATGACGACTATAAGCCCCCATCCCATGTCATTGGCTTTACTTAGTGTACAAAAAGTGTTGATAATTCACATTGAACTGATGGGCCAAAGATATACTCTCCGCACTTGTAGCCAGTCTATTTCTACGATCTAAAATAGCGTTGATGTCTTGTTTGCAACGAAACTATTTGTTTTACACCTCAAATACAATCCAGGCACCCCAAAGGAAGGTGATGAACTCTGACATCACAGATCCTCTGTGACAATACATGCCAATACATGGCTCTGAAACCCGCCTTGACACGCCCAAACCCCTATTATCAGATTGCTGATTAGTCTAAACAACTGGAGTCAACCCTTCAAAGTGGAGTTCAGCAAGCCCAGACATGTTCCCGTGGCTGACTGAAACATATGGTAAGACTGTGTACAAAAGCAATGGAGCCAGGTCATGATCATAATTTTCAACAGAATTGTTTGTAAATACTTTTTGTAAATAAAGCCTGTGTCACCGATTAGATTATTAAAACCATGTTATTATTTGACCACTTGTGATCTCTTTCCCTAAAATGTTTCCTAACACGTTGAAATGCTAGTGCTTGGCTTTGTAACCTCCAAAGGTACAAAGGTGACTCTTCTGTTCACAATATTCCAAAGGAGTTTGTGCCAAATTTCATGTGAATTTACAAATGCATGTGATTTAGGTCATACTTCGATAAGAGATATCAAAAGTTTGGTTTAAAAGATGGAACTGATGACGGGACCCATCATAAATAAATTCCGGTACATATTTCCCGTAATACCATGCTTCTCTCAATTTGTGCGAGAAATGGGTTATGTTAAGGCATTTGTATTTACTTCCTAAAATAGCAATGTTCCGATGAAAAATAAAATGTCTGTTAAAACAGGAAAACACTGCGATACATCTAAAGGATATTGCGTCTGTTGCAAAAGAGGGATAACCAGAAGGGAATGTAGCAATAAAAACGATTGAAAATTTGAGAACAAATATGTTTCACAAAATTACAGTTTTCATCGCAGTTTTGCTTGTGAAGATTTGTGTACTCGCCACGTCTTGCTGAACATGGAGCCAAAGGCCATCGAGAACCCTATGGAAAGACACCATGTTCTTGGCCTGAAACAAAATCATACAGGTAGAAGTTTATGAATGCAATTGGTATAGAGGGGTATAGAGAGGCATAAAAAACGCCACACTCCTTCGAAAATCAACTTAAAACAAAACCACATTGATAACTATGAAAATTTGAAGTGACAACGGATATGTGATATGGCGTGATAGCTATAACCTTCGTGATGACCATTGCGGGCGGCTTTACACAAGCAACAGTGATCTTGACAGTCTAAAGCATACTGAGATTAGCTAGCACTACTGCCCATTTACAAAATGTACAAGTGTTAACAGTTATCAAGAAAGAGTTTGTATACAGGCAATGGGGTTTTGCCCAATATCCCAGACTCTGTGCATTTTCATCGCTAGTGGATTACGATGATGAAAGCCTACTGATCGGATATCTTCACCATAATTCGTTCCTTTTCCCAGTTAGCGCATACAAAAAAACCATTTTCAACAGAAACGAGAAAAGCTAGAAAACAGTGTTTTGAAGTTCACCATCAAACATCAATAAACGAATTTACCTTGCACACACAAACAAAGGTTTCTGTGGAAGGATGGCAGTGTCTGTTCCAAAGAAGATAATAGAACGTAGCAAGAATTCCTCCAATCAGCATTAAGTTATTGATGTTAGGCTGACATCTTGATTGCTCTGTCATTATGAAGACCATTTTATTCTGTAATCAAAATGTAAAACGAACAATATTTATGTTTTGAGATTATATTTCGATACTATTTTCCATCCATATAATGCTTTACCATAGTGCTATAGAATCTCATATTTTACTCAATACCATAACATACAGCTTATCAAATATTTTGCTCGTAGTAAAAAAAATAAAATAGCGCCCTTTGAACTAATACAAGTTGATTTAGATAGAAGACCTAAACATTACTTTTGAAAACTAAATTGCGTTACCGTTGCTTCCTAAAATGGATGTTGAATGCTAAAAACAGCAAGCGAGTACAATTCCTAATATAGCAAAGGTCGCACCGCAATGAAAACTGAAACTGTATGGTATGTAGACTTTCTCGATGGATGATGAAGTCAATAGGGGGCGCCCCACCTACAAAATGTGAGTCCAAACAGTACATTAACAGTACATTACATGTTATTCAGGCACTGAATGAAATAAAACGTGGATATTATGAGAGTCGAATTCGCCTAATTGGATTAACAACACAATATCAAAAAAGCTTTACGATACTTTGCTTCAACCATTTCTCAGCGTAAAGCATTTAGTACTTTTCAACTTTAATACTAATTACATAACCATTTTATACATTTGACTTTAAAAAAAAAATTTTTTTTAGTAAAGCGTATGTTATAATTCCCAATGAAGACTAAAAGCATAACGTTATTAGCCAACCTGCCAAAATATCAGTATCCAGAATCAGTCATACACCATGTATGTCTGTGTTAATAATGTAGTTGAAGATTTGCTGTTAGCCTTCATAAGTGAATTACGGCAACTCGGAACATCACGCTTGACAAAAGGACATGAGCGCCTTTGCCAGTCCCTGCTCTGTGATCTTGATTTTTCTTTATATTTCTCTACCAATTTGGTAGAGAAATATTAATTCATAATGCATTAGGTAACAATTTGTTATAATAGCACCTATTTAAATACAGATGAACCCATGTTTTAACAGTGGCTGGTTTAAATAAACATAATTCCACAGTAGCGTCAACGGAATGGCAAATGTACTCAAGTCTCCGCCACCACGTGCTTGGTCTTCAGGGTTGCGTGTGCGCCTTTGACTAAAGGCTATGCTTATTTGGTGTAAGTCAGAAAATAAGAGCATAACTCTAAAAACATCATTCAGTAAGATAACTTTATGGGGTTTCAATGGGGCCTAATTGTTTATACATAATACAACGCGTGCGAGTACAACTGATGAGTAAAACAAGCACCTTGCAGAGTATTGGTCGGTCCCTATCCCAGTTGATCTCTCTCCAGACTGACGATTGGTCAACAATCCTACAGAAACAAAGCTACCACCTGCAAATACGTACAAAATGAAGTATAGAAGTAGGCAATCATATTCATGTTAAATTCACAGTATTAAGCAACATGCTTTAAACAACATCTTCTCACTATTTAGTGGTACACTTATTAAACTTTTCTGAGCAGATCGCGAACTGGTAATGACCTCCGTTGATGCAGATAACCCTTTTGCACATAGAATTGAACTAACGAGCTGAATACACAATTATTTGAAGGAACTTTTACTTTACTTTTCTTTACTTTTACTTTACTTTTATTTTGGCAATATAAACACAATAACAAAGAGATACATAAAATAAACTGATTAAAAGCAGTGATAGCCCAAAAGCTGTGTATAATACGGCTTATTTCCATCGGGGTCCTTAAAACACACAGGCAAACAAAATACAATACAAAAAAGGCAAATAAAATGTACAGGAAAGCGAAGAATAGTGATTAAAAATAGACAATTTTTAAAATTAGACTGAGAAGAGAGGTTTTTCCTGCCTTTTAAATTGATAATGATTGTTGGAACATTTGATGCTATTAAGAAGTAAATTCCATTCATGAATTCCGGTATAAAAAAAGGTATTGCACTCAGGCCACTTTCATTCTTGGAATAACAAAATTGGTGGAACTACTTATGGTAGAATAATTATGCATATCTGAAACCGTCCTAAATTTTTGACAGAGGTAGTCTGGTGCCATTTCATGAAAAATTGTATAAACATGATTTAGCTTGAGTTGTGTAACACGATCATTAACGCTTAACATGCCAAGCTTGTTCAATTCTGTTTGACCAATATGTGATCTAGAATCCATGTTTAAATAAACCGGAATAATTTGTTTTGTTTAAATTGCAGCCTTTTTTTTTTCAGTTTCCATAATGGTCACAAAACCCCAACCCTTTGCAAAAACTTGTTGGTTTATACTCCAAATACTCAACCAATCACACACGTTCTGCCTATCCTTTTGGGGTCCCTTTCTTAATCAAATTACGTTGATATGGTGCATGGTTGCCATGTCAACCGTTTATTTTACCAAAGCATTAAAGCTTAGGCAAATGCATTTTAACAATATTTGTGGGTGAGTTTTCAATACTTTTTTTTTCACATGAAATGTCATGTTTTCAAATTCTGTAAACCCAAAGCTGCTAATTTTCTTATGAATACGTTTTTTATTTTTTTTAGCATTTGTCACTTTTTTATTTTATTAATTTTTTAAATTGTATTCCTCAAAAAAGCAAGACATTGTATTAGCTAAGATGCAATATGTTGTTTGAGGTACGATTGTGCTGCAAAATATTCAATTGTTTTTGTTTTGTTTTGTTTTTTTCAAATTATTGATACAAACAGCAAACGCCATCTGATGTTTTGTACTATTTTATAATCACCTTGCTCTTGAAGAATATCAGCAATCCAAGCCTGTCTCCGGAAGGGTTGAATTTCACTGGACCCTATGAAATATACAACAATTAAAAAGAAGGGTTTAGGTACATTGCCCTAGGCCTAGTGCGGAGATATTGATAATAATGCAATTGAAATTGTCAGTGGATTTGTGAAACCGAATTATTAACCCGTGGATTTATTCATTTATACCCGTGAATTTATTCAGAAAAACGTTATATATTAAATGTACTTGCACCAAGCTTAAAGAGGGGGGGGGAATATAATATCGTTATATTAAATTGATATAATATATATGCTTAACTTTTAATCTATATATTATATACATGGTACCTTTCCCTACTTCACATCATTATATTTCATTTATGTTGTAACCAATTGCTGTACCTTTCCTTTTAGCTGGGGATTAACACTTACTGAGACGCCCTCAAACGTCATGTTGCTAATGATATCAAAGAGTATGTTTACAGTGATGTTGTCGACGCGAAGTCTTCCAAAGTTCTGGGAGATCTGTAGTGATACAACATTTTCCAGGTGTTATTCTAACATTACTTTCATATTTTCAAGTCAAGTTGTTCAAGCTCGAGGCTTGAAAATTGTTGATTCATTCTTTAAATTAAAGAAATTTATATCTTGCTGCATGGTTTAGTAAATAAAATTAGCGGCAATATGTCTTTGCATGAAGAGGTTTTACAACCAAACTTACAAACCCTTGTAAATGGATTTGAAAGGTAGCACGATACTGTTCAGCAAATGTAATGGTTTCAAAGGTGATTACATCTTCGGTGTACATATGCAGTTATCGCAGCATTCACAAATTAATTGCTGTCTGGTTCTGTCAGGTCAATCAACTCGCTGTAATACAACACATAATGTATTCTCAAATGTGGTCATATCTAATCCACCTACATTGCAACACATGTGGTCATATTGAGTCTTATAACCATATTCCTTATTGTGCTGACATGTACAGAGTTTAACAATCTTCAGAGATGTATGTACTGTATAAAAATTGTAATAATTTTTTAATTTAAGTAAAGAATATTAATAAGAAATATATAAATATTCATGATAAACATGTTTTCGTGAACAACTTGTCTATACGATCGTAAGGTCATTGCTAAAGCATAGGTGACAACATTGTGCATCATTTACTAAATCAATATGCGTACGTGTGTTGAATTGAGCTCAAACAACATGATGTTAGACAGAGATCATCTATAATATATTAAGTATCAAACCAAGTGAAGAAAATCGTTAAGGTTAGAGAGGTTTCGCAAGTCTCAGGATTTATACGGATACGGATACGTCAACACTTTGTGTATTCACGTGACGTAACCGTGGCGTCCATGTTTTGCATGGACGTTAACAACCGTACGGATACGGAAGTTCATACACGTAAGTAGAAAACGGATACTGTTTTGCAGAATTTTAGTTGTATTTTGTCCTAGATTAAAACATCTCCCACGGTATTGCTTTTAATGGTATCATCCATGATATAGATAGAAATGTGTTAGTCATTTGTAAGCAACAAATTAGAAAATGCAGTGTAGACAGGGTCTCCAGTTTCGTCATGCTTTGTTGGAAACTTTCTTTACACGCGTTTAACTTAGCGCCCTCAAGTGACACATACCTCTGATTGCGAAACAAAATCTGACGTGCGTCCAACGTGAACGGATAGGTTATCATAGCTGCATCTGTATCCGTATCCGTACGCTTGCGAAACCTCTAATATTGCCATGCGACACCTTTTAGCTTTCAAAATGGTGATAACTGTGCTCATCCATTTGTACAGGCCCCATCTTTCCAGCCGTTGGTGGCTTTTCTCAGTGAGGCACTTCAACTTAATATGATTAAAACAACACCCATTGGGTTCATATTGGGTCACCCTTAAAACACTTCAGTTTGAACCACTGGTTCACCCACCCAGTATATGTAGGGTTAGGTATAGGTTATTATAGCAAGGAGCATTTGTGACTGATGGTGTAATGAAATACCTAGTTCACAAGGTGTATCTGTGACTGATGGAGAGCAAGGGCTGCTGTCCAAACCGTGTCGTAGACAGACTTATATCCGTGTATCCAGGCATAGTTTGAGGATTGGCCAATCCTGAAATCACTTCAAATCTCCTCAGAAAATCTATGGTTGTCTGAAATGGTCATTAAAACAAACTGATCAATAACACAATTGTCTATCTGTATAGTTTAATGCTATATGCCTGATTTAAGTCAGAAATCGAATCAAGCAAAACCAATCATAACAGTTTTATCTTTTCAGACTGGATTCGAACCCACGAATTCTGCTTAGCTTAATACTAGTGCAAACGTGTTGCGTCTCGGCCACAGAGCTTGCTCGATGACGACAAACTGGCAAGAATCCGTTAATTGCACGAAAACAATTTTCCCTGAAAAATCCCCCATGATTTGGTGGTTTATTTGCAGAATGAATCTCGATTTGCCGACTGAGAATCGATATGGTACAGGCTCTACCCAAGGCATTGCTGTAGTATACTATATACTGTATAATATATGCGTATGTTGTAGAACCTTTATCATGTCATTTTTGTTTTATTTTAATTATTTATTTATTTTGATTTTCTTTGAAGAAAGACGTTTTTTTCCCACTAGTCTATAAGCTTTAAACACACAAATGAACCGACGGCTACTCACCAATCCAGCGCGTGTTGGTTTCGGTTGTAATCTGACGAGTGGTATCAATGTATACAGCAAATTGATTGGCTATCACCTCATCCATTTGAGCCAATGAGCAATTGATCGAGTCGTCCGGTTCCCTCCACCAATTTGAATCCAGCCAGCCTAATCAATCAAAGGAGAATATAACCATAAATATGCAATGATTGACTTCACTTCATAAACTCACTGAGTGAACATTACACTACCAAAGGCAAAACACATGTGTAAATAGGTAATCTTTCAATATTTAACAAATTAGGGTAGATCAATCTAGTTTGCCTCTAAATTGTTCTCGCCAAAATACTGGGTACATGTTTGTCAATGCCTTTTCATATACGGGGAAAAGAACTTCTTTCAATGACAGTCAAAAGTACAATAGCAAACAAAATCTGGAGCTGGGTTATTCCTCCTTTGTTAATGTAATTAAATTCCTTTTCTAGAGAAGGTTGATTTTTTTTGTGATTTTGTTAATTAAAATTTGACCATGGTTACTTTTAATACCAATTTACAGGACCTATACTTTTCTTTCGAAAAGAACGAAGCATTGTTTTATAATTATGAGAAACAATGTGTTTAATAAACAAGGATTTGCCGACACGATACCAATCATTTCTATCTATCATTAGAACTAAAATATATCATTGCAAAAATTGCAAATTACTAATTGTATCCATTTTGTGATCAAACAAACCCACAATTCCGTCAATAATTTGAATTTAAAAGAAAGAATAGATCATAAACTCACGTGTTTTAATTGTTGGTTTTGTTTTATAAAACATCATTGAAGCTTTGAATTCTACTCCATTTTGTTCACTAACCTGTCACGATCCAAACGTACTTGCACATACATCTTTGATGATAGGCTTCAGAAGACCTCTTGCCATTTTTTGTAAGCACCGACAACTATTATAGCGCTCCTGAATCTGAGGTATCGAAAAAAAAAGAAAATCAGAGGTCTGTAAAAGGCCCATAGCAAACTCAAAATAATTGACCAGGTTTACCTTACGCTTTGGGGTGCAGGACCTCGATTGAAAATTGTATTATGTATTTATTTGTTTAATTACAAACTGGAATTAGAAGCAGAGTCTGGTTTTTGTTCCTTCCATTAATTTGTTTTGTGTCTGTTTAAATCAAATAGTGTAGCCTCCGAATCGAATGTTGAAGCCACAATCGAAACTGAATGTCTATTGCCCAGAATAGAGGGCGTGTCTGTGTGTTCATGGTATTTGGTCATAATTATAGAAGTTGACCGAATAGAAATTACCTTACCTTTTTTCGAGTCACCTATTGTGATGAAACTTTCACAGGTTAATGCAATGGTATATTTTGAGAACTAACGGCTTGAAATGAAATAAAAGCTTGAAATGAAATAAAGCTCTAAGAAAAATCCCCTTTAAATAATTCGAAGGAATCATGTTTTATGTTATGTTTTATTTAATGTTATTTTCGATTGGAATATTTCAAACGGTCAATTGTTTTCTGTTATGGTACTGACATTCCTCTAATGGGTGAGAAGGTATAACATTAGGCATATACATAATTATAAGCCCATCTTCCCATAGCAAATGTTTTCTGTAATATTCAATATTTTCTAGAACATGTTTTGAAAGGTACTTGTATAATTAAGTTTGCGAGTTGTTTGGTAGCATAGTGGTATACCTGCCCGTCTCCAATTTAAGTGTATTAGCTTGATTCCTACGAGTAATAAATTTTGAGTTCAGTTTCTTTGTATTATAATTATTATTATTTTAATTACAAAAGAAAATTTCGTCTATATGATATTAATGGAAGAAAATTAAGTTAATTATTTGTTTGCATATAAATGCATATGGGTCATTCCACCAGGTTGGGGCAAAAGCTTTGTGGCATGGTGTCCTTGTTATGTAGGTAGATTATGAGTGACATTCTCAGTTTT
Organism: Zoroaster sp. YZ-2022; assembly: GCA_029582265.1. Taxonomy (NCBI): domain Eukaryota; kingdom Metazoa; phylum Echinodermata; class Asteroidea; order Forcipulatida; family Zoroasteridae; genus Zoroaster; species Zoroaster sp. YZ-2022. The sequence goes on from CM055826.1 coordinate 24,459,220, forward strand.
CTTCAAATTAGAATGAATAGAAAGTTACAATAATTTGTTTTAAATTTTTATTTATTTATTTGTTTTATGCAAATCGCCCACACAAGGCCAACTTAATTAGAGTCATAATAAATGATAATAAATGGCACCTTTACCTACGTAAGGGACACATATCACAAAGCTTGCCTCAGCCTGGTGGAATGACCTTCAGAGGTGAGTGTACAATTATAAATGTTTGATAAGTGGCCTCTTTAGGAATGAAAGATCACAAAAGTGTCACCATACGAAAAGGATAAAACATGTATATATCTACATGGTAAAATGATTATAGTTATAATTATAACACCAAGCTCATACATAGATTCTGTCTTGTGATTGTTGAGGCTGTCACACGATTCGCTATTTTTTTGCAATGCCAAACAACAAGGAAAGACTAGCCATGGCAACCAATGAACAGCCCATGGCAACCAATGAACTAGCCCATGAAATTGGTCTGAGCGTCAATTAATTTCGGTGTGTCAAGTTAATGAAAGTCATGTATTGGTTTGATTTATTGTAGCAGGTCTCTTAATAAATTGTGCAGAATCTATGTATGAGGTGTTATAAAACAAATGTTGACTGTTTTCACTCGTGGTACTCGTGGTATTGTTTCACTCAGTGATCCTGAGTGTTCTAAAATAGAACGTTCCAGGGATCACCTCGGAGTTTTACTGTACCACTCGTAGCAGTCAATATTTGTGTATAGTATTTGCACTTGATATTTTCAACTGGAAGGGTCGGGTTATCAACAAAAGACTCAGCAGCAATGATTTCCACTCCCAGTTGTTTAGCCCTCTGTGTAAATCAAATATAGACTTAAACAAATTAATACAGAAATACAATTATGTTGTAAGCATATACGTTACAGGAGTGTGTTATAAGTAAGTTTAATTCACTCTTTATACAATATTAGCGTCATCACATTTGCTCATTATATATAAACGCGTCGGCTTCAAAATCGGTTCTGGTGGACGCGCGTTTTTTTTTCGTTTTTTTTGTGGGGCGGGTATTTGTTTGTTTTCGGTTTTGGCTTTTCTTTTGGTTTGCCTAACTTGGAACAATACGTGATAACATGATATGCAGGGCCAAATTTCCATAATTTATACGGGCTAAGAGAGGCCTCACAAATCGGGCAAACGTTCATTATACCCCCAGCGTGAAAAAGTCATTTAAAAAGCATGGCAGAATTCTAATCGATCCAGCAATTTAAAAATTTTAAATGCCGACGCGCGGGTCTGCGGCGACGGGCGTTGAGACCAGAAACAGAAGACGCCCTTCAACTTAACAATGGTCAATAAAGGTGAAATCGGTGTTGAAAAAGCAAACACACCGAACATTTTTACTGTGTGGACATCGCTCTGATTGCAGCATGTCCTCGAAGAACGATTTGATTGGGATATGTTAAAAATTACATCTGGGGTAAGCAAGGTATAGCTACTTCCTCGTAAATAATCTTTTAACAGAATCACCAATCTGAATTGATTTTCGTTCCAGCACTTTGAGTGCACTTAGAGCCTTGTGTTTTGGGCAAGTAAACCTTCATAAAACAAAATATGCATGGCTTCAGCTTATTATCTCCAAAAATGGTGTAACTCATTATTACGGTATGATGATAGGTTCTCTCAGTCAAATTCGGCAATTAGTCCAGCTATTAACTTATTTATACACACCTGTTTGTGATCGACCTATTTATTCTGTGAGGAGTACCTTAACGCTTTTGGAAAACAATAAGCTCATGCTTTCTGTGTTGAAATTCCAAATAAGGGTAATGGAATTGATATACCTATTTTAAATTCCAGATCCAAAAATTTCAGTGATGAAGATAAGAAAAACCAAGGCTGTCAAGCTTCAAAACTCAATAGATATATTCTCTATGATCTATTTGATGATTAGCAGATATTATATACAAGACTCTTTCAATAAATATATATCGAACTACGCTTCAAAGAAAAATAACATCTGTGCTTATATACCTAATCTGTATTGAAATAGAGTTTTACCAGTGAAAACAAATCAGTTTTCACATAAACAGAAAATGAATAACTGGCGTTATGTTTTCACGGGCATGTGGGTGTTCCCTTTTATAGGATTTGTTTTACGTGTATAGGCACTCTGATGTTTCAACAAATGCACATCTTCATAGCAGTGCATTCAAAAGTGTATTATGGTACAACATTGGTATAAGTAAAGACTAATTGGCGTGGACAACCATGTGAAATATTCCTTTGAGTACCGGTAGTAAGTAGTCCTGAAAAGTGCAACCAACACGCTCCTGGAGAATACTGATGGAAACATTGAGTTGTAACCAGTGTTGGAGCAAAGTGCATGGATCCTCAAGGCCAAGGCTTCCTGACCTCAAGGCTGTTGCTTTGGACCTCAAGCCTTAAGGCTACAGGGCCAAGGCTTAACCCTCAAGGCCAAGGCGTCTCTAGTATAAAAATTACTACTAATATAAAAACATGTCACATCATCAACGAATCGCTCAAAGTAAGAATAAAACTTCACGTACAAATATATGACTGAGTAGAAGTTCAGGTCTCGTGGATACCATTTAAATATAACAAAAGAATGGTTTGCTTTGCCATACTGATGCACATTAATCTAAACCGGAGAGCAACAAAAGGGGATCTAAGAATGGCTTGTTTTTAACTGATGTTACCTCGTTATTATGTGTAAACATGAAAAGTAATTTTATTTTCTGGGCCATCATGGTTAGAAATATTAGCATATCACCTAAAACAGACCAGACTATATTCACCCAGAATTTGTCAAAAATCTTGGACCTCAAAATCCATTGAATGGCTTCTGAGATTACTTCAGCACCTGTATCAAAGTTCAGAAAATCCAAAAAATATGGAGACATGCTTAAAGTAATGGGGAATTCCTCAAACCGGACAAGGCCTGCCGAAGACTCCTGGCAGCTACAGTCCACAATAAGCCTACTGTGCATAATCTACAAAGTGATGGAGAGACTAATATACAATCGTATCCAACCCATTGTGGGATCCTCAACTCCACCTGAGCAGGCTGTCTTCCGTACAGGACGCTGTACAACAGACCAAGTAACACCCTCCTCACAGAAGACATATAGGAGGACAACCTCCAAAAGGTCTCAAGAACGCAGTGCTGTACTGGTCGATCTATCAGCAGCATATGGACACGGTATGGCATAAAGGTCTTGCCCAAAACTACAACTATACAAAATCATACCTGATAAAACCTTAGTAAACTTTCTCGCGATGACAATGATCACCTGCAAGAAGCTTTACAATGACGGTTAGCTGGCGAAGAAACCAGTAAAACATGCTTCCTGAAAACGGGATCCCGCAGGCCCAGTGCTCGCAACCGATTTAATTCCCAACATTTACACTGCTGACCTACCAACCACTGTCTCAAAGAAAATACATCTACGCAGATGACAAAGCACTCCTAACCTCTGCCAAAATCCTTGAACAAGCTTGAAAACAACACTTAGCACCGATATGGAATCTTAAAGCCGTTACTTCAAAAACTGGAGACCTGACTTTAATATCACCAAAACCAGTTTAGCAACTAGACTGGCTTAACCACATAAAATCAAAGTCGTTTGCAATGGCACAACCATCCCGTATGGCACCGATATGGAATCCTTGCCGTTACTTCAGAAACTGTTTAGCAACCAGACTGGCTAACTACAAAATCAAAGTCGTTTGCAATGGCACAACAAACTATCCTGTATGGCGATGATTTCCCAAGTATCTTTGGTGTTACTTTGGACAGATCTCTCAACATACAAAAAGCTTGATCTCACACAGCTTCGCACAGAAAGCCAACGCTCGCAACCGTCTCATTAGACAACCAGCAGGCCTTTCCTGGGGCATGCAGACTACAACGTTCTTCGAATCTCAGCAATAGTTTTTAGTATACTCAAACACAGAGTATCAGTGCAAAACTGGTATGGGCAAGGAGCACCCACACCAGCAAGATTGACGTAGTTCTTTAACAACACCATGCGCATCATCTTCAGGATGTATCAGATCAATTCCCCACTCAATACCTTCCCAGTAGTCAGTGAATTACTCCTTATGAAGCTGAGACGACAGCAGCAATACCTTGCTCTTGCGCTGACGTGCCGCTGGGTGTGACTCCCATCTGCTTCATCAACTGTTGAGACAAACACCAATAAAAAAAACACACCAAAACTGCGACTGCCATCAAGAAATCCTTTCCCATCAACAAGCGTTTGCCACAAACTGCTAGAAATTAGCACCGATCGCACCCTTAAAGACTTAAAACCAAACACGTGTGGCGGAATATGTGGCAAGAATCAGAATCCAGACGTGGATAGTTAACTACATTTCGCCACTGCTGGGTCAAACTTAACAGACTAAGAACTGGCCATGGTATCAATTTGATACAACATGCCCGCGTATGGGACTCAAGTGACAACGCTAAATGTACCTGTGGTCATGATGACCAGACTCGTACATCACATCGTTCATGACTGTATTATTTACAGATGTGATGGAAATTTAACTGAACTCGACCAGTCTGCATTAAACTGGATCCATAACCTAACCCTTTGCTCAGTGTTAACTTTGTATGAACCATGTACGATAAATAAATAAATAAATAAAGCAGTCCCACAGCAACAAATCAGATGATGTTAATTTTCACCCCATATAACGGTCATGGCGTGTTAAGTAGTAATTATATCTCCCCGGTCTCCCACAAGTACAAGGTGATACAGAATATTAGTTATAGCTTTGTTTTGGGGGAAGTTGAGCAAATGCAATCATCATCATAACAAAATGTGATGCTGTGCGAAAGTGCTGTCGAGCCACACAATCTAGGGTGTTTTCCCCTCCATGGTAAAACATGGATTAAATTCAGATGACCTGGTACTGCAGACTTTGCAGACCAGCTGATGCCCAAGTTGTGTATGTTGGGTTGTAGAAAAGCAAAATTTACCAAAACAAATTTACCCCTTGAAAATTAAAATCGATGGGCCTTTGAAGCAGCAAGGTCTAAAGTTGCAAGCAAGGCTTTGGACCTCAAGGCCATATGGCTTTTGCCCCTGCTCATAAGCCTTAAGGCCAAGTACAGGCCTAAAATCAAGCCTCCTTAAGGCAGCCTTATAGCGCCAAGGCTCAGCATCAAGGCACTCACATCACTGGTTGTAACCAACCGAGTCTCTTTTTCAGAACCACTTAACACCTCAACAGAAAATATTTTTGCACGTGGTGTCTCATCTTTTTCACCACGCAAAGCTACCAAAATGTTATTAACATTAATATTTGGTAACTCACATCTATTTAACCCTTTATATACAAACCATTAAACCATTATGAGGTGGGGTGAGAAAACAACATGCTCTTTTTAGTGGGGACAATATCGTCACGATCAACAGTGCATGGAATCGGAGTGCAAGTTTTAGATTAAATCAGTGACTGGAAAATAATATAGTTACTCCACATGATACAGGTTCATATATTATCAGTTAAGCTTCTGCCCAAATGAGTCAGTGTTCATCTTAAACTAGGATGTCAACACTCATGTCCTGTTGAAAAATTTCTGGTCTGACTCAAGATGACGATAATGTCCCTTTAACACTTTATCGAGCATGAACTCATTGCACCTCCTCCGTATTTTCTGTATTCAACAGTGCTGATTTATTTTCATGATAAGTTGTAGGCATGTTCGGTTTAGCGCAGTCTAATGAGCCATGAAAACTTTTAGGCACAATTTTACATCATCTAAATCACCACAAGGGCTTTATATATAAGCAATATTGTGGGTCATTTTGCGCCTCCCTCCAAAATTACAATAACGCAGCAGATATAATAACATCTCTAGGTACTATTTATGACATAAATTTATACACTGAGCAAACAATTACCTGAAAAAACCTTTAAAAATCAAGTGTTTTTGGGAAACAAAATATAACTTATTGTGCATTTTAAAACCGTAATGGCACATATTGATCTCCCAGAATGCATCTGGAAGTGGTCACATGACTCAATATTAAAAAGTTATTCTCGTCTTTCAGCACATACAAACACAGCAGCTTGTGTTGTAACTTTGTCCAGAAAGTCATGCCATATCACTGCGTCACAATCTCGAAAAGTTGAACTGCACTGGCTTCCTGTTCTCACAGAGAATTGTGCTTTCTTTTAAACTCTATGCTAATTGTTCACAAATCTTTGAATAGTATTGCTTCAATTTATATTTCTTGAACTGCTTAAAGTCTCACACTTCCATCACGCAATACTTGCGCTCAGCAACATGTCACCCTAAAGGAACCAACTTCAAAACGGAAACTGGGATGATAGTATCTGTTTTCGTCGCGGCCTTCGAGACTCTGGAATCATTCTTCCAACTAAACTCAAATCTTGTCATCGTGTATAACTAGATTTCTAAGTCAGATGTTTAAAACTTATCTTATCGTCAGCAACTCTTCAAAGATGATGTACATTTGTAATTGTGTAATTGTAGATACATGTATCTCAGTACATAACTTTTCTTCTTTTTTCTCCCATGCCATCATTGCATATTGTTTGTATTCATATTTTTTCCTTGTTCCTCGCGCCTTGAGCGCGCCCAGCAGGTGGATATGTCGCGCCTGGCAAATCTTTTATTGTTACATATATTATTGCTATATTACATTACATTAGTGCTACACAGTGATGTTAGTGCTAGTGTTAGTGTTAGTGTTAGTTAGTGTTAGTGCTAGTGCTAGTGCTAGTGTTAGTGTTAGTGTTGGGCGCGGCACAAGTTAGTGCAGCAGTGTTAAATATGTTAAAAGAAAAGAAAGAAGTTGAAAAGCTAGCAAGTTTAAAAAGAAGAAAGGTGTTAGTTAGTGTTAGTGTTATGAAATGTAGTGTTAGTGTTAGTGTTAGTTGCAATAGTGTTATAAATATGTTGTTATGTTATTAACAAACCCTAAAAACACTACTAAATGTTTAAAAGTATCAAAATCTAAATATTTTTACCAAAAGTGGAAATTAATTGGACTCCTGTCTCTAAAATAAAGCGTTAATGTTGGGACATAAAAATATCGTTTTCTTTTGAGAAAAATTTTAATAATTTGATCAGGACTTGTTGTTGTATATGTTCTCAATCTATACACCAATTGGTAAAAGTTTTATAGATAATAATTATAAATATAATTATCTTGTATAACCACATCTTTTGTACCCTTCCCCATTGTTAATATTTTTGATACGATAAAAGTAAACGTGGATTGTATTCATCTAAAACGTTAACATTGAAATAGCCTATAGACATGTTATCCTTGTTTAACCCAATTGCTGCTAAATTGCTAAGTATTGCGCCTTTTATCATTCAAGGTCAGGCAAAAACATTTAACATTTCTTCTTTTTTTTTTTTTGCCAACCACCAGAAATACGTGATACATACACAAAGTATGACGGCTCAGAGAGGATTCCACACATCGGGCAAAACGTTTATGCCCCTCATGTGAAATATTGTTTAAACACAGCACGAAGCAGCATAATTAAATTTTTGCCGCAATTGACATCGTTTCATAAAATTATTTAAAAATGCCGACGCGTGGGCCTGACGCGCGACGTGCGCGCGAGACCAGAAATAGGAGCCTTTTTCTTTTCTTTTGTTCTTTTTTCCCCTAACCCAGGTATTCATCATTTTCCTCAGAAATGTGAACCCCTATTGTGATTAACCTTAGTTTTATGCGACCAATATCTCAAAGACTAGAGGTAAACACAATTGCGGTACCTTCTTTTTGAAATATTAAAATGTCTCCTTAACCTCAAACTGGTCTGTACTGGGATTGAGTAGAAACAAACGACTTTTGGGGGGCCTGAATACGTATGTCTTTTGCGTATTACAATTGTTTTTCATACCCTCGTTGAAGGTATACGGTAACATTACACAGATTTATGTGAGTATGGTTATTTAATTTGTAGAGAAAGTTCATCGTTAAAATGTCCTGATCACCTGTCCTTTATAATTTTTCATTAAACTAAATGCATTCTAGACAGGTCAGGGTGGATAGAAAACAGTTGTTCAGTATCAGCCAACGCGGGTTTAACCCACACAACCATAGATATAAAATATCCAAGGTTGCCTTATTTTTAACATAAAATGAAACTCTGTTTTCCTGTATGGTGCATACATACAGAAAGTATGTGAATATTTTATGGTGATCAATTGATATCGCTAGATATTGAATCTGACATATATTTTAAATTGAATATACTTTATATAATCCCTGAAGGATGTAGGCTCTTATGTTTTCATGTCATTACCGAACCAGAATGACTTGCTTTTTTTAGTAACACTAGATATTGAATCTGAGATTTGATTTTAAATTGACCTACTATAAATTGCTTTTGTGCAGATATTTAGCCATTCTTGTTAATGATTAATTTTAAATGATTAGTTTTGATTTTATCTCGTGTGTATTGTAAATCATGGCAGTTGCACTTGCAAATCATGTTTACCTTCACCACTTTTGTTTATTTGTTTGTTTGTTTGTTGGGGTGTTGGGTGTTTGTTTGTTTGTTTTATGATACTTGTAAGTGGCGGTTAACCGCCGTTGGTTTTCATTAAATTAAACCAAATGAAAATAAAATAAAATCAAATAATGGATTTCAACTTATGGTTGACAAGTTATTACTGAATAGAATGACTATTTGTTTGGATCTCTAAGTGTACGAGTAGAAGCACTGATTTTTTACTTCTAATGAACTCAATCGATGTAAATTTATTTAATTAATGACTGAGCTCTTCCAATGGAACAACTATTATTATTCGTATTTATTTATTTTAATTCATATCCAGAAAGTTACCCATCATCGTTTGTATTATTTATTTATTTATTTTATTTTAGAGTACAGGTTTATTAAAAATACTGCATACGGCGGCCAAAAACCGAAAGATACCATTTACATTCACTACGTCTATATACATAATTAACATTAAAAGTTCATTTCACAAAAACATTTAAAATGTAAGGGAAAAAGAAAATAATCTGCTCCATGTTCCCTAATTGGTTGAAATTAATATAAATATAGATGATCACAAAGTGGACAATAGAGAGCTTAATTACTATCGAATGTCTAATATTTGTTGTTAAATTATTCAAATAGGTACTTTTATACACAAATTAGTTTTACCATAATTTTGTATTCTTCATTCCGTAAAAACAATATCAGAAAACAAAAGTGAACATGTACAATGAGTGCTTTTTTATGTCTTTCCAAGTAAAAATATAGTCATTCATTTGCCCAATACTGGAGGTGACCTTTGATCGTAGATCAATTATGACAACATCGAAAGGTGATTTTAGAAAAGTAAAATTTCTTTTCACTGAATTTACATGTATACAACATCGTATGGCATATATATACGTACATGAATCCGTGCATCGTCGGCTTTCTTTCTTGAATTCGAGACAAGAGGGGTTTGCACAAAATGACTGTTTATAATATTTTACCATTGGTTCAGAGAATGATATAACCTCTCATACATGGGGAACAGTAAATTATTAATATTTTCTATAGCGCAGTCTTCAAAATTAGGAATGGTGCAAAACAGTAGTGTTGGTTCTAAGACTATGTTGTTTGTGTTTTGATACATGTTCCTCTTGTTGCAAAGAAAGCACTATTTCTGGAATCATACGCGAAATCTGTTATCGCAAGCATAACGCATGCATAGTAAGTAGTTTCACCCGCTTTTGTGGAGGGGAGATCTGAGTAAATTACGATAGTGTGGTGTTGCTCACTGTGACCAGCAGCAGTATGGCCATAAAAACCAGTGAACCACATCCATATGGAATAGTTTTCACAGTAAATAACCTTGGCATATCTTCGGTCAAAACCCAAAAAACATGTTCATAACCATCAGTTAAAGTTAATAAATATGTTTGTAACGAAATGAATATTGATACAGATGCAAAAACAAAATTTGCAATCAATTATTATTTGTACCACATAAGAGAAGAGGGAACAAACTGGTGGGAGAAAGTGGCCACTTACCGTCCAATTGAACTCTCGAAACAGTGCAAAATTTGGCGACATTAAACATCGATTCCTGGCGGTAAAAGACGAAACGAACGTGGAAACAGATTGCGCTTAGAGAGCAAGGGAGAAGCTGCCATCGAAATCTAGGAAAATGAGTTCAACATTTGTAGTAAATAAATTTAAAATAAATAAACAACAAATAACAAAACATTAATAAAAAACAACAAAAGCTATTACAACATATTTAGTTAATCCATATGGAGATGGAAATTTTGTCTCATATGCGAAAGCGCCCTCTAGTCGACATCTCCTCGCTGCAATGATTAAACAATAGCGGATTTTTAGGAAACCTGTAAAAAATTGTACCAAACATTTTCTGCAGGACCACCCGCCAATATTTAAAAGAGAGAAAACATTATTTTTCATTTGATACAACTTTTATACGGTATCGAAACTTTACCTACCGTACTTGAACCAAATTTGGTCGTCAAAATTAACTGCACATAGAAAATCCCGCACATAGAAAACCCCCACGTTTGGAAATCTATATTTAGTCGCATTCATTTCAAGCGACATCGTCCCAAGAACAGTCACATTGGTTACAGATTGTCTGATTGCAGTAAAATTACCTACAGTAACGGTATCCAATCAAAAATGTTGTCAACCCTCTAATCGGGAAAAACAGTTTCTTGAATAATGATGAGCTAGTGCGGACGAAAACCATTATTTGGAGTAGGGTATACATAATTTTATAAAAAACAAACACTCGTTAGAACACAAAGCAGAATGATTACATACATTGTTACAAACTGAATTTGTGGTTATATTTAACTCAAGTGTAATTCTACATTAAGTTTTGATTGAAACTCCAAAATAATTGGGGTACATGTATCCACCATTACGCAGTCAAACTCACCCACCATCACATCAGCACATCATCAGCAGCAATAATGCAGGCAGCATGCGCAGAAGCCACACGGACGTACGTCGCGCAATGTAATTTACATATTATAGCGCCCTCGCGCAGACAGCACAAACAGAAAAATGAAACAACTTCTCCATATGCAAGTCTTCACGCCAGTCCCCAAGCAGTCTACTTAAGCAGCAACATTTAAGCAGCAACATCTCCTGGACGGCCCTTCCATGGCAAAACAGCCCAACTCGAAAATTTTGATTTTTGAGATAAGATCATTTTTGGGTAAATTGAGGGCGCTCTTTTCATTTGTGAAAGTTTCAAAGGCGTACGATGGATTGTTCGAAGATAAAGGATGTCCCCATTCTCACTTCTTTGCACCATCGTTCACTCTGGTTTTGTATGCATAAAACCGCCCATTCTCTAACCCGTCATTCACAGTTTCTTGTTTTGCTTGGTAAAACATTGTAAGTCAAGATAGACTACTTTGCCTTCCAAATTGATTATAACCTAATGTGGAGTGTTT
>CM055826.1:24471159-24669198 GCA_029582265.1 Zoroaster sp. YZ-2022
AACCAACAACAGCTGTTTAAAATATTTAACCAACATTTAACCAACAAGCTTCAAACATTTAATCAATGTTTACTATCGTCCAAACTTGTTGGGTGAAAACATCCAACACAATTGCGTGTCCCACCCGGCATCCCGTTATTAAAGCCCGGACCCGCGTTCCAACAGTGGTAGGTTTCAAGTGGATAGGCTAATAGGTTATCTCCAACACCCCAACGCATCAGTCTTGTAAACTCATACGCAAAAAGATAAATGAAAACATGAAATTGATGTAGGACAAACTTGTATTCATAATACCAAAGTGTTTTAAAACCCTCTGATGGGACTAATGCGAACATGATTTATTCATGCTGCATAATTATCTTTGCTTCACAATGGCCAAGGAATACATTTTATATACATATATATTTTTGAAATGATAGAAGCATTGAATAGGTTGAACAATAAACATACATCATCAATACAATCAAATCATTTTGTATTAGTGAAATTATTGTGATTGTTTAAATACACTTCACGTATATTTAAAAATTGATAAGTTGTGATTGAAATATGTTATATAATTAAAACTTGTTTAATGATGATTAAAAAATCTGAATAAAAAAACTCAATGTCATTACTAGATTAATTTTTTGGAGCAAATACATGGCAAACGTAATCATACTCATAAACACATAATAACTTCAAATGAAAGATATATCGTCCGTGTTTGTGCCACTTTGACGGTTAAAAAATCTAACTGCTATTTTTCTGGGTTAAGAAAGTTATAAGCTCTATTAATTGACACATTGAACAAAAAACTTCCGTCAAGCATTAGTAAAAAGTAGATTAAAAAAACTCAAATTAATAAAAAGGTGGGACGCCACGTTTTAATCAAAGGTTGCACGTGACTACACATAATTTATTGTATGTAACAGGCCGAGGGCGTAGGCAGTCTTCTGATTGGCTAGCGCGGCTGTCAATCAGAATCAAGCGCGTTTGAAATATCGTTTTTATTTATGCTCTGATATATGAATCTCATTGTTTCAGTATTTCCGCTTTACAAAGACATAGCTTTCAAACTGCGTTCGGTTTATAAAATGTATTTTGTGGGTGTCTGATCAGACACAGGCGGTATACCTTTAAAAAGATATTAACTGTTAACGCGAGTTACAATAACGAAACAGGTGAAATATTACGATAGTGTAATAAATATAGACCCATAGGTCACCACAAACATCTTTCATAAGAACATACAATAAACAGTAGACGTTTGGAAGTGAAATAAGAGTGGCAGGGCGATTAAGTAAGTATTATTACACTACCTAATAGGAATAGGACATGCTTGCTTTCTAAACAACCAACCTGTGAAATTTTCAGTTTATTTCGATGGTTGTTAACGAGAATCTTTTTAAAATGCATTCAGATTTTTCTTTTAATTCCAGCGTCAATTTATTGACCACTGTTTCTTCTAAAATAATTAATTGCAATATCTACACAAAACAATTTTAAAGATTAATACCATCATGAGATTCACATTAAGTACCCGGTATGTTTGATGAATAATATTCGGTTATTTGGCTTGATGGCCTTTATCTTTGAATTACTAATTTATAGTCAACCAATTAATGAGGAGATACCAAACGCTTTATAGCGTGAAGATTCTGCACCAAAACCAACAAAAACATAAACAAAACAAACTAAATACCAAAAACAACAAGTCATGGATGGCATAAGGAATATTATATAACCGCAGTACTTTCATTATTATTCATTAAACATGTGATGCAAAACAAACATATTAACTGGTTTCAATAACACGACCTAGAATAAAACTTAGTTCTGACGCCTTTACGTTTAAAAAGTTAACTTGATTATATACATAGACCAGAAAAGTTAAAAGAAACTGATTCACGTGTTCCCTCATCCCCTCCAGACTTCCGCACATGGATCTAAGAGGTATATTTTACGCTAAGTTTCAGAGAAAACACACAAAATGAAATGCACCCTGATGATGATTAATCTCGCTTATGCATTTAATAGAAGAAGAAAATAATAAACCCACAAAACTTGTTGCTCAAATACTTTAGTAATAATACTTAAGCCTCCTAAATCACCTATGCATGCACCACCCGACCGGGATCCCAACCACTATTCGAGGTTGTTATAGGCCGTATCGGCTGACTTTGACTCCAGACTGTGTCACATCAGACGACCGCTTACAAAACAATACACACCATTTTCACCACCTCCTTAATTTAAATATACCAAATATTATAATATTAAATAGATAACATAAAGCCTCACTTTTAACGACTCATTGCACATAATAATCACATATTTTCTCAAAATGTTTCTAAAATTAAGTCAATTGTATAAACCATGTCTCAACTGACCACTGTTCACCCGTCGCGGCAGTAACTTGGCGTGGTTTTACTTCCAATGCTGAACTCCTTGGATAACTGTTAATAGATTACAGTTAAGCAAATCGAATTTAGCATAAGAACTTTAAAATTTCGACAAATGAAAAAGCTACCGGATCAATCGATTGTGCAGAGGTGTAGTCCAATATCCGTGATACTCACTGGGCTTAGTAGATATATTCAAAGCATAGCAGCTTAGGCTTCGTTGTAATGGATAGCTACCGTTTCCTGTGTCTCACCAGCACGGCTGGTATGATCATCGGAACACTCGCTATTTTTTGGCTCAACACAGGCGGTTGGCTCTCTTGGTGAATAATTTGTGATCGCAGCTTGAACTGTCAATATCATTCATTAGAACATTTCATTTTAAATAATTATACAAAGCTTCATCCCCTTGAGTGATTCCCAACTGCCGCTTCTGCAGGTTTAGTAGCACTATGGGTGTCATCGCTGACTACATGAATAATTTTGGTTTCAAACATAGGCATGGATAGTTGGAGCACCGGTACGGAACCAAAGGTTGTCAGTAAATTTGTCTTTGTTCTGCTATATATTTCTAATATATTTCTAATAATATTTCTTCATACTTAGAATTTCTGAGAACTCTGAAATTGAAAATGTACAAATCCCAGATAGGAAATGAACAGAAACATTTATGGAGTTTATAGTTCTGTTAGAAGTTTACCTCTTCCGTGAGCACACAGTAAATAAACGAAAATGAAAACCCTGAAAAACACCCAAAAAGACAAAACAATTAAAAACGCAGGCTATAAAACCATTGTCTTGTTTTGTAGAAAACATGTGGTCACTAAGATATAAATAACTGTAAACATTCATGTTATAATAGTTTTATTAATAACAAACAATCGCCACATTTTGACGATCGATTGAAATTGAAATTGTGCATTGGATGAAAACCAAAGTAAAAAAAAATTTCACCATTGGCTAAAGTGTCTATAAATGCATCCATAATAAAAATGAAGAGAATACATGTAACTATGTACAGAAACCTAACATGTAAAAGTGAGTTTATTTTGTTTTGTCGTTAACAAAACTGTACAAAGTGTATTCAGATTTTGTGCATGCATGCATGCATTCTTTGTGGTAAATAGATCATGACGGTACTCCATTTCAGATTTGTAATATATTTTGTTCTCCAAAATTACAAATACTTCAGACGGGAGTAATTTCTCGTAACTTTTAAAAATTTTAATCTAATAATTTTGTTGGTTAATTACCTAAGGTGTAAAAACCCTCATTATATTTGTTCTTCTAGATTGTTGCTATAATCTAAAAACAAGAAAATAAAATAAAAATACATTTAGTTGATTGATTTAGATACCTGTAGAGAGTTCAGGATGACGAAGAGATATGAGAATATCAACTCGTTAGGGCGCTCACACTGAATCCCAAGATCCAGGTGATGCTGATCAATGGTTGGACTATCAACAGCCCCCTCATGATGGACCTGATATGAAACAAACCATGTCACATGCATTTATTGTTCCATAGGATGAAAATAATATCATTATCTGGAGATATTTTTCAAGAATGAAATATAATAT
Source organism: Zoroaster sp. YZ-2022 (assembly GCA_029582265.1). Lineage (NCBI taxonomy): Eukaryota > Metazoa > Echinodermata > Asteroidea > Forcipulatida > Zoroasteridae > Zoroaster > Zoroaster sp. YZ-2022. The sequence continues at coordinate 24,475,124 of CM055826.1, forward strand.
TAGTAAAAGATTGACGTGTTTTGTTTTTGTTTTGTTTACCTAGGCATACTAATAATTTCTTACAGCAACAGAACCAGAACCCTGACCTAAATTTGGTTGTAAGAAATTATTGGTTGCAGGAATGTTCCGCATTGTCAACCACAACATGTCAACAGTTCTTTTCCTGTTATCGATAAGTTGCTGTTTTTCTTAATTATTTTTTTCAAGAAAACAACAATTTTACTTATACTTAATTTTTGTCGAATTCTGTCTTGCTTTAGTCGCTTTTATGCGAAGGAACGACTGAAGAACGAAGATAACCTGCTCCAGGTTCACCTGTAAAACAAAATCCCTAAAGTTTATCACCAAAATCGTGGAACATGTAAACAGAAATCCCTATTCGTGTATCACCAAAATCATGGAGCATTTTGAAAAATTATGGCTACCTTCATAAACAGTTTCTATCATTCGAATACATTGTTTTAGACATCATATACCTTCAAAAATGTATGCTTGTTTTGTAAAAAGTTATTTTTACCGTAACAACAAAGACGACAGGCCCGACGAATGCCCAGACAGTGTAACTCCAACAACAATTTAATGAAAGATAAACCATGAATGCGATTAACTATAACTTCTTAGCACATCATTAATTAACATGAAAGATTTTAATGAGGAAATTAAATTACATCAAGCCTGTTTTTGCTGATGGTATCATCAGATGTTTTGAGTATGGTGTTTGAGGTGATTGGCCTCGCATTTATTATCACTGACAGTTACTTCGTTAAAAGCATACATTGGACCGCAAACTTTTACCTAGAAGGGCCTTGGTGAAACTTTACACTTTACTAGTACTATATCCATCGCGCTGCTGCAAGCGTCACGGCAACTACCGGGGAGCGGCATACCTGGTAAATGGGTAAGAATAGGTATTAATGATATCTCAATCACAAAGAGCATCAGCAACATCAGCTTACTATGTCAATTGGTTATCTTTAATTCAAAATGGTGGAAATATAAAGGCCACTTTGATTTACCTAAAAGCTACTGGCCGAATATTGAAAATGTAAGTACAGTTTTTCAGGAAAACGTAAATGCTATAATAATTTTCAGTGAAATACATGCTGATTATACAAAGAATTATCTGCGAAAACATCTGATTGAATGGAACAACAGATCTAATAGGAAAGATTATGCGTAGCCAGCTTACTCCAGCCTATCATCATGAGCTTGAGTGGTTAATCTCGATGAAACACAAACGATGCTTTGTTGAAAAGCAGGACGCCCTCATCAACATCCAGCGGCGAAGAGGAGCAGAAAGTAGTGGAGAAAACGGCTTATGGCGGTATGCGGTTTTCGCGAAAGTAGTGGCAGGAGGATCTGTTAGTACTGTGTCCGTAAAATATCAAAAGGCTTGAAAAACGGACAATATAGGCTTTCCGGTCACTTTCGGCAAATAAGCAGCCAATTTAAATATGCGTCATTCTGTTTTCGCGCGAAATTGAATGCTGCTCAAAATCATCATTTACGCGACGTAAATGTACAACCATCCACTTTAACAATCCACTTTAACAATCCACTCAAACATCATTCAATTTGCAGATGTTGCTCGCGGCGCGTACGGGCCATTCAAATTCACATTGGCAGGCATTTGTGAAATTTGTAGCAACTTAATTCGACACTTTATTAAACTTGTTTAATCCTTAGTTTCCTTATAGATTTTTGAAGGTATAAAAACGGTTCACTAATTATTGAAAGAATGGACAATATACAACGTATTATGTTGTGTTTTTACATTTGTTTCTCGTATTTTTCTTGAATTCTCATTTTGCGAAATTGATTGTCGTTATACGAAAATGAAAGCAACATTTTAGTGAAAAATCTCCAGTCGAATCATCTCTGCTAAATTGGATGAAGAATTACATTACTAAAAGAACGACGTATATGTCATATACGTGTTATTAATGCAAAAATCACTTTAATATGGAACGTATGAAAGTGAACGGCTGCCTATTTGCCGAAATTGACTGGGAAAACCTATATTTAAAATATGGAAAAGGGAAATCACAAGATCCAGATTCGGGATAGGATTAATTCCAGACAATGACCGTCTTCTACTCCATAGTAGGTGGCTGGAGGAAAACTGAAGGGACATGCCTATATAAATATTGAATGTTAAACAGCCGATGTCATCAGTATAGATCCCACATCACAACAGTTTTGCTAGTATATATGAGAATTAACTTGAGTGAAGATGGGCCAGTTTGACACATACACTGCAAAAAAATGCGGTGTTAAAAATTCCACCAGTGGTGTTCTATGGTTGAGCATGTCGCCCAACATAAACACCATGAAAGAATAAATGTAACACCACTGCGTTATTTTAACATCGCATTTTTGCAGTGTACATGTACGTGTGCTATAGCTAGTAGCTGATCGGTACAAATATTCCACCTATTGTTGGTTATACTTTGGCATGGCATATAGTTTTTCAGATCGTCTAAGGCACGTTGTCACCCTTTCCAGGTTGGACTCTTCAAACACTGACAAGAATAAAGGTGAGTTGAACTATTCACCAGATACAACGCGTGATAGGTTTCCGCTTAACGACACAACGTATACATACATCACTGCCTTGTGAAGAGTTTTCCTTGTACAAACTTATGTTCTCAACCGCCTCAATTCCTGTTAGGAAGATGAGATGGACAGCCACAACGCCAAAGACAGGTTTCCATGGACAAGAACATGCTCAGTCTTGAACATCCTACAAAAACATAAATCGAAACAACCATCGATCATATAGATCAAATGTCTGAACATTTCTTTGATAAATTAAACAATAAATAAATAAATAAAAAAGACGTTGTTCTTATGTTGCCAATATATTTGAACAATTTATTACCACAATATTCTCAGTTCAGTTAAAAATCAATGTACATGCATATTAGATGTGTACTCTATTTTATTAAAATACAGTATTTATGTATTTCAAACCAAACCTCAGTAATGCCAAGATAAAAGAGTGAGCGTGAGGCAGAAGACTGAGAGCGATCCACCGATGATCGAAAGAATATCCAGGGCGTTGGCTATCCTCATCAGGTGGCGAATCCTGCCGAAAAGGGATAAATATAACACTTGGACAGCTTCTTCTTTATAAAAAATGCACGTTGGGTTGAATAAAATTGAAACTGTTTTGTTTGGTACAAAACTTGTCTGAAACTTGCCTGAGGATTAGATATTAAATGTCTGGAACAACTCCAGACATTATAAGTTTGTCCTGAACAAAAACAGTTTTATATAGGCCTATACTAACTTGTCGGAGATTAAAACAATGTGGATTTTTCTCGTTAGCCCAACCCATGGATCCTCAATTAAAATTCACGATGAAACAAAATAGATATTGCAAAATATAGTAATTGAGATAAACTATATCATGTTTCATTTGTAAATAACTGAAAACATCCTAGATCGATATTATTTCGGGCAAAAGTTATATGTGAACATATTTATACAATTTCGTTAATTCATTTGTATCCCTACAGTCATCGTATATGAAGCACCATTCTATTTCGAATATTATCCAAGTGAAATGACACTGCAATTATATGACAATGATAGTCATACTCACTAGTGCGTAAGAAAATTGTACACGTAATCACAACCTCATCAGGAATCAACTTCATCAGAACGGCAAAGTTGGTCAGATATTACAGCTGCACGTGGTGGAACTCCAATCAGCGATCACATTACATCCCCTCATTAGACCACTCCCGTCAAAAGTGTTAATAATAGAAACCGAGAAGCAATGGATAATAAACAAAACAATCAGAACAGTGTTTATAGATCGATCCGACCCAACAGTCAGGGCTACGCCCTTTCCATATAATTGGTGCTACCGCCTTGCAAATGTCTGCGACGGCGCAGGTGGTGTGACTGATTGTTCTCAATCATTCAGGATTGGGCAAGTGGGGGGCTGTTAGGGCTTACTACATTCATTTGCTTTTGTTTGGATGGGTCAGTGATTCAGAAACTGCTTACTTACTTGTCCACAACCTTCCAAAAGGAGCAATTTCTTGTGGTTTCTCTGTCTGATTCTGCAAAAGAAACGTCATTTCAGAATGGTGTTTTAGTACTTTTCTATTCAATTGCAGTCTCCTAGCTGAAGACTTCAGAGAAAGGCTTAGTTGAACTGTTAATGATTTCTGACCTTCTCTCACTTTCCATTCATAAACTTTATAGCCTATTAAAATAAGTGAACAAAAAAGACGAAAAAATATTCAATTAGTTATTGTTTCTACAATAATTATATATTTGATTGTAGGAAATTGCACCAAACAGCACAGTATAACGAAGACCATTTCCTTCGGACAAGCTATATGAAATATTCTGCATAACCAGACTACCCTGAATGTTCAATTAGTTTGTCAATAGAGGGCGCTACACTTGTTAACAAGTATACTGTACCTGTAAATGAAACAGCTCCAGCTTGATCGGGTCTTGAAAGTTGAAACTTACACCTTCATCCCAAGGAACCATTTGACATAGACACTATGGCCGTTGCTATGAATGGATCATTGTCTTCGGTATCGACTGTATGAATGGCTATCTTGTTTGGATGATACCAATAGCTATGGAGGCTTTTAAGAGAATCACATGAATTATATGTTGATTTCCATGGAATAGTTTTCTGTGAGACAGCGTATCGTTGTATCACTGTTACTACTTTTTTATTCGGCTTTGGCGTCAATTAACAAACCAATTAATGACGTCCAGAGTAACTTTTATGTCAAGTTCCGCTGTCACAAGCTTCCAAAAATTACATTTCAGGAACGACTTATTCTAATTTTGTGTTACCAGCATAGTTCAAGTCTGCAACAGTAAATTACAACACAGATATCATGCATTACTGTAATATCGTCATTATTGTCCACAGTACAACAATCTGATTCACAGAAACATGAATTAGTCATTTGCATTTAACACTACAAGTCCAGACGTTGCTCAAGCAGGAGGGTGGGAAGATACAATGCCCCTCATATTTTCATGAAGCTTCGGAAGCATGTCAAGTTCAACAATGTTTATCGGATGAACGCTAAAGCCACAGCAGCGTACAACAAACCCCAAAACTATAAATGTCGTGCCAATATCCAAAATGTAGAATTTACTGTACCAAAATGGGAAAACAATTGGACAAGTTCAGATAAATGGTTGCTATGGCAAACATGATCACCCAACGTCGATACTTTTGGTATAAAGGGGTCCGTGTGCCGTTAGGAATCGTCCGAAATTTGAGTGTGAATGGTCCAAACATTCTGGCACGTACACAGTGCCCCAGGATTGATAGGGTTATAACATAAGAGATTATCGATTGCCATGACAACAACCCTTTTTTTGTTGCAAACAGTTGATCACACAGATTTAACCAAATAAGCTTTATTGATATATTAAAACTATAATGTTAAAAAAGACAGCGGCGAAGATCGACGGTTGTTTTGTTTGTTTTACTTTGAGACGTGGCAACGTAATCAATGTGCAAATAAGGCTTTTGAAGATTACCGAATGTTGTTGACATGGGTTATATGTACATGCATGATGCATTAGTGAACAGTTATTATAATAATTATACTCACCTATTGATGCCACTCAGTGCCCCTGATTAGGGCTTTCTACATTGACAGACATCAGTGCTAACTCGGTTTTAGCTCTGGCGTAGAGAACGCAGTAATTTCTGTAACGGACATCAAACAAACTGATGTTTTAACTTGGCAAGAAAGTAATTGGAAATCGACGCAAATGCTTATTATTTCAGAAGAGGATTTTTCGATTGCATGGACCATAACTGAATACTTTACATAAGTTTGAAACACTGGATTATTTGAACGACCAGTATTCATGTCAGTGATCAATGACATGCTCTCAGAGAAAGCAAGCAAATAACAGGGTAATAAACTTTCAGCCAGTTTGTTTTTCTGCCGTATAAATCCACTTGATCAAGCCGAGGTGGCTGAGAAAAAATGTACTGGTCCATTTGATATAAGTATAGGAGAATCAGTGTTGTGAATAGAAATTGACACAGATGGCAGCAAGGAGGGAATGTTAATCTCACTGGTATTCAGTAGCGTAAATTCATTTTAACGTTCTATTTCAAGAATTATACATACAACGAGCAAACACTCACAACAAAAACCTGCCATATGTCCTTAAATGTAAGCCAAGACCACATCACAATTCCTGTTTCTATAAGATGAAAGCATTTTGATGGAATAATTTATCAATATAATTGATATTTGTCTCAACTGTATAAGAAGTATAGCTTTTGACACACCAATGTTATGACCTGGGTAATTACCAATCATTGTATCTTCGCTTAGTGACTAATACAATGATTCACCGATACCAATGCAATGTTTGTGTCTATTCCACCACCAAATTGGATCAATGGAATCACTTTAAGACAACATAATTTAAGAACATTATAAAATATTACCAAAATCGTTCTCATCGGTAAAGAAAGTGCTGTTGAAGTATTTGTCTCTCGCCCTCCACGTGGCTAGATTCATGGACAAAGCGTCTGTTTTTCTACATCTCGCTTAATGCAGACTAAAGATTAAAACGATAAAATACCATGAATGGTCATAGTATTTGGTTACAACTGTTTCATCCCACAAAGAATTGCACTAAAACATGTTCAAATAAATTTTGCAAATTAAATAGCATGACAAAATAAGCTATTAATATAAAATACATATGGTACATGTATTTGTAATTAAACAAACCTATGTAGGACGATTTGCAAATGTATTGGTAAAAAAAATTATGTTAGGATCAGAGCATATGCAGCTTAAACATATGTAGGCTATCTGAGTTTTGTAATTTCTATTGAAATTTTATATATATATTTTTTTCTTTATTTTTCTTTATTTTAATAAATTTATTTAATTTGATATTTAATTGTTTATTAATTTTTCATCATTTTTCCTCGAATTACTAATACTGATAGAGGTTAAACATGACCTGTTTGCGCCTTTTTGATAAAATATAAATTAAATTCATGGATAAACAATACCTGCGACAAAGACGTGCAAAATACATGAACAACGTAACCACAAAGATTATATGGCAAAGAGACAACAGACCAACTGGTGTTGAAAACCGCGTCGGATAAAATAATGTTGAATATATTGATAATGACATCAATATTTTCATGACGGACCAATTGTTCTGTACTCACATGCGGTGTTTGTGGGAGACCGACTTTGGCGACATACTGGATTTAATTGTTGAATTCTGTGTTTGCCGCAAGGCCAGTTTCGTGGTCCAAATCGGGAGGTGTCAGTATACATTGTTGAAACCGTTGTGAAAAAAATGAGATCAAGAAATATGTTGGTAAAACAAATTAAAACAATTAAATATTTTCGTTTTCAACAACGAAACAATGTATCAGCTGATACATTGTCGTCATCATCTCATCGCGTTTCTGTTCCAGCGACCCACCGTTACCCAATGGTACCAGGCTTTCCAGCTTTGCGCCGCGTCTCAACCCCATTCCAGACGAGATTGCCCTTGCAAATGCTTGTTATCATTATAATAATAATATAGCACTGGCATAATGCCGACGCCAACCAGTTGCTTTTCCGTTTCATGAAGTGACCAATCCTGTGACCAATCCTGTGACCAACCGTGACCATGCAATATATGTGACGTGGTGAACAAAAACCAGAAGGAATCAGTAGAGCATGAACGGAGGAACAGCTGTAAATGCCTTGGGGGGTGGATTTTTGATTTTTAGAGATTTTTGGAAATTTATGATGCTACAAATGTTAAAACAAATTCGTAAAAGTTTCTAACTGAAATTTCATCGACAAATTATTTTTAAAATACTTTTAGAGAGTGTATTATAATTTCACAAATGATGCCTTGTTCGGGCTATTATCTCAGTTTCTGATGTTTCATTGATTTCAAATTCATTAACTCGCTAGGAATATCCGATTTGAAAAAGAAAGTAGCATTGTAGCGTAAGCAATTTATATTTACTAATATCAATAACTTAAATTGAATCTTTCTGCCCACCAGCTCATTTTGACATACGGCGTCACATATGTTACTTTTTTTCAATGAAGTGGTGAATCGCAATGAATACAATTGTTTACATAGCTTAGTCTTGGATTTTGGTGTTTTAACGAGCAAAACAATACCAAGGCTTAAACCACAGATATAATTAGTTTTTCAGGTTGATTGTTTTATATCTCTGGACCTTCCCTTGAAGCACTATAAAAGAATAGTTCTCTGTTTGTCAGGCGTATACCACTGTATTGTACTGGTTCCGTAGGGTGAAGAACCGACCAAATATTGTGGCCAAATGCAAGTCGACCTGCAAATGTTAATCTAGAAGAAAGAGAGAGATAGACATATTTTAAATATAAAGGCATTTTTTCTCCTTCTTTATGTCCTTCCAACCAATTGATCTTGTATAAAGGGTATAGATATCGTTATCTTACCATTACTCGTTCTGCAAATGATGATGTGTGTGAGTCGTCCAATAACACGATCGTTTCCTTCAATTTACACCATCAAACGAACATTCACCTAACATTTAAGAAATAAAACATTTATCCAAATTTAATACTAAGTCTAGTGTTGTTTAATGAAATTTAGTTTCATTCAGGAAGCGTTCAGGAATTGTTCAACCGCTGCACAGGATTGAAATTGTTGTGAAGGTGCGGTGTGGTGAAACATTCCAGCATGGGCGTGGCGATCCTGGGGAGGACGGAGACATGTCCCAAATGTTTATGGTGAGAGGGGACACTAATGGCAACAACCAGCCCCAATATTATTTTTGCCTTTGTGCATATTATTTTTAAAATTTCACTTTGTAATATGTAAACGATACGATTAAATGAATGCGTTTGAAAGTACTCATAATCTAACATCCATCTCAATGAATATAAACATATAAACATGTTTTTTAATAATTTTGTTTACCAACATAGTCTGTTGAGTAAGAATGATATCCATGCAGGTTGACACTCAGTGTTTTCCATAAAATAAATCACCAAATTTGTTATTTAAATTAACAATTTAAGGAATAAATGAGGTGGCAAATCTGAACAGGGCAAACCTAGAATAGAAGGATGGTACATTCTAGAAAAACTACAACTAAAAATTCAAAGCCGTATATAATACACAAATCAAGCCTGTCAGTCAGACAGCATGGCGATCATTCAACATAAACCACGCCCATTGGAAACATATTGACCAATTCTTTCCTTTAAGGATTTACGTAAGAAATTAGAAAGCCTTGCCTTTAACGTATGTGTTTTTAGACTCAAAATCTTATTAACAAATTCAGTCTCAAGAATCATTTCTGAACGTTAAAATCAAGGAATTTATGTTCAATTATACCCAACAGTATGCTATGCATTAAATAAACTGGAAGAAGGAAAGAATGCGTACTACCAATGAGCGCGCGTATTGGTAACGATTCTACGAACAAGATAGGGTTTGCAAAAACACATTGGCTTTTTATGCAGGTGGTAGCTAGCATAGTTGGGCAGGGATCAAATGATCGTGTAATTAAAGAGAACGATAAATGTGTGACATTTGAGATGCCAAATATCTGACGGTTACTGCTCCAGCAGACAGCACTAGAATGGAATACTGACTCATAACGGATGCACTGTATGGTTCAAATTACATGTACATGTACATAATCTGTATCAATACTAATACTGCATTACAGATAATAATAATAATAATAATAAGATTTTTAGCGCGCACATATCCACTTGCCAAGTGCTCAAGGCGGAAACAAAGAAAAACATTACAAAATATAATAATGATAGTAGGAAAAACAAATTATGTACCGATACATGTACCTACAATTATAAATATACATCATCTTGAAGAGTTGTGACAAGATGATTTTAAGCACCAATTTGAATCTGTTATACTATGACAAGATTTGAGTTTAGTTAAGATGATTCCATCAAGTCTAGTATTGTCGGATGAAATTTAGTTTGCATTCAGAAGGTTCAGAATCTGTTCAACCGCTGCAATAGATTGAAATTGTTGTGGAGCTTATTGATTTCTTCTCGAAGATATATCTCGAATAAGGGAAGCAAGTTCAAGGAGAACTATTGTTAATTGTAACACACATACACACACCCATACACACAACCGAGGTCCTATTGTTTTGTTTGTCCCCTTTGTTGGACCTTAACTTTTAGGCACCTCATTATATCAAGCCCTCAATCAGACATTTTTCAAACTATAAACGCCAACTGAGACCCATTGTCCCCTTTTGTTATAAGTTCTCGATTTACAGTATAAACATACGCATGTATTGGATTGGTGGAACACACGTCACATGTTTCCTGCCTCATGAAAATGGAATGTCCAGGTGATATAATAATGCTCCCATTGGACCCTAGCCCTATATGTATATACTATGAGTAACTTGACCAGAAGGTTAGCAGTCTGACCATCATGGTCGACAATTTGGAACCAGCTCGAGTTTATGGTTCTTCTTCTGTTGGATCCTTTCTTGCCGAACCACCATCATTCATGATGTTTTTATTTAAAAAAAGGACAGAGCATGAGCATCGTTTTTAGTGAGCGACCATTTGTAAACCACTGTCATAATTTGGAACTGCTCCCTGAGCTGACTAATACGATGCAATTAAGGAAATAAGAAGGCAAATGACAATTAACAGAAATACAATAGGGAAATGATCTCACCTGTAATCTTTAGAATCGTTTAGAACAATCATCCCATCAGTAATATTCTAAGTGGGGAAAAAATGAACAGTCAATACCTCTTACTTATTAGTGAAATATAAAGGTCATTTAGCATAATAAACAGGTGTTGTAGTTGTAGTTGCTGTTGTTTATAGGTACCAATTCTGGACTATTGCATATTACCCCTAATAATTAAGAAATATGTTTCATTAAGGGTAAAGAATAGACAGATATTAGCTTGTTATGCACAAACAAGTAATGCATCAACAGTAAAATCCTCAAAATATTTATTTCTGAGAACCACACCAGGTTCGGCAGGTTGTTCTCAAATTGCTTATTCTAAAATGGGTTACTAAATCGTCAAGTACGATAAGTTGATGACTATATTACACGATCATGCAGATAATAATGGACAACAACTGTTATTGTCATTATCGTGTCAGTGTGATCGTGCAAGTTAAATAGGCCCATATTATTGTCATTATCAGTAATGGTGTGATCGTGTAAGCAACAGGCTCACATCCAATAGGCCTATTATGACATCTTAGAAACCCATTTATGCCTATAATCTCATTAACTACATATATTCCAATTAGTTAATGAATTAGAATGAGCAATTTTTGGAATTATTTGTTATCGTTGATGCATTGCTTTTGTGCATAAGAGAAACAATCTGCAACGCCGTTCTGATTACTAAATATATTGCAGAACATAAATATGAACCCAATTATTTGTCTATAGGTTCTGTTAAATATTTGGCTGACTTGTAACACTGGAAGTTGTACTTGGCACCCACCCAGGTTTTACACTAAGATCACTTATCACGCCCGATGTCGAATTAAACAAAAAATTAAACCAATCATGACAGAATATTCCTTGATTGACATTTCAATGCTTTTGTAAACACACACTATAAATTATGACATTCAGTAATCCAATTTGAAATCATAGATAATCACGAATTTCAGAATTGATGTGCTCTACTTGGAAATGACCTTTCAATGAGTGGAGCAGAAATAATCAAGACGGAAAAACATTCAGTCTTATTAATTTGGAGAAGAAACGAAAGTATAAAGCTTTTTAAAATTTGTATTTGGTGTTATTGATGTTTACTGGTGTGCATACGAGTAAAACTGATGGGGTGTCGTACGAGCGGTCAGTTTTCTACCGGATTCGTTCTCAGCAACATAATGTGGGTTCGAATCACGGCTTTATTCTGTGTCCTTGAGCAAGACACTTAATCATAATTACTTCCACCCAGTTAAATGGGTACCTGTGAAGGCAGAGTTGGTTTGCTCTATATGCGCTAGAAATGCAGCAATTGAGCTGTATACTCCCAGGAGCTGAGATGTTTCAGAATGACGAAGAGCTCTATGACAGGATGAATATAATGCGCCTTATATAATTCACTTAGTTGGTGGATACGTGCGCTATATAAATCCACACATTATTATTATTATTATTATTATTATTATTATTATTATTATTATTATTATCGCATTTATTTAATGTTAAAATTATAACATAACAAAAGAATCCCAACAGTGGAGTGTTTGACGCCATTCTTAATTCTTAAAGGTGTTGTTCTGTGACTTCAATCATTAAACGTATTCATTTCGGAAAGACAAGCCAGAAACGATCAATGTCTTACTATTACGGGAAGTAAATTGACAGCACTGCCAGGACTGAAAACCACATTGAATACATCTTCAATGATAACATCACACAGGCATATACGACCCCAAGCATTGATAGGTGAAAAGAATCCATTATCACCGACACGTGACACGCCCTATAAAACTTGAATTCTTTATTATTATTGATTATCATTGGATGGTATACCTGGATTGTTTTACAAAGACCAATCCAAACTCTACAACATCTTTGTGCACGATTATGTTCTCCCATGAAGTTCAAATCATCTACAGGAGATGTTGAAGATGGTAATTTCAGGTAGGTTCATACATGTTTACTGTCTTTATACTTGCTTGCGTTAGCAAGTTTGTAGGTAAACGAACCATTTGTAATCCTCCATTTACTGCAGGTATCCTACAACAGCATAAATAACAACTGAACAATTATTTGAAAATTGTCTTAGGGCGATCTAAAATGGCCAAACAAATAGAAAACATATGGTGTATCAAGCTACACTATTTCCAAATATTGGTAATATTCTGAGTAATTTATTCATCAAGAGAAAACCTCGGAGATAAAGTGAATGACGCTATATGAGAAATATCAAGGGCAACATTTCAATAATGAATACTTCCTAATTTAGTGGAGGTGTTGGTTTAAAGTGATTTATATGGATGTGTGTTGGTTTGTAATTATATATATTCAAAACCGAGACTTATACCAAGACAATTAGTCCTCGTTGCTGTCATAAAACTACCATTAGATTCATCGTTGTCGGAACAAAAGAGGGAAAACAGTTGCCTCTTGGTTGTCATCCGTTTAAGATCATGATTTGGTAAAGAAATGAACATTGGTTTGTTCTATTTTCTTGATTTTATAATGCACAGACTTAAATGGATTTTTACCTACAATTTTAGATTAAGAATATTGTTAACTCACCACCATTCAACACAATCTGCTAGGCAACGAGTAACAAATACGCCACTGTAACTGGCCGCAATTTGGTCGCAGCCATTACAAGTTGAGAACAATGTAGAAAAGCTCTAGCTTTGTCTTGATCAAATTACTTATTCTGTAATGAATACAACGTAATAATATATGCATTCATTTGGTTTAGTTATTTTTCAGGCATAAGCAACATGATCCCAAAGGTACAGGTGAATTATTTTGGAAGAGATTTAATATCGCAGTGACAGTCCAAGTTATATATTACTTTATCATCACGTTACGATTTGTATTAAAGTTACGATTATGTTAATAAACAATTTAAAGGGACAATATCGTCACGATCAACAGGGCATGGAATCACAGTGCTAGTTTTAGATTAACTAGTGATCAAAATATTATCCCACTTAAGGTCATATTACTGTTGTTGCTACAATGAGTTTAGTAATGCATGGCTTTGAACTTATTTTCTGAACAAGGATTCTTAAATATCCCTTGTGGCAGTAAAACCACAAAACCATGCGAAGAAACCACTAATGGTGAAAATTTCAGACATCGAATAGAGAAAGTGTTTTAAATGCTTAATTTTAATAAGGCATTTTCAATTTTTGTTATAAACGATGTCCAATTAGCCAAAATTGCTTGATCGATTGAATTCTGACGTGCTGTCACACAGGGGTATGAATGTTTGCCCCACTTGTCAGGCCTCTCTTAGCCACCATACTTTGTATATTGAAATTCTGTCACCGCGTACAATGTATCACGTATTTCCTGTTGCCAAAAAAACAAAAAAAAAAAAAAAATTGAGAAAAAAAAAGTGCGTCACCGCACCAACTTTGTGTTACCGACAATAATAATAATAATAATAATAATGTGTGGATTTATATAGCGCACGTATCCACCAACTAAGTGGTGCTCAAGGCTCATAAATCATTCCTGAAACCATCTCAGCTCCCTTGGGAGTATACAGTTCAATTGCTGCCATTTCTATGCATATAGAGCAAACCAACTCTGCCTTCACAGGTACCCATTTAAATTTCTGGGTGGAGAGAAGCAATTATGATTATGTCTTGTTTCATGACACAAGTGTTACGGCTGTAGATTCTAAACCCACATTATACAGCACACCAGAATCCTTAAACCTGCAGCTAGATCAAGCCGGCCACCGATGACCAGAAAACAGGAGACCTTAAATAATACACCGTTCATGAACACTTTATCGCATAAAAGCTCAAGATTCCTAAAACAAACATGGTTGACTGTTTCTAGGCCTAAATGATTAACCTGTCTCATAAAGCAATCTAGTGTGACCTATGAAAGCCCCCTTAATATCTGCGAGCAGTGGCTGGTTGACCTTGGGCCGGTATTTATCAAGCAACTTAAGCAGGTATTCCCAAGCGGTAAGTACCATACTGTTGGCACTCCAGCATCCATCTGCTGGATGATCCTCCGCAGCCTACTTAAGCAGCAGCATTTTCCAGAGTCCGGCATTCTTCCTGAGGACGAGATCAGAGCATACCGATCGAACGTCGAGTTGTACCCCAGTTCTTTTCAGAACTAATTATTACTCAATTGAGATCGCACATGGTGTCACCACATAGTCTTACTTACCATACTAATGTTGAATTCAACTTGACTTAAGTACCTACATAGCTAAGTAGATATCAATCTAGGTATGGTGCCCAGATCTGTCGAAAGGTCGTTTCCATGATTTACGTCACATTTCACATTGTTTTATGTAGATTTATGCGGTTTAAGGATGGGTCATGTCTGAATGACCATGATGACACATTGTGTAAGATTAATGACTGATAAAAAATAAATTCATCCTGGTAATGCGTTACCTTTAGGCTCACTGTGAAAATACCTGTAAATTTACATCAAAAGGATGCCAGCAGCATCGCCAGACACTTGGATGTAAAATAGATGTTTTTTTTTTTTTAAGATAATGCCCAATTTGTTTATAGTATACACAAATTGTAAAATACCTACATCCATAATTATATATTAAAAATACAGGCAATTTGTTATTTGAAATCCAAGCAAATGGTTGTAATCTGTATTTAAGTGTTAGAAAATATAATGTTTCTGTGAAATTTTCTGTAAAATACAGATTTTTTTTTTACAGTGTATACCTTCTGCACTGGAAACAACTGTGCATGGGCCGGTATCCACGAGTGTGAGCTGTCATGAAAAGTCAAAAGGAAAACCAACTTTGATAAAGTTCCTGCCTCATTGGTGCGCCGCTGACGGCGTCCATTTGCGCCAACAGCATTAACACAGCCACTCTGCAGCTCCTTTACGAAATGATTAGAATTTATGTTCAAAAAGCCAACGCACTTGGACTTAAGACACCCCGAGGTGTCTCAGATTTAGGGTGGATTTGAGTAGATAATTTAGATAAGAAGCTGGGAGAATTCCACCTAAGTATAGTACTCTTACTTAAGTACCTACTCGGCACTGCAGGACTTAAGTTGCTTGATAAATACCGGCCCTGGTCTCGCTCTGGTAGTTCTACAAAAGCTGTGCGAATCCGATAAGGACTGTTAAAGGATTATTCGCCGGCCCAGGTTTTTGACAAGAAGAGACACCTATTAAGTTTGATCAACACAGTGTTCCTGCAATTGTGGTCTCACTAGCAAATTGCACTAACAAATCTGCATTTAGCCTTACAAGTTCAAAAGTTTTCACATGTTTGTTATATAACAGTTTTTAGAGCAACGATCAATGTAGGACCTCATTGGCTAAAGATTTCAATACAGTCAAAACACATTGAAAACAATTAGTAAGTAAAACCAAGGCATATGCGGCATGGCAAAGTGTTTCACAACCTTTTTCACTGCCTTCGTGAAAACAGACAACCTGAACGAACGAGTTCCCTCCTTCCTCCCTCCTACCCTACAATTTACATTAAACTCTTAGGTGTTTTGTTCTTCTCTGCTGGTTTTGTACGGAGTTCCCTGAGGGGACAGGTAAAGAAAAATCGGGAAGCGTAAAAAAAGGAAATGTATTTCGTCTCGACCATTGCCTATCTCGAAATAACATTTCGTTCCTCGAAATATTATTTCGTTCCCTCGAAATAACATTTCGTTCCTCGAAATAACATTTCGTTCCTGAAATAACATTTCGTTCCTCGAACATTTCGTTCCTCGAAATAACATTTCGTGGAATAATTATTTTGAGGAACGAAATAAAATACTTGTTCCCTAGAGTTAAATTCCTCACGAATATTACAGTTACTCAACATAATAGATGGAATTCTGATATTATTATTTAATTTATTGGGATATGAAAAACTGCTTTAGAATGTTAGCACTGAGAGTTTCCTTACGGGACAGATGGAAACAAATAAATAAAATGATATTTCGTTCTCGAATAAAACAATATTTCGAGGGAACGAAATATTATTTTATTTATTTGTTTCATCTGTCTCAAAGGGCCTTGTGCGCTACGGCGACCTCGGAAATAATTGTCATATCCCAATAAATTAAATGGCATATCAAGGATTCCACAGCTCAATTATTTCGAGGTAACGAAATATTATTTCGAGGTAACGAAATGATTGAGGAATGTACGATTTTTGAGGAACGAATGATTTCGTGGGAACGACATTTCGAGGAACGAAATAATTTATTTCGTTCCCTCGTAATAACATCGTTTCCTCGAATTAATTCGTTCCCTCAAAATATTATTTTCTGTCGAAATATTATTTCGTTCCTCGAAATATTATTTCGTTCCCTCAAATATTTCGTCTCGAAACTATTTCGTTCCTGTTCCTCGAATATTTCGTTCCTCGAAACAACATTTCGTGGAATGAAATATTTTATTTTCGAGGGATCGAAAAATATTTCGAGGGAACGAAATAATTGAGGGAACGAAATATTAATTCGAGGGAACAAAAATACATTTCCTTTTTTTTTACCTGTCTTATTTTTTCTTTACCTGTCCTATGTTTCCTTTACCTGTCCCCTTAGGGGCTCCGTATCCGGGCGTCGCCCAGACCCGCGTGTCGGCATGTCCAATTGGTTCTGCTGTGCTGTGTTTTAAACGACTTTTTCACATAGGGTATGAAAGTTTTCCTGATTTGTGAGGCCTCTCACCATACCATGTGTATGAGAAATTTGTCTGGTTCTAAAAAAAACCGCGTATACATGTATCACATTGCCGAAAATAAATAACAACAAAGTTAACGTCACCGCAACAATTTTGAAGCCGACCGATGACCAGAACTGGATACCTTTTGGGTATTATATAACTATCAGTTATTGACATATATACAGGAAATTCTGCGTCGGGAGATAAAATGATTTAATTTTGCCCTCACACTGACGTGTAAAGCACCGCATACCAGTGCTTTCCAGTGTTCGTGAACAACCGCACAGGCGACTCGGGCGTGATTCGAACCCACGACCCCTGCTTACTAGTGCAAACGTTCAACCTCTCGATCACCAAGCTGGCCCGATGACACCGGCTTGTTGAATCCCATAGTAGGGTTCCGCGATACGGTTGTGTTGCAATGCGTACCAACTACCGGTTTTTCCCGACGCAAGAATTTCACCGACCTATACATCGCGGAACGCAGTGCTATACACACGTTGGTGTAGGGGCAGGTTGAGCCGGTCAGCTAAGAGTTTTTTAGTGGATCGAGAGCGATTGAGAGCTTGTCCGCAAAGTACAGTAACTTCGATTTGTATTGTGGTCAGTAATCATATTGCGGTTCATTTGAAGAGAAACAGCATGAGCCAGATTGTCCGCCTCAGGTAAAGGCACCAGCAATGACATCCACTGTAACAGCATTACTGCAAATTAATTATAACGTGTGAACACTTAAAAAAACAGGTTGTCAGGTCAGCCAATTGTCGTACAAAATATATTTTAAACATATTTTAATTGTACCGCATACATACATAGCCCATATAACACCAGCATACGCGACACGGCATCGCAAAATCACTCAATATTGGCGTAGTTTTATCATGAGTGGTCTCAGGCTGCCCCACCAGGCTATTGGGACCCGCACATGCAGCGAAGCACCACATGTCCCCACGCGCCAGCCTGCTTCATAATGACGTCATTTTCAGCACGGTCAGAAGAAACATCAGCATCGAGGCAACAGCCGAAACAGAGCATTTATGTCACGCGACAACATGGCCGAGCGATAGTAAGCGAATACGTCGTCAATGAAAGCGTCATTCCGAACAGAATGTGTCCCACAACATGATTCCATCGTCTCAGCCAACCCCGTCCACTTGCACGCACGCCCTGTCAACAATCAATGAGCACCTGGCAACAATTATCGTGTTCAATTGCCCAATTAACACAATTAAAACGGAAATACCGACTGCCAATTTGAGATCATTAAAGCAGCACTTGCGCCATTCCCCATGTCCAACAACACGATAACAACACCTGAGAACAACGACGAACCGAACAGGGCCTTGTTTGTTTCTTGAGCCGATATGATTCACCATACGACAGAACATGCATATCCGTGACCTGAACGACCAGCACCGAACCATGTCACGGATGCACGACCGACAACGTTTCGTCATCCAGATAACGAGAGGTCTCACGATCGGCCAGATCATCCGGAGTAACGATTGACCCGACGACCGTCGATAACGACCGGCGAACAAATCAACGCCAACGAACGCCCGGCCTGGTTCACGCCGTCACGACCTGTCGCTCATTCATCGCGCCAAACACCAGGTCACAGCACGGGTCAGCACTCTGGGATACGCATTTATTACTCCCGATGCGCGTTCACGCTCAAACCTGCGACACCGCCAACAGGCGGTCATTGGCCTCATTATCACCGTCAGGATTGATGCAGACCACGGCAGGCATTTTGGTCAGACTGTTCACATCAACCTTTCTTTGAACAGCATATCAAACATCCGTAAAATAAAATACGGGAGGATTGCGCATGCGGCTTAAAGATCAATAAAGAAACATCCGTAGTGTCACTTAGCGAGTGAAACAACGATGGTACCGACAGATATCGTTCAATTATTTAAATTATGTAACGTATTAATCATAACATGCAGTGAGTTAGCGAATATCGAATGGTGAACGAATCCTTTATCAAAATAATTTAACAAAAATAATAACAGATAAATATAAACGTCATCACAAAACCGTCGTCAAAAACATTTGTCAGATGAAATCACGTAAAGCTTATAACCGTTTGCCGAGCCCAACAGCGTCGGTACCACCACCATTGCACGATGCATGTTCCTTTGCCCGTCATCGAGTACACGTTTTATGCCCGTTTCAGGCAACGCGACCATGTCATCATTGGTCGTTAACCTCGGTCACAGTTACAACGAAAACATAGTGCCAGAATACCGAGCGAATGACGAGCACATATCACAAACACCAACGACAGAGGGCGGGTCGAAGATAAAGAAACGAACGATGTTGGCAGTTTATGAAGTTGCGAGGCAAAGGAGCATGCAGATTGGCGAACGACTTAGTGATACCGTGGTCTGTACCGGTGGCCAGTGGAGCAGTGAGGGGATGGCCAGCAGACCAACACACGATCATTTACACCACACAGGCTGGCACCCCATCAAGAGCACATTGTGGTGAGCCAGCCTGATATTTGGCCTTGAAATGTTGCATGAGAATTGACCCGCCTGGTCGCACAGCCAAACAGACCACTGTTCGGTGAGCGATCAGTTCGGCAGCAACGTTCTGACCGTGGCTGGCTGTTTCACTTCTCTGGCAGTTGAACGACAGGAATGACGCCCAGTAGCGGCGATGACAGCAGTAATCACAGCGCCCGTCACAGCTGGCCCGACAGCGAGGCCTGACACACGCAGCGCAGAGATCAGCCTTCACTGCCGTTGTTCAACACCCACAACACTGCGCCGAGACTGTGTATACATACACATGGCTTGTTTCCTTCAATACCCGCCCCTCCCTTCATTTTCCTTCCCGAAAACAACCTGCAGCACGATCGTCTATGTTCCACTTCGTCTGAACATCACGATACGCCATTGTCGCCCGCGATGCCCCGACCTCACAGCGAAGATCAGAAGATAACGATCGAACCAACGAGTTAACCTCCGTTTTTCAGAACCAATTATTACCGACCAAACACGAAAGTCGTCAGTAATTAGTCTTACTATCGCAACGCACCAGTCATCACCATCAACATTTCGTGCCCGCAGCCTGTAGTGTTATCTCGAGTAAACACGAACAGCTGGCGTCGAATTTACGCGAGACGAAACACAACAGCGTCGTCGTTCAAAACGTAAAACAACAGCGACAACGTCGATATTTTGAAAAATCAGGTCAAATGAATATGAGCACAAATACCGAGGCAAAGCCACAACGTTTACCCCAGGGTTAAACGCCAGGCAGCGAATTGGTCTTGTCATAACAATAACACAATAACAACAACAATTGGTCAACGATAACGATTAACGATAACGATTAACGACACCATTAACGACAAGATAACGACAACGACAACGATAACGATAACGATAACGATAACGATAACGATACCCATAACGATAACGCCAACGACACCATAACGATAACGATAACGATAACGATAACGATAACGATAACGATAACGATAACGATTAACGATAACGATAATCAACGACAACATTAACGATAACGATAACGATAACGATAACGATAACGACAACGACGATTAACGATAACGATAATGAGCACGATAACGCGACACGATAACGACACCAACGATAACGATAACGATAACGACACCAACGATAACGACAGATAACGATAACGATAATGATACCCATAACGATAACGATAACGATAACGATAACGATAACGATAACGAGCACGATACGATACGCACGATAATAATAACACACACACAGAAGATTATACGCGCACACCAGCGGCAGCTTACAGCAACAAGAACACACAGCACACAATAAGAAATAGCAAATGCACAGGTCACGAACAAAGACGGTTCCGGCAGGCAATACACATAACACGAGTTTTAAGTGAGGCCACGAATGTACACCAAAGATTTGTTCACCAAAGACGTTTGATTAGCCAGCCAGCACTTGCACCGGATCATCCCGGCATAACATACTGTCAGATAATGCGCACAATCATTCAGTTATTTGAACGATGCTACGCTTTATAACAATACGAGCCACCCATTCAGGAGGTGGTGATACGATTTTGAGAAAGAGTTCGTCAATACGTTGAGTCGTCGCAAGATTGATTACTATCGTCACAATTGCGGAAAGTTTCTGACACCATTAGGCGGAGTGAATATTATATATCATACTTTATTATTCACGAAGATGCGGTGCAGCACCGCAGCGATAACATGACGAAGAAAGTCGCCTTGTTGCTTGTGTGTTAACCCCAGGCCACAAACCAAAGAGGCTGGTCGCATTTCAACCCTTCTCCACCTGCCTGTGCCATGAACGCACCACCCATCACCGTTATGACAGTTCCTGTTGGCCTTAAACACTTAACACTTCAATCTGCCGAGCATTCCTCATTTATGCATGTATAGCCAGCTGGATCCCAAACCAGTTCGAGGTTTCAGTATCGAAACGCTTGACTCAGATTACAACACACCATCAGCCACACAGTTGGTCGGTTCCCCAACACACCACAGTTACAATATGAACATAATATCATGCTCCTCATCACACGACCACAGCATCGGTTTTCGTACCTTTTCTCAGCTATACAAACCGTGCTCAACCGGACCACTGCTGCCGCGACGGGTCAACAGTGGTCAGTTGAGCACACGGTTTATATAATTGATTCATTTTTGAGAAAGATTTTGAGAAAAATATGTGATTATTCTGTGCAATATTGGTCATTAACAGTGAGGCGTGATATTTATGTTTCATATTGTAATAATGTAGTGTATTTAAGGAACCGGTGAAAATGGTGTTTCATGTGTGTAAGCAGTCGTCTGATATGATATAGTCTGGAGTCAAGTTGACCGATGCAAAGAGCTTATAACAAACCTCGAATAGTAGTTTGGGATCCAGACGAATTGTACATGCATAGAGTGATTTAAGAAGGAATGCTTCAGATTGGATTAAATTATTATTGTTAAATTAATATTTAAAGGCCAACAAAGATTCTGGTTTGCGGATTTTATCATTTTTCTTCTTCTATTGAATCCATAAGCTTAATTATTGATCATTAGTGTGCGTTTCATAAAGAAAGCACAGACGCAGAATTACTCTGGAGAGGGGGTGAGGAAATGCGTGAACCAGTATCTTTGGACTTTTGTGGCCTATATATAGTCAAGTTAACTTTTAAACGTAAAGGCGTCGGAAGACTTAGCTAGGTCATGTTATCAGAAACCAGTTAAGCATGTTTCTTTTGCACCACATGTTTAATGAATAATAATGAAAGTACTGCAATTATATAATATTCACTTATGCCCTCCGCTGAATGTAATTGTCAAACTTACTTAATGTGACGATGGTATCAATCTTACTTACGACGACTTCAAAAGATTCAAAACACTGCTGTACGTATTGTGACTCTCTCTAAAAATCATGTCATATCACCCCCATCCTGAAAGATCTGCATTGACTGCCGTATTATCGTATTATTTATAAAATATTGCTTATCGTTTTCAAATCTTTGAATGATTGTGCACCATTATATATATCTGACTTGTTGAAATGTTATGCCCCCTCTCGCAAGTTACGGTCCAGTGCAAAATTCTGCTGGCTGAACAAAAGTCTAAACATTCTTTGGGTGACAGATCTTTTGAAGTTGTGGCTCCACGCCTTTGGAATGATTCTGTACATTCGTGAATTTCAAACTGTTTACTCCTTCAAGAAAAACTTAAAAACTCATCTTATGTGTATTGCCTATAAGGACTACTAACATTCATCTATGCATTTTTTTAAATCTTTTGTTTAGTATTATATTGCATTTGCTATTGTATTGTGATGCTATTGTATGATTTCTTGTTTACTGTAAAGCACCTTGAGCACTTCTTGGTGGATATGTGCGCATTATAAATCTTCTGTATTATTATTATTATCATTATTATTATTATTATTATTATTATTATTATCATTATTATTATCATTATCATTATCATTATCATTA
Source organism: Zoroaster sp. YZ-2022 (assembly GCA_029582265.1). Classification (NCBI taxonomy): domain Eukaryota; kingdom Metazoa; phylum Echinodermata; class Asteroidea; order Forcipulatida; family Zoroasteridae; genus Zoroaster; species Zoroaster sp. YZ-2022. The sequence goes on from CM055826.1 coordinate 24,498,515, forward strand.
TCGTTATCGTTATCGTTATCGTTATCGTTATCGTTATCGTTATCGTTATCGTTATCGTTATCGTTATCGTTATCGTTATCGTTATCGTTATCGTTATCGTTATCGTTATCGTTATCGTTATCGTTATCGTTATCGTTATCGTTATCGTTATCGTTATCGTTATCGTTATCGTTATCGTTATCGTTATCGTTATCGTTATCGTTATCGTTATCGTTATCGTTATCGTTATCGTTATCGTTATCGTTATCGTTATCGTTATCGTTATCGTTATCGTTATCGTTATCGTTATCGTTATCGTTATCGTTATCGTTATCGTTATCGTTATCGTTATCGTTATCGTTATCGTTATCGTTATCGTTATCGTTATCGTTATCGTTATCGTTATCGTTATCGTTATCGTTATCGTTATCGTTATCGTTATCGTTATCGTTATTGTTATTGTTATTGTTATTATTATTATTATTATTATTATTATTATTATTATTATAATAAAGATATTCTTTATACAAATAATGTTTAACCAAAAATTCGTATTTACTAACTTTACCTCAGTAATGTGTTTGATAACTCATATTCATTTTAACCGTCTAGTTTTCAAGAAATATATCAAACTTATCTGTTCATTTTAATCACTATTTATTTTGTTTTACACGTTTTTGAGAAAGCAACGACTAACTGTTACATGTTTTTAAAATATGTTTATGTAAATTCGACATAACAATGCATGTTTACTCGAAGATGAAAGCACTACAGACGAAATGATTTAAACATGTACCATCTGCACACCAAGTTAGTTTTTAGGAAATAATTTGATAATTTGATAATCTGGTCATTGCCAATGTTGTACATTAAGTAAGACTAATTGCGGTGACACCATGTGCAATTCTCTATGAGTAGTAATAATTAGTTCTGAAAAGAACTGGAGGTTACAACTCGACGTTTCGATCATTATGCTCTGATCGTCCTCAGGAGAATGTTGTACCTTCCCTTTAAATGAGTCAGGGCATCATAATGAAACCGACTGTGAATTGTTAGCAATATCAGTGATGCTATGATATAAATCAATCAGAGAAAGTGGAACCACAATAGACTTATATCAGTCTGTGCTTTATGAAGGTTGTTTTCACAATATGCAGGGGCGGATCAAGGAAAATGAAAGGGAGGGGTCCAGGTGTTAGAGGAAAACAAATATATATATACACAGTGTCTCTTCAGAAAGCCTTTTTTAATTATTTGTGTTAAATTAATTTGTTTAAGCAGCCAATGGGAACATCTGATCTCCCCTCTAGATATACGCTGCTGATATGTCAAACCTCACTGTCCTTATTATTGGGCCAACTCTATCATGATGATCGAGGCGCTTTAAATGATTATTATCACTGTCATCGCCGCTACTTTAAATCATTCCTGTCATTCTCAACTTTCTGGAAAGTAAAACATGCCGCCCGTTAGGAATAATTATACCGAACTGAGAATCATACCGAACTGAGAAGTGAAAAGGTCTGGCACAGCTCCAATGCATTGAAATTTTCAGAAAATGAATTCAAATTTATAAATACAACATTTCAACTTTAAAGGCCAAATACATCGCAAAACGAACTCACTTTTAATGTACTCTTGATAAAGATGTAAAGAAAAATATAAACGAAACAGACAATGTAAATATCCTTCTGATCAGTAGTAATTTGGTCTACTTTTGTTGTCGCTGACCCGCATAATATTGTTTTTATTTATTTATTATTATTTTTTTTTTTGTGGTAAATTTGGGTCCTTCCTTAGAATGATCGAGTTCGCATAATCTGCATACTCCCTTTTACTCACCCTCATACTCCTTACTTCATAAGCTTTGCCAACATGTTCATTTTGCTCATCTTGTTGCCCTCCTGTCATTAGATTGTTTGTATTATATTGTGCTTTCGTGTCATTTGTCTCAGGTATTTCTAGCCTTTTGCTTTGCTCTGAATGTTTTTGTTGTATTTGTAATATGTTGAGGTTAAGCAATAATAATAGTAACATATGAAATCACTTGTTTTCAATTACAAAAAACTTAAGGCATAAGAAGCCTGTGTACTCAATGGCAGGAACCTTAAAGGGAACATACATATTTTTTTTAAACGTAAGTTAATTTCAACCCACTATTTAGATTTCAACAAATATATTAGGTTATAAAAACTTACATGTGAAGGTTTCATCGCAATAGGTGTTTTTGTGAAAGCGGCGAACAACTGTTGATGTGTGTTTATATTTTATCTATTTATTATTTTTTTTATTAAATTCTTTTTGATAAAAGAGTTGCCGGACACACACCTTTTTGTAAATTCGACATAACAATTCCTTTGCTCACACATGTATTTATGATTAATACATGTATTAATTTACACTAATTAAGTTTTAAATAATAATTAATTAATTTGATAATCTATTAATTACCCATGTTGAACCGCTCCTTTAAAATTGATATTTTCATGAGATGTCAGCTTTGTTTTGGTAATTCTTTTAGAAAGCTACATGCACTTGTCCTTTATCAGTATTTTGTATTGTTTTTAACTGATTGTTTGTGATATACTATTTAAAAAAATTGATGTAATGAGCAAGTCGAATTATAAAATGCCTGCCATGAATTATACAGTTGCACTCCCAAGGCTACTCCTGTGAAATTTATGACGATATATAATAACAATAAAAATAATAATAATGGCCACTTATATTGCGCCGGTATCCGCCAAGTTTGAGGCTCATGGCGCATGAACATTATTACCTGTACACCTGGCATCGGGCCAGTTATATCATCTCATCTCCCTAGGGAGTACGCAGCCCATGCTGCCAAATGTGTAGTGATACTTGAAAGCCTGAGTGACGTATTGCGCGATGGGCTGAAACTGACAAATCGGTAAGCAAGCGTGACCAGAAACATCAGTGTCGGGTAGTTCATTTTGCTTCGTTACAGTTTTATTCACCAGTATCATTATAACAAGTCATCAGATTCAATCATTACTCCCAGTTGGTGAATGCAAGCCCGATCGTGAAGCCAGGTTACTCTCTCATTATCTGGAATTGACGAAAAAAAACATTATCCGAGAAACCATTCGTACAAAACACGCTCCATGATCCAACATAAGTTTTGTTTTCAACCACTGCTATGGAATTGTGCTGACCAGAGTCCACGGATGTGCATGTTGTGTCAATAAAAAGAGGTAAGATTCCTATTTCAACTTCATAAAAGTAAAAAAATATTTTGTTCAGTTTCATTCATTTAATTTCTCAAATTATTGTGGAATCATTTATTATTATTATTTATTTGGAGCATAAATTGTGTTAAATAATATTTTACCCAATAACTGCTTGTGATACAAATTTAGCAATTAATTTGTGTGTTTATTTTTCCATTTTAAAGTTATGTTAATTTAGGCCTACACATTGAACACATTGAATTTGTTACATTTGCTTAGGAGTCTATATTGAATTTGGTAGTAATTTGACAGAACATTGCCAAATTAGTTTGGGTTGAAAGTAAATTTAGGGAATGTTGGAATCATGTTGTATTTGGGACACATTTTCCTTGTTATTGGTCCTCTGTTCGGTTATTTAACCATTAGCGACTCGTGGCTAAACCTTTACTATGATCGCTCATACATAAATGTATGCATGACATAAATGATCTCTGTTTATACAGCTGTACACACAAAATTGTCAGTCTTTGATGTTTCTTACCAAATTTTTCACCATGATTGGCTGAGAAATTAATATCGTAATTCGTAAAACGATTTCCCGGACGTAAATTCAAAGAGACGTGTGGTGTATACATATATACGGAATCCCGAATAAGTACAAGTGGGACCTGTTAGTACAGAAACAATTTTTACGTTCACTCGAAATTTCTATCCATCGAAAGAGTAATTATTAAAAACTACACTAATGTACAGAGTGATTTTTTACTTGATGGTATGCCGTGTATATGCTATGTATATATAGTGTGTGTATATATAGGCCCTATATATGTATATATGTATACATTTTAATTAAAAATATATTTTAAAATATAATATTTTTATTTTGATAATTGTAAACCTTATTTTGACGAAAAAATTACCTGTTTTTTTTTTTTTTTTTTAAATTAATTTTTTTACAGTTATGTCTCTTAATTAATTTGCAATGTGTTACTTTTAGTTTACAATTATAAATTAATCATTTGCTTCCTAAGTTGCCTTTACACACAGAGACTTTGAAGTTCAGTTTAATCACAAACAAGTACCTCTTAACCTTGTTTCTCTTCAAATGAAGATTGCAAGAAGTATATAGTTACTGATTACAATACAAATCAAGTTACTTAATACTACTTTACTTGAGATAAACTCTAAACTATTCTCATAATCCTTCTCACGTTTTAAAACTCTTGAAAACGTCAGTAACCTTTTGCCCTACACCAACGTGTGTATAGCACTGCATGGTTCCGCGATATATAGGTCGGTGAAATTCTTGCGTCGGGAGAAAAACAAATGATTTAATTTTGCCGTACATCAACCTATATATATCGCGGAACCCGCTGCTATATGGGATTCTAGCCGGCCAATTGTCATCGGGCAAGCTTGGTGGTCGAGAGGTTAAGACGTTTGCACTAGTAAGCAGGAGGTCGTGGGTTCGAATCCCGCCCGAGTCGCCTGTGTAGTTTTTTCACAGACACTCGGAAAGCACTGAGTATGCAGTGCTATACACACGTCGGTGTAGGGCAAAATTAAATCATTTGTTTATCTCCCGACGCAAGAATTTCACCAACCTATATATGTCAATAACCTTGACAATTTATATAATACCCAAAAAAGGTATCCAGTTTCTGGTCATCGGTCGGCTTCAAAATTGTTGCGGTGACGTGCTTTATTTATTTATTTATTTTTCAGCCAATGTGATACATGTATACGCGGTTTTTAGAACCAGACCAAATTTCTCATACACATAGTATGGTGGCTAAGAGAGGCCTCACAAATCGGGAAAACTTTCATACCCTATGTGAAAAAGTCGTTTAAAACACAGCACGGCAGAATTCCAATTGGACATGCCGACACGCGGGTCTGAGGCGACGCGCCCGGATACGGAGCCCCTAAGGGGACAGGTAAAGAAAACATAGGACAGGTAAAGACAAAATAGGACAGGTAAAAAAAAAAGGAAATGTATTTTGTTCCCTCGAATTAATATTTCGTTCCCTCGAATTAATTTCGTTCCCTCGAAATATTTTTTTTTCGATCCCTCGAAATAAAATATTTCATTTCCACGAAATGTTATTTCGAGGGAACGAAATGTTATTTCGAGGGAACGAAATAAGATTTCGAGGGAACGAAATAAGATTTCGAGGGAACGAAATAATATTTTGAGGGAACGAAATAATATTTCGAGGGAACGAAATAATATTTCGAGGAAACGAAATAATATTTTGAGGGAACGAAATTAATTCGAGGAAACGAAATGTTATTACGAGGGAACGAAATAAATTATTTCGTTCCCTCGAAATAATATTTCGTTCCCACGAAATCATTTCGTTCCCTCGAAATCATTTTGTTCCCTCGAAATCATTTCGTTACCTCGAAATAATATTTCGTTACCTCGAAATAATTGAGCTGTACGGAATCCTTGATATGCCATTTAATTTATTGGGATATGACAATTATTTCCGAGGTCGCCGTAGCACTGAGAGCCCCTTTAGAGACAGATGGAAACAAATAAATAAAATAATATTTCGTTCCCTCGAAATATTATTTTATTCGAGGGAACGAAATATCATTTTATTTATTTGTTTCCATCTGTCCCTTAAGGAGCTCTCAGTGCTACGGCGACCTCAGAAATAGTTTTCATATCCCAATAAATTAAATGGCATATCAAGGATTCCGTACAGCTCAATTATTTCGAGGTAACGAAATATTATTTCGTGGGAACGAAATTATTTCTAGGGAACGAAATATTTTATTTCGTTCCCTCGAAATAATTTATTTCATTCCCACGAAATGTTATTTCGAGGGAACGAAATGTTATTTCGAGGGAACGAAATGTTATTTCGAGGGAACGAAATGTTATTTCGAGGGAACGAAATGTTATTTCGAGGGAACGAAATAATATTTCGAGGGAACGAAATGTTATTTCGAGGGAATGAAATATTAATTCGAGGGAACGAAATACATTTCCCTTTTTTTTTTACCTTCCCGATTTTTTCTTTACCTGTCCCCTTAGGGGCTCCGTACATAAGAACTCCAGCAGAGAGAAGAACAAAACACCTAAGAGTTTAATGTAAATTGTAGGAGGTAGGAGGGGAGGAAGGAGGGAACTCGTTCGTTCCAGGTTGTCTGTTTTCACGAAGGCAGTGAAAAAGGTTGTGAGAAACACTTTGCCATACCCATATGCCTTGGTTTTTACTTACTAATTGTTTTCAATGTGTTTGACTGTGAAATCTTTAGCCAATGAGGTCACACCACATTGATCGTTTGCTCTAAAAGCTGTTATATAACAAACATGTGAAAACTTTGAACTTGTAAGGCCTAAATGCAGATTTGGCCCAGTGCAATTTGCTAGTGAGACCCTGGTGGGAACACTGTATTTAGGTAAAACTTAATAGGTGTCTCTTCAACGCTCCAAAAACACAAGGCAGCGAATAATCCTTTAACAATAGTCACTTATCGGATTATGCAGCTTTTTGTAAGACACCAGAGCCAGAGACCAGGGCCGGTATTTATCAAGCAACTTAAGTCAAAGTACGGTGCCGAAGTAGGTACTTAAGTAAAGTACTATACTTAAGTGGAATTCTCCAAGCTACTTATCTAAATTATCCTACTCAAATCCACCCCTAAATCTGAGACACCTCTCGGGGTGTCTTAAGTCCAAGTGCGTTGGCTTTTTGAACATAAATTCTAATCATTTCGTAAAGGGAGCTACTTGGAGATGGCTGTGTTAATGCTGTTGGCGCAAATGGACATAAATCAGCGGCGCGCAATGAGGCGGGAACTTTATCAAAGTTTGGTTTCCTTTTTGGCTTTTCCATGACAGCTCTACACTCGTGGATACCGGCCCATGCACAGTTGTTTCCAGTGCAAGAAGGTATACACTGTAAAAAAAAATCTGTATTTTTACAGAGAAAATTTCACAGAAACATTATGTTTTTTATTTTCACAACACTTAAATACAGATTACAGCCATTTGCTTGGATTTCAAATAACAAATTGCCTGTATTTTTAATATAATTATGGATGTAAAATTATTTTACAGATTTGTGTATACTATAAAAGCAAATTGGGGCGTTATCTTAAAAAAAAAAAAACATCTGTATTTTTACATCAAAGTGTCTGGCGATGCTGCTGGCATCACTTTTGATGTAAATTTACAGAATTATTTTCACAGTGTAGGCCTAAGACCAACGCATTACCCAGGATGAATTTATTTTTATCAGTCATTAATCTTACACAATGTGTCATCATGGTCATTCGAACGCACGAGCTGACCCATCGCCAAACCGCATAAATCTACATAAAAACAATGTGAAATGTGACATAAATCCTTGGAAACGACCTTTCGACAGATCTAGGCACCATACCTAAATTGAAGTATCCTACTTAGCTATGTAGGTACTTAAGTCAAGTTGTGAATTCCAACATTAGTATGGTAAGTAAGACTAATAGCGGTGACACCATGTGGAATCTCAATTGAGTAGTAATTAGTTCTGAAAAGAACTGGGGGTACAACTCGACGTTTCGATCAGTATGCTCTGATCGTCCTCAGGAGAATGCCGGACTCTGGAAAATGCTGCTGCTTAAGTAGGCTGCTGGAGGATCATCCCTTGAATGGATGCTGGAGGTACTTAGCTTAGTATGGTACTTACCGCTTAGGAATACCTAACTTAAGTTGCTTGATAAATACCGGCCCAGGAGTCAACCAAGCCATATACTTGAATAATGAGGGCTTTCATGAGTCACACTGGGTGCTTTATGAGACCAGGTTAATCTGCATTTAGGCCTAAGAAACAGTCAACCATGTTTGTTTTTAGGAATCTTGAGCTTTTATGCGATAAAGTGTTACTAAAACGAACAGTGCCCCATTAGGCCCCCCAAAAGGTCTCCTGTTTTCTGGTCATCGGTGGCCGAGCGGTCTAGCTTACCGGATTCAAGTTCTGGTGTTAGCAACATAATGTGGGTTCGAATCACGGCCGTGACACTTGTGTCCTTGAGCAAGACACTTAATCATAATTGCTTCTCTCCACCCAGGGGTTAAATGGGTACCTGTGAAGGCAGAGTTGGTTTGCTCTATATGCGCTAGAAATGGCAGCAATTGAGCTGTATACTCCCCAGGGAGCTGAGATGGTTTCAGGAATGATTTATGAGCCTTGAGCACCACTTAGTTGGTGGATACGTGCGCTATATAAATCCACACATTATTATTATTATTATTATTATTATTATCGGTAGCTTTAAAGTTGGTGCGGTGACGCACTTTTTTCGCCATTTTTTTTGTTTTGTTTTTTGGGTTTTTTTTGGCAACAGGGAAATACGTCATACATTGTATACACGGTGACCAAATTTCCAATATACAAAGTATGGTGGCTAAGAGAGGCCTCACAAGTGGGGCAAACATTCATACCCCTGCAGACAGCACGTCAGAATTCCAATCGATCAACAATTTTGGCTGCAATTGGACATCGTTTTATAGCAACAAAAAATTGAAAATGCCTTATTAAAATTAAGTATTTAAGGCTTAAACTTTTCTCTATTCAATGTCTGAAACTTTCACCATTAGTGGTTTCTTCGTATGTTTTGTAGTTTTACTGCCACAAGGATATTTTAAGGAATCCTTGTATCAGAAAGTAAAGTTTCAGAAAGCCATGCATTACTAGCTCATTTATGCAGCAGCAACGGTAATATGACCTTAAGTGGGATAATATTTACAGTCACTGAGTTAATCTAAAACTAGCACTGTGATTCCATGCCCTGTTGATCGTGACGATATTGTCCCTTTAAATTGTTTATTGACATAATCAACCCAACTTTAATACAAATCATAACGTGATGATAAAGTAATATATAACTTGGACTGTCACTGCGATATTATTGAAATCTCTTCCAAAATAATTCACCTATACCTTTGGGATCATATTTCGCCTAATGCCTGAAAAAATAACTAAACCAAATGAATGCATATAATTATTACGTTGTATTCATTACAGAAGATAAAGTGATTTGATCAAGACAAAGCTAGGCTTTTCTACATTGCGTTCTCAACTTGTAATGGCTGCGACCAAATTCATGACGGTCCTGATGGCAATATTTGTTACTCGTTGCCTAGCAGATTGTGTTGAATGGGTGGTGAGTTAACAATATTCTTAATCTAAAATTATTAGTAAAAATCCATTTAAGTCTGTACATTATAAAAATCAAGAAAAATGAACAAACCAATGTTCATTTCTTTACCAAAATCATGATCTTAAACGGATGACAACCAGAGAGCTAACTATTGTTCCCCTCTTTTGTTCCGACAACCGATGATCTATTGTTAGTTTTTATGACAGCAACCGAGGACCTAATTGTCTTTTGGTATAAGTCCTCGGTTTGAATATGTATAATTATACAAACCCAACACACATCCATATAAATCACTTTAAACCAACGCACCCACTCCCACACTAAATTAGGAAGTATTCATTGGCCGAAATGTTCTGCCCTTGATATTTCGAAACAATCTCATACAAGCGTCATTCACTTTATCTCAAAGGGTTTTCTCCGCCGATGAATAAGTACTCAGAATATTACCAATATTTGGGGGAAATAGTGTGGCTTTTGATACACCATATGTTTTTCTATTTGTTTGGCCATTTTAGATCGCCTAAGACAATTTTTCAAATAATTGTTCAAGTTGTTATTTTATGCTGTTGTAGGATACCTGCAGTAAATGGGAGATTACAAATGGTTCGTTTACCTACAAACTTGCTAACGCAAGCAAGTATAAAGACAGTGAAGCATGTAGCAGAACCTACCCTGGAAGTACCATCTTCAACATCTCCACTGTAGATGATTTGAACTTCATCATGGGGAGACATAATCGTGCACAAAGATGTTGTAGAGTTTGGATTGGTCTTTATGAAACAATCAAGGTATACCATCAATGATAATCAAATAATAATAAGGGAATTCAAGTTTATAGGAGCGTGTCCACGTGTCGGTGATAATGGATTCATTTTCACCTATCAATGCTTGGGGTCGTATATGCCTGTATGATGTTATCATTGAAGATGTGTTAATTATTGGTTTCAGTCCTGGCGAAATTCTTTGTCAATTTACTTCCCCGTAATAATTAAGACATTGATCGTTTTCTGGCTTGTCCTTTCCGAAATGAATACGTTTTAATGATTGAAGTCACAGAACAACACCTTTTAAGGGTAAGAATGGCGTCAAACACTCCACTGTTGGGATTCTTTTGTTATGTTATAATTTTTAACATTAAATAAATGCGATAATAATAATAATAATAATAATAATAATAATAATAATAATAATAATGTGTGGATTTATATAGCGCACGTATCCACCAACTAAGTGGTGCTCAAGGCGCATTATATTATTATCCCTGCTCATAAGGCTCATAAATCATTCCTGAAACCATCTCAGCTCCCTGGGGAGTATACAGCTCAATTGCTGCCATTTCTAGCGCATATAGAGCAAACCAACTCTGCCTTCACAGGTACCCATTTAACCCCTGGGTGGAGAGAAGCAATTATGATTAAGTGTCTTGCTCAAGGACACAAGTGTCACGGCCGTGATTCGAACCCACATTATGTTGCTAACACCAGAACTTGAATCCGGTAAGCTAGACCGCTCGGCCACGACACCCCATCGTAGTTTTGTTTTCGTATGCACACCGAAGTAAAACATCAATAACACCAAATACAAATTTTAAAAAAGCTTCATACTTTCGTTTCTTCTCAGAATTAATAAGACTGAATGTTTTTTTTCCGTCTTGATTATTTCTGCTCCACTCATTGAAAGGTCATTTCCAAGTAGAGCACATCGAACTGAAATTCATTGATTACATCTATGATTTCAAATTGGTTACTGAATGTCATAATTTATAGTGTATTGTTTACAAAAGCATCAAAATGTCAATCAAGAATATTCTGTCATGATTAGTTTAATTTTTGTTTAATTCGGCATCGGGCGTGATAAGTGATCTTAGTGTAAAACCTGGGTGGGTGCAAGTACAACCAGTGTTACAAATCAGCCAAATATTTAACAGAACCTATAGACAAATAATTGGGTTCCATATTTATGTTCTGCAATATAATTTTAGTAATCAGAACGGCGTTGCAGATTTGTTTCTCTTATGCACAAAAAAGCAATGCATCAACGATAACAGAAATAATTCCAAAAAATTGCTCATTCTAAATTCATTAACTATAGTGGAATATATGTAGTTAATGAGATTATAGGCTGCCAAATGGGTTTCTGAATGTCATAATATAGGCCTATTGGATGTAGGCCTATTGCTTACACGATCACACCGTACTGATAATGACAATAATATAGGCCTATTGCTTTTACACGATCACGCAACTGATAATGACAATAACAGTTATTGTCATTATTATCTGTTGCATGATCGTGTAAGCAATAGTCCTACATCCAATATGTTATGACATTTAGTAACCCATTTAGAATAAGCAATTTGAGAACAACCTGCCGAACCTGGTGTGGTTCTCAGAAATAAATAATTTTGAGGATTTTACTGTTGATGCATTACTTGTTTGTGCATAACAGAAACAAATATGCAATGCCTTTCTGATTACTACCCTTGTGAGCATATTTCTTAATTATTAAGAATTAATAATACCAATGGTCAAATTGGTACCTATAAACAACAGCAACTACAACTACAACAACACCTGTTTAATATGCTAAATGACCTTTATATTTCACTAATAAGTAAGAGGAGGTATTATTTCATTCCATTTTTCCCCACTTAGAATATTACTGATGGGACTGATTATTCTATAAACGATTCTAAAGATACAGGTGAGATCATTTCCTAACCTTGTATTTCATGTTAATTGTCATTTTGCCACTTCTTATTTCACTTAATTGCAATAAATATTAGTCAGCTCAGGGCAAGTTCAAGTGCCGACTAGTGGTTTGCAAAATGGTCGCTCACTAAAAACGATGCTCGTGCTCTGTCCTTTTTTTTAAATAAAAACATCATGAATGATGAATGGTTCAGCAGAAAGGATCAGCAGAAGAACCATAAGCTCGAGGCTGGTTCCAAATTGTCGACCATGATAGTCAGACTTCTTTAACCTTCTGGTCAAGTTACTCATAGTATATAAATATAGGGCCCCTTAGGGTCCAATGGGAGCATTTATTATATCACCTGGACTGTTCCATTTTCATGAGGCGAAACATGTGACGTGTGTTCCACCAATCCAATACATGCGTATGTTTATACTGTAAATCGAGAACTTATAACAAAAGGGGACAATGGGTCCTCGGTTGGCGTTTATAGTTTGAAAATGTCCCCAGTTGAAGAACGTGTAATGAGGTGCCTAAAAAGTTAAGGTCCAACAAAAGGGGACAAACAAAGGAAACAATAGGACCTCGGTTGTGTGTATGGGTGTGTGTATGTGTGTTACAATTAACAATATATAGTTCTCACTTGAACTTGCCCTTATTCGAGATATATATCTTCGAGAAGAAATCAATAAGCTCCACAACAATTTCAATCCTGTGCAGCGGTTGAACAATTCCTGAACGCTTCCTGAATGCAAACTAAATTTCCGTCCGACAATACTAGACTTAGTATTGGAATCATCTTCCAACTAAACTCAAATCTTGTCATAGTATAACCAGATTCAAGTCGATGCTTAAAACTCATCTTATGTCACAACTCTTCAAAGATGATGTATATTTGTAATTGCATTGTAGGTACATGTATCTCGGTACATAATTTGTTTTCCCTATGCTATCATTGTATATTGTTTGTATTAATGTTTTTTCTTTGTTTCCGCGCCTTGAGCGCCCAGCAGGGTGGATATGTGCGCGCTAAAAATCTTTATTATTATTATTATTATTATTATCTGTAATGCCAGTATTAGTATTGATACAGATTATGTACATGTACATGTAATTTGAACCATACAGTGCATCCGTTATGAGTCAGTATTCCATTCTAGTGCTGTCTGCTGGAGCAGTAACCGTCCAGATGTTGGCATCTCAAATGTCACACATTTATCGTTCTCTTTTAATTACACCGATCCAGTGGCCAAGTCCCTGCCCAACTTTAGCCATGCTGAAAACTACCACCTGCATAAAAGCCAATGTGTTTTTGCAAACCCTATCTTGTTCGTAAGTCGATACGCAATACGCGCGCTCATTGGTAGTACGCGTATTCTTTTCGCTACTTCCAGTTCCAAAGCTGGCATGCATAGCATACTGTTGGGTATAATTGAACATAAATTCCTTGATTTTAACGTTCAGAAATGATTCTTGAGACTGAATTTGTTAATAAGATTTTGAGTCTTTAAAACACATACGTTAAAGGCAAGGCTTTCTAATTTCTTGCGTAAATCCTTAAAGGAAAGGGTGGTCAATGTATTTCCAATGGGCGTGGTTTATGTTGGAATGACGTCATACATGCTGTCTGACTGACAGGCTTGATTTGTGTATTATATACGGCTTTGAATTTTTAGTTGTAGTTTTTTCTAGAATGTGCCCATCCCTTCTATAATTCTAGGTTTGCCCTGTTCAGATTTGCCACCTCATTTATTCATGTATAGAATTGTTAATTTAAAAATAACCAAATTGGTGATTTGTTTTATGGAAAACTTACTAGGTGTCAACCTGCATGGATATCATTCTTACTCAAAACAGACTATGTTGAAGCTAAACAAAATTAATAAAAACATGTTTATATGTTTATATTCATTGAGATGGATGTTTAGATTATGAGTACTTTCAAACGCATTCTGGTGCATTTTAATCGTATCGTTTACATATTACAAAGTAGGAAATTTTGCAAAAATAAATATGCACAAGGCAAAAATATTGGGGCTGGACATTGCCATTAGTGTCCCCTCTCCACCATAAACATTTGGGGGACATGTCCTCCGTCCCTCCCCCAGGATCGCCGCCCATGCTGGAATGTTTCACCGCACCGCACCTTCACAACAATTTCAATCCTGTGCAGCGGTTGAACAATTCCTGAACGCTTCCTGAATGCAAACTAAATTTCCGTCCGACAACACTAGACTTAGTATTAAATTTGGATAAATGTTTTGTTTCTTTTAAAATGTTAGGTGAATGTGTTCGTTTGATGAATTGTAAATTGAAGAAACGATCGTGTTATTGGACGACTCACACACATCATCACATTTGCAGAACAGGTAATGGTAAGATAACGATATCTATACCCTTTATACAAGATCAATTGGATTTGGAAGGACATAAAGAAGGAGAAAAAATGCCTTTATGACTAAAATAACAAATTTAGCATATATATATTTCTTCTAGATTAACATTTGCAGGTCGACTTGCATTGCAGCCACACAATATTTGGTCGGTTCTTCACCCTACCGGAACCAAGTACAATACAGAATGGTATACGCACAAGCAAACGAGAGAACTATTCTAATATTTTTAATAATTGCTTCAAGGGAAGGTCCAGAGATATAAAAACAATCAACCTGAAAAACATCAAGTCCTTGCTCTATGGTTTAAGCTGACGGTATTGTTTGCTCGTTAAAACGCAAAATCCAAGACTAAGCTATGTGCTAAACAGTGTATTCATTGCGATTCACCACTTCGTGAAAAAGTAACATATGTGACGCCGTATGTCAAAACCAGGCACAATTGGGCAAGAGGTCAATTTTGAGTTATTGAAATATTAGTAAAATATAGACCTTGCACTTTACAATGCCGCTTTCTTTTTTCAAATCGGATATTCCATAGCGAAGTTATTAAGATTTGAAATCGGACTGTCCGAAACATCGAAACTGAGATAATAGCCCGAACAAGGCATCATTTTGTGAAATTATAATGCCTCTCTAAAAGTATTTTAAAAATAATTTGTCGATGAAATTTCAGTTAGAAACTTTTACAGAACATTTTAAACATTTGTAGCATCATAAATTTCCAAAAATCTCTAAATCGCAAAAAATCACCCCCAAGGCATTTTACAGCTGTTCCTCCGTTCGTAGCTCTGCCCAATTCCGCCTGGTTTTGACATACCGCGTCACATATATTGCATGGTCACAGGATTGGTCACAGGATTGGTCACAGGATTGGTCACTTCATGAAAACGGAAAAGCAGCACAGTTTGCGTCGGCATTATGCCAATTGCTATATGTATTAATACTAATGATAACAAAGCATTTGCAAGGAGCAATCTCGTCTGGAATGGGAGTTCCAGAGACGCGGCGCAAAGCTGGAGAAAGCCTGGTCTCATTAGGTAACCAGACGAGTCTTTGGAACAGAAAGTATACGTGAGATGATGACGACAATGTATCAAGCTGATACATTGTTTCGTTGTTGAAACGAAAATATTTAATTGTTTTAATTTGTTTTACCAACATGTTTCTTGATCTCCCATTTTTTTTCACAACGGTTCCAACAGAAACTATGCTTATGCCCCAGACACCTCCCACGATTTGGACCACAAGAAACTGTGTACGGCAAACACAGAATTCAACAATTAAATCCAGTATGTCGCCAAAGTCGGTCTCCCCACAAACACCGCATGTGAGTACAGAACAATTAGTCCGTCGTAAAATACCATTGATCATTATCAATATATTCAACATTATTTTATCGAAACGCCGAGTTTCTCAACACCAGTTGGTCTGTTGTCTCTTTGCCCATATGTCTTTTGTCAGTTACGTTAGTCATGTATTTTTGCACGTCTTTGTCACTGAGTATTGTTTATCCATGAATTTAATTTATATTTATCAAAAAAGGCGCAAACAGGTCATGTTTAAAGCCTCTATCCAGTATTGGTAATTTCGAGGGAAAAAATGATGAAAAAAATTAATAAACAAATAAATATCAAATTAAATAAATTTATTAAAATAAAGAAAAATAAAGAAAAAAATATATATATAAAATTTCAATAGAAGTACAAAACTCAGATAGCCTACATATGTTTAAGCTGCATGTACTCTGATCCTAAACATAAATTTTCCTTTTTTACCCAATATACATTTGCAAATCGTCCTACATAGGTTTTATTTAATTACAAGTACATGTACCATATCATATTTTATGTGTAAACATTTTTGTCATGCTATTTAATTTGCAAATTTATTTGAACATGTTTTAGTGCAATTCTTTGTGGGATGAAACGGTGTAACCAAATACTATGATACATTCATGGTATTTTATCGTTTTGTCTTTAGTCTGCATTAAACGAGATCAACAGAAAAACAGACGCACTGTCCATGAATCTAGCCACGTGGAGGGCGAGAGACAAATACTTCAACAGCACTTTCTTTACCGATGAGAACGATTTTGGTAATATTTTATGTAATTTTCTTAAATTATGTTGTCTTAAAGTGATTCCAGTGATCCAATTTAATTGGTGGAATAGACACAAACATTGCATTGGTATCGGTGAATCATTTATTAGTCACTTTAAAGCGAAGATACAATGATTAGTAATTACCAGATCATAACATTAGCGAATTATTATCCAAAAGCTATACTTCTTATACAGTTGAGACAAATATCAATTATATTGATAAATTATTCCGTCCAAAATGCTTTCATCTTATAGAGGAAACAGGAATTGTGATGTCGAATCTTGAAAAAACACATTAAGGACATGTGGCAGGTTTTCGTTGTAGGTGTTTGCTCGTTGTATGTATAATTCTTGAAATAGAGCGTTAAAATGAATTTACGCTTCTGAATACCAATTGAATTAACATTCCACTTAATCTTGCTGCTGCCATCTGTGTCAGATTTCTATTCACAACACTGATTCTCTATACTTATATCAAATGGACCAGTACATTTTTCTCGGCCACCTCGGCTTGATCAAGTGGATTTATACGGCAGAAAAACAAACTGGCTGAAAGTTTATTACCCTGTTATTTACTTCTTTCTCTGAGAAGCATGTCATTGATCACTGACATGAATGCTGGTCACGTTTCAAATAATCAGTGTTTTAAACTTATGTAAAGTATTCAGTTATGGTCCATGCAATCGAAAAAAATCCTCTTCTGAAAAAAATAAGCATTTGCCGTCGATTTCCAATTACTTTCTTGCCAAGTTAAAACATCGGTTGTTTGATGTCCGTTACAGAAATTGCACTGCGTTCTCTCTACAACCGGAAAGCTAAAACCGAGTTAGCACTGATGTCTGTCAATGTAGAAATACAATCGGGGGCACTGAGTGGCGTAAATGGTGAGTATAATTATTATAATAACTGTTCACATAATGCATCATGCATGTACATATAACCCATGTCAACAACATTCGGTAATCTTCAAAAGCCTTATTTGCACATTGATTACGTTGCCCACGTCTCAAAACAAAACAAAACAAAACAACCGTCGATCTTCGCCGCTGTCTTTTTAACATTATAGTTTAATATATCTGTGCAGCTTATTTGGTTAAATCTGTGTGATCAACTGTTGCAACAAAAAAAGGGTTGTTGTCATGGCAATCGATAATCTCTTATGTTACTTCAACCCTATCAATCCTGGGGGCACAATGTACGTGCCAGAATGTTTGGACCATTCACACTCAAATTTTCGGACGATTCCTAACTATTTTTAGGACCCCCTTTATACCAAAATTATCGACGTTGGGTGATCATGTTTGCCATAGCAACCATTTATCTGAACTTGTCCAATTGACTTTCCCCATTTTAGTGGTAAATTCTACATTTTGGATATTGTACGACATTTATGCGTTTTGGGGTTTGTTGTCAACAACAACATGGCTTTAGCGTTCATCCGATAAACATTGTTGAACTTGACATACTTCCGAAGCTTCATGAAAATATGAGGGGGCATTGTATGCCTTCCCCACCCCTCCTGCTTGAGAACGTCTGGACTTAATAGTGTTAAATGCAAATAGGCCTAGTTCATGTTTCTGTGAATCAGATTGTTGTACTGTGGACAATAATGCACGATATTACAGTAATGCATGATATCTGTGTTGTAATTTACTGTTGCTGACTTGAACTATTATGGTAACACAAATTAGAATAAGTCGTTCCTGAAATGTAATTTTTTATAGGCTTGTGACAGCGGAACTTAAACATAAAGTTACTCTGGACGTCATTAATTGGTTTGTTAATTGACATAAACCGAATAAAAAAGTAGTAACAGTGATACAGCATTACGCTGTCTCACAGAAAGCCTGTTCCCATGGGAAATCAACATATAATTCATGTAATTCTCTTAAAGCCTCCATAGCTGTGGTATCATCAAACAAGATAGCCATTCCTTCGCAGTCAGACAAGAACCGAAGCAATGATCCATTCATAGCAACGGCCATAGTGTCTATATCCGTGGTTCCTTGGGATGAAGGTGTGAAGTTCAACTTTCGAGACTATCCGATCAAGCTGGAGCTGTTTCATTTACAGGTACACGTATACTTGTTAACAAGTGTGGCGCCCTCTATTGACAAACTAATTGAACATTCAGGGTAGTCTGGCTATGCAGAATATTTCATATAGCTTGTCCGAAGGAAATAGTCTTCGTTATACTGTACTGTTTGGTGCAATTTCCTACAATCAAATATATAATTATTGTAGAAACAATAACTAATTGTAATATTTTTTCATTCTTTTTTGTTCACTTATTTTTAATAGGCTATAAAGTTTATGAATGGAAATTAGAGAAGAAAGTCCAGAAATCATTAACGATTCAACTAAACCTTTCTCTGAAGTCTTCAGCTAGGAGACTGCAATTGAATAGAAAAGTACTAAAACACCATTCTGAAATGACGTTTCTTTTGCAGAATCAGACAGAGAAAACCACAAGAAATTGCTCCTTTTGGAAGGTTGTGGACAAGTAAGTAAGCAGTTTCTGAATCATGACCCATCCAAACAAAAGCAAATGAATGTTAGTAAGCCCTAACAGCCCCCCCCCCGCCCCGCCCCAATCCTGAATGTTGAGAACAATCAGTCACACCACCTGCGCCGTCTTGAACATTGCAAGGCGGTAGCACCAGTTGCCATGGAAAGGGCGTAACCCTATTTGACTGACAGGTCGGATCGATCTATAAACACTGTTCTGATTGTTTTGTTTATTATCCATTGCTTCTCGGTTTCTATTAGTAACACTTTTGACGGAGAGTGGTCTAATGAGGGATGTAATGTGATCGCTGAGGGTGCTAGTTCCACCACGTGCAGCTGTAACCATCTGACCAACTTTGCCGTTCTGATGAAGTTGATTCCTGATGAGGTTGTGATTACGTGTACAATTTCTTACGCACTAGTGTAGTACACTATCATTGTCATATAATTGCAGTGTCATTTCACTTGGATAATATTCGAAATAGAATGGTGCTTCATATACGATGACTCATAGGGATACAAATGAATTAACGAAATTGTATAAATATGTTCACATATAACTTTCACCCGAATAATATCGATCTAGGATGTTTTCAGTTATTTACAAATGAAACATGATATAGTTTATCTCAATTACTATATTTTGCAATATCTATTTTTGTTTCATCGTGAATTTTAATTGAGGATCCATGGGTTGGGCTAACGAGAAAAATCCACATTGTTTTAATCTCCAAATAGGTTAATTAGGCCTATATAAAACTGTTTTGTTCGGGACAAACTTATAATGTCTGGAGTTGTTCCAGACATTTAATGTCTAATCCTCAGAGCGAAGTTTCAGACAAGTTTTGTACCAAGCAAAACAGTTTCAGACATTTTCAACCCAACGTGCATTTTTTTTATAAAGAAAAATGTGTCAAGTGTTATATTTATCCCTTTTCGGCAGGATTCGCCACCTGATGAGGATAGTAACGCCCTGGATATTCTTTCGATCATCGGTGGATCGCTCTCAGTCTTCTGCCTCACGCTCACTCTTTTTATCTTGGCATTACTGAGGTTTGGTTTGAAATACATAAAATACTGTATTTTAATTAACAAAAATAGAGTACACATTGATTCGCATGTACATTGATTTTTAACTGAACTGAGAATATTGTGGTAATAAAATTGTTCAAAATATATTGGCAACATAAGAACAACGTCTTTTATTTATTTATTTATTTATTGTTTAATTTATCAAGAAATGTTCAGACATTTGATCTATATGATCGGTGGTTGTTTCGATTTATGTTTTTGTAGGATGTTCAAGACTGAGCGTGTTCTTGTCCATGGAAACCTGTCTTTGGCGTTACTTGTGTCACATCTCATCTTCCTAACAGGAATTGAGGCGGTTGAGAACGTAAGTTTGTACAAGGAAAACTCTTCACAAGGCGTGATGTATGTATACGTTGTGTCATTAAGCGGAAACCTATCACGCGTTGTATCTGGTGAATAGTTCAGCTCACCTTTATTCTTGTCGTAGTGTTTGAAGAGGGAGTCCAACCTGGAAAGGGTGACAACGTGCCTTAGACGATCTGAAAAGAGCTATATGCCATACCCAAAATATAACCCAACAATAAGAATTGGAGCTATTTATGCAAATCAGCTACTGGCTATAGCACACGTACATGTACACTGCAAAAAATGCGATGTTAAAATAACACCAGTGGTGTTACATTTATTCTTTCATGGTGTTTATATTGGGCGACATGCTCAATATGAACACCACTGGTGTAGATTTTAACACCGCATTTTTTGCAGTGTATGTGTCAAACTGGCCACATCTTCACTCAAGTTAATTCTCATATATACTAGCAAAACTGTTGTAGTGTAGGATCTATACTGATGACATCGGCTGTTTAACATTCAATGTTATATAGGCATATCCCTTCAGTTTTCCTCCAGCCACCACCCCTATGGAGTAGAAGACGGTCATTGTCTGGAATTAATCCTATCCGAATCTGGATCTTGTGATTTCCCTTTTCCATATTTTAAATATAGGTTTTCCCAGTCAATTTCGGCAAATGAGCGGCCAATTTCACTTTCATACGTTCATATTAAAGTGATTTTGCGTGTGGCATTATGTGACATATACGTCGTTCTTTTTAGTAATGTAAATTCTTCATCCAATTTAGCAGAGATAGTTCGACTGGAGATTTTCACTAAAATGTTACTTTCATTTTCGTATAACGACAATCAATTTCGCAAAATGAGAATTCAAGAAAAAATACGAGAAACAAATGTAAAAACACAACATAATACGTTTCATATATTGTCCATTCTTTCAATAATTAGTGAACCGTTTTTATACCTTCAAAAATCTATAGGAAACTAAAAGTTAAACAAGTTTAATAAAGTGTCAATTAAGTTGCACAAATTTCACAAATGCCTGCCCAATCATGAATTTGAATGGCCAAATACGCGCCGCGAAACGCTCCTGCAAAATTGAATGATGTTTGAGTGGATTGTTAAAGTGGATTGTTAAAGTGGATGGTTATTTTGTTTAAATCGCGTAAATGATGATTTTGAGCAGCATTCAATTTCGCGCGAAACAGAATGACGCATATTTAAATTGGCTGCTTATTTGCCGAAATTGACCGGGAAAACCTATATTATTCCGTTTTTTCAAGCCTTTTGATATTTTACGGACACACAGTACTAACAGATCCCACTCCTGCCACTACTTTTCGCAGAAAACCGCATGTACCGCCATAGCCGTTTTTCTCCACTACTTTCTGCTCGCCTCCTTCGCCTGGATGTTGATAGAGGGCGTCCTGCTTTTCAACAAAGCATCGTTTGTGTTTCATCGAGAGATTAACCCACTCAAGCTCATGATGATAGGCTGGAGTAAGCTGGCTACGCATAATCTTTCCTATTGGATCTGTTCCATTCAATCAGATGTTTCGCAGATAATTCTTTGTATAATCAGCATGTATTTCACTGAAAATTATTATATGGCATTTACGTTTTCCTGAAAAAACTGTACTTACATTTTCAATATTCGGCCAGTAGCTTTAGGTAAATCAAAGTGGCCTTTATATTTCCACCATTTTGAATTAAAGAAATAACCAATTGACATAGTAAGCTGATGTTGCTGATGCTCTTTGTGATTGAGATATCATTAATACCTATTCTTACCCATTTACCAGGTATGCCGCTCCCGGTAGTTGCCGTGACGCTTGCAGCAGCACTTGATGGATATAGTACTAGTAAAGTGTAAGTTTCACCAAGGCCCTTCTAGGTAAAAGTTTGCGGTCCAATGTATGCTTTTTAACGAAGTAGCTGTCGTGATAATAAATGCGAGGCCAATCTACCTCCAAACACCATGCTCAAAACATCTGATGATACCATCGCCAAAAAACAAGGCTTGATGTAATTTAATTTCTCATTAAAATCTTTCATGTTAATTAATGATGTGCTAAGAAGTTATAGTTAATCGCATTCATGGTTATCTTTCATTAGGTGTTGGCTTGGAGGTTACACTGTCTGGGCATTCGTCGGGCCTGTCGTCTTTGTTGTTACGGTAAAAATAACTTTTTACAAAACAAGCATACATTTTTGAAGGTATATGATGTCTAAAACAATGTATTCGAATGATAGAAACTGTTTATGAAGGTAGCCATAATTTTCAAAATGCTCCATGATTTTGGTGATACACGAATAGGGATTTCTGTTTACATGTTCCACGATTTTGGTGATAAACTTTAGGGATTTTGTTTTACAGGTGAACCTGGGTATGGTTATCTTCGTTCTTCGGTCGTTCCTTCGCCTAAAAGCGACTAAAAGCAAGACAGAATTCGACAAAATTAAGTAAGTAAATTGTTGTTTTGTGAAAAAAATAATTAAGAAAAACAGCAGCTTATCGATAACAGGAAAAGAACTGTTGACATGTTGTGGTTGACAATGCGGAACATTCCTGCAACCAATAATTTCTTACAACAGAAATTTAGGTCAGGGTTCTGGTTCTGTTGCTGTAAGAAATTATTAGTATGCCTAGGTAAACAAAACAAAAACAAAACACGTCAATCTTTTTTACTAATATATGCATGTTTCATTCTTGAAAAATATCTCAGATAATGATATTCCAATGCCATCCTATGGAACAATAAATGCATGTGACATGGTTTGTTTCATATCAGGTCCATCATGAGGGCGCTGTTGATAGTCCAGCCATTGATCGGCATCACCTGGATCTTGGGATTCGGTGTGAGCGCCCCCAACGAGACAGTATTCTCATATCTCTTCGTCATCCTGAACTCTCTACAGGTATCTAAATCAATCAACTAAATGTATTTTTATTTTTATTTTCTTGTTTTAGATTATAGCAACAATCTAGAAGAACAAATATATTAAGGGTTTTTACACCTTAGGTAATTAACCAACAAAATTATTAGATTAAAATTTTTAAAAGTTACGAGAAATTACTCCGTCTGAAATGTTGTAATTTTGGAGAGAA
Source organism: Zoroaster sp. YZ-2022 (assembly GCA_029582265.1). Taxonomy (NCBI): domain Eukaryota; kingdom Metazoa; phylum Echinodermata; class Asteroidea; order Forcipulatida; family Zoroasteridae; genus Zoroaster; species Zoroaster sp. YZ-2022. Next base: position 24,522,036 of record CM055826.1, read on the forward strand.
CAAAATATATTACAAATCTGAAATGGAGGTACCGTCATGATCTATTTACCACAAAGAATGCATGCATGCATGCACGAAATCTGAATACACTTTGTACAGTTTTTGTTAACGACAAAACAAAATAAGCTCACTTTTACATGTTAGGTTTCTGTACATAGTTACATGTATGCTCTTCATTTTGTATGGATGCATTTATAGACACTTTAGCCAATGGTGAAATTTTTTTTTACTTTTGGTTTTCATCCAATTACACAATTTCAATTTCAATCGATCGTCAAAATGTGGCGATTGTTTGTTATTAATGAAAACTGTATAACATGAATGTTTACAGTTATTTATATCTTAGTGACCACATAATGTTTTCTACAAAACAAGACAATGGTTTATAGCCTGCGTTTTTAATTGTTTTGTCTTTTTGGGTGTTTTTTTTCAGGGAGTTTTCATTTTCGTTATTTACTGTGTGCTCACGGAAGAGGTAAGCTTCTAACAGAAAACTATAAACTCCCATAAATGTTTCTGTTCATTTCCTATCTGGGATTTAATACATTTCAATTTCAGAGTTCTCGAAATTCTAAGTATGAAGAAGTAATATTAGAAATATATTAGAAATATATAGCGAACAAAAGACAAATTTACTGACAACCTTTGGATTTCCGTACCGGTGCTCCAACTATCCATGCCTATGTTTGAAACCAAAATTATTTCATGTAGTCAGCGATGACACCCATAGTGCTACTAAACCTGCGAAGCGGCAGTTGGGAATCACTCAAAGAGGATGAAGCTTTATAATAAATTATTTAAAATGAAATGTTCTAATGAATGATATTGTTGTAGTTCAAAGCTGCGTTCACCAAATTATTCTGCAAGAGAGCCAATGCCTGTGTTGAGCCGAAAATAGCCGGTGTTCCGATGATCGCCACCAGCCGTGCTGGTAGAGACACAGGAAGCAGTAGCTGTCAATACAACGAAGCCTAGCTGCACCATCAACACAGATATATCTACTAAGCCCGGTAAGTATATCATTTGAATATTGGACTACACTGTCTACTTCTGTCGATTGATCGGTAGCTTTTTCATTTGTCGAAATTTTAAAGTTCATATGCTAAATTCGATTTACTTTAACTGTAATCTATTAACAGTTATCAAGGAAGTTCAGCATTGGAAGTAAAACCACGCCAAGTTACTGCCGCGACGGGTGAACAGTGGTCAGTTGAGCACATGGTTTATACAATTGACTTAATTTTAAGAAACATTTTGAGAAAAATATGTGATTATTATGTGCAATATTAGTCGTTAAAAGTGAGGCTTTATATTTATCTATTTAATATTATAATATTGTAGTATATTTAAATTAAGGAAGTGGTGAAAATGGTGTGTATTGTTTGTAAGCAGTCGTCTGATGTGACACAGTCTGGAGTCAAATTGACCGATACGGCCTATAACAAACCTCGAATAGTAGTTTGGGATCCAGTCGGGTGGTGCATGCATAGAGTGATTTAGGAAGACTTAAATTATTATTACTAAAGTATTTAGAGGCAACAAAGTTTTGTGGGTTTTATTATTTTCTTCTTCTATTAAATGCATAAGCGAGATTAATCATCATCAGGGTGCATTTCATTTGTGTGTTTTCTCTGAAACTTAGCGTAAAAATATACCTCTTAGATCCACATGTGCGGAAGTCTGGAGAGGGGGATGAGGGAACACGTGAATCAGTTTCTTTTAACTTTTCTGGTCTATGTATATAATCAAGTTAACTTTTAAACGTAAAGGCGTCGGAAGACTAAGTTTTATTCTAGGTCGTGTTATTAGAAACCAGTTAACCATGTTTGTTTTGCATCACATGTTTAATGAATAATAATGAAAGTACTGCAGTTATATAATATTCACTTATGCCATCCGCTGACTTGTTGTTTTGAAGGCCCATTTAGTTTGTTTTGTTTATGTTTTTGTTGGTTTTTGGTGCAGAATCTTCACGCTATAAAAGCGTTTGGTATCTCCTCATTAATTGGTTGACACGTATAGAATTAGTAATTCAAAGATAAGGCAAAATAAGCCAAATAACCGAATGTTATTGTCAAACATACCGGGTACTTAATGTGAATCTCATGATGGTATTAATCTTCCCCAAAAAATTGTTTTGTGTAAGATATTGCAATTAATTATTTTAGAAGAGAAACAGTAGTCAATAAATTGACGCTGGAATTAAAAAGAAAAATCTGAATGCATTTTAAAAAGATTCTCGTTAACAACCATCGAAATAAACTGAAAATTTCACAGGTTGGTTGTTTAAAGCAAGCATGTCCTATTCCTATTAGGTAGTGTAATAATACTTACTTAATCGCCCTGCCACTCTTATTTCACTTCCGACGTCTACTGTTTATTGTATATTTCTTATGAAAGATGTTTGTGGTGACCTATAGGTCTATATTTATTGCACTATCGTAATAATTTCACCTGTTTTCGTTATTGTAACTCGCGTTAACAGTTAATATCTTTTTAAAGGTATACCGCCTGTGTCTGATTAAGACACCCACAAAATACATTTTATAAACCGAACGAAGTTTGAAAGCTTATGTCTTTGTAAAACGGAAATACTAAAACAATGAGATTCATATATCGGAAACTGTAAATAAAAACGATATTTCAAACGCGCTTGATTCTGATTGACAGCCGCGCTAGCCAATCAGAAGACTGCCTACGCCCTCGGCCTGTTACATACAATAAATTATGTAGTCACGTGCAACCTTTTGATTAAAACGTGGCGTCCCACCTTTTATTAATTTGAGTTTTTAATCTACTTTTACTAATGCTTGACGGAAGTTTTTGTTCAATGTGTCAATTAATGGAAGCTTATAACTTTCTTAACCCAGAAAAAATAGCAGTTAGATTTTTTTTAACCGTCAAATTGGCACAAACACGGGCGATATATCTTTCATTTGAAGGATTATTGTGTTTATGAGTATGATTACGTTTGCCATGTATTTGCTCCAAAATTAATCTGGTAATGACATTGAGTTTTTTATTCGGATTTTTTAATCATCATTAAAACAAGTTTTAATTATGTAACATATTTCAATCACAACTTATCAATTTTTAGAATATACGTAAAGTGTATTTAAACAATCACAATAATTTCACACAAACACAAAATGATTTGATTGTATTGATGATGTATGTTTATTGTTCAACCTATTCAATGCTTCTATCATTTCAAAAATATATATGTATATAAAAATGTATTCCTTGGCCATTTAGCGAAGCAAGATAATTATGCAGCACTTGAATAAATCATGTTCGCATTAGTCCCATCAGAGAGGGTTTTAAAAACACTTTGGTATTATGAATACAAAGTTTGTCCTACATCAATTTCATGTTTTCATTTATCTTTTTGCGTATGGGTTACAAGACTGATGCGTTGGGGTGTTAGGAGATAACCTATTAGCCTATCCGCCGAAACCTACACTGTTGGAACGCGGGTCGGAGCTTTAGCCGGCACGGGATGCCGGGTGGGACGCGCAATTGTTGTTGGATGTTTTTCACCAACAAGTTTGGACATTAGTAAACGTTGATTAAATGTTTAGGCTTGTTGGTTAAATGTTGGTTAAATGTTTTAAACGGCTGTTGTGTGGTTCGCATGTGGTCCGTGTTGGTTGAGGTTTTGACCAGCGTTCTAGTAGTGTACAGTGTTGTCAAATCATCATTAGACACAATTAAGACCGTGCAATTTGTTTTGCAATTTATTTTGTAAATATCCATTTACTTTATATTATTTATTATTTGTATTTGACGAAGCAAAGCGAATCGCGGGATATAGGCCTACATTGGTTCGTATGCATTTTGTTATTTTGCTCACCCTACCTCAGTAGACCTACCTGGCCTTGTGTAGGTCTACATGGTTATCTCGCATACGACGGTGCGGCGTGTCAATGCGTCCCTTCGTCCAGCTCCATGCGTTCGCTTTGTTTCGCTAAATTATTACTATTATTTAATATTCTTATTATTAAATATTGTTATTTTTATAAATATTAATTGTTGTAACTATTGTACTTAGAAATTGTTTTGATGGATGCACCGATATTTACATACATCGTGTGCCACTGTTTCAAAAGTGTAATTCCAAATAAATAAATAAATAAAATATAGTATCCCTGGATGAGCTCTACATTACAATGTCATCAAAATACAACACAACCAGCCACTGGAGTTTGATGGGTTTGGGGTTGTTAGGGTTAATGACTTTTTAAAAAAATCAATTTTTGAGCAGTTCATCTTAGTTGGAACGTTTCTGAGCTAAGAAAAATTGTGCTTACAGGATGACAGGTAGAACTTACCGATTACCGCTAAAATTACAATTTTGTAAATTATTTTTTCCCCGTTTTATCGATAATGAAAACACTCCATATGGAAAAACATGCATAAGCATGATCATTATCCTTCCACAATGGCACATCAGGTAAACATTAAGATCACGCCTGGGAAATTAATGAGCCTATGGGGAAATTTGGACAAAAACCTGTTTGTCTGTTTGACAAATGATCTGTTATGATCTGTGCTTGGCCATTTTAAATAATATGTTATTGTAACTGTTATCCTGTCCTTGGCGCTGGCGCTCATGGATGATGTTTGGAGAACAAAAAATGAATACATAAAATATACCGATAACAAAATTCGGTCACCTAAATTGTATATAATTGGTTATGTTCGCATCCACTAAAAATAGACTTAATTTCTTTGAATCAAGATATAGGCTTACATTTATCAGCCAACCTAAAAACATCTGAAACATTTATTTTCAAATTAGATTTTGTTTTGACAACACTAGCTACGTGTGACCATGACTACAAAAAGGGAGCACACAGGGCTTTGAAATATGAGAACAAATTTTACAATTTAATTTCTTTGGTGATTTTCACAGTCTATTTATCTGTAATGAATAGCAGTATTCAGTTTGAGTGCTAGGTTCCAAGTTCCCACTGGTTTGAAAACCAATTTCGCCCCCATAAATCGATTCATTGAGACGAATTTACTCTCAAACGTGCCACCTTTGCAAGGAGAAACAGCCAACATGTTGTTCAGGATGTCCTAATGATCAATTTGGGAGAGTTACATCGACTACCACGGTGAAGAGCACGAAATTAACTTTACAGAAACATTTTGGCAGTGTGTCCCATGGTCTAAATTATTTTCATAATTATTATCACTGTCATCGCCGCTACTTAATCATTCGCAACTTATCAACTGGGAAATAAAAATACCACACGTTAAGAATAATAAATTATTATACCAAACTGAGATGTGAAAAGTTCTGGCAAAGTACTGCATTGAAATTCTCAGAGAATTAATTCAAATTTATAAAAAATTAAAAAATAAACCTATACTGAGTCCATCGCAAATGTGCCAATGTTTATATGGCGCTACAATACAGATGCACAATGTACAAAAGATATTACGAAATAGACAATGCAAACATCCTGATCGGAAGATCAATATTATTTCTATAGTATTGCTTTGTGTATCTTGTGCTTCCATGTTATTTGTCTTAGGTTATTTCTACCTTTTTGCTGTATGTAATAATAGTAACATATGAAATCACTTATTTTCAATAATAATTTAAAAAAAACTTAACGCAGAAGAAGCCAGTGTGCGTAATGGCAGGAACCTTAAAGGGAACGTAGGCTACATCACTGGGTTTTTTTTTTTTTTTTTTTTGGTTTTTTAACGTAAGTTAATTTTAACCCACTATTTAGATTTCAACAAACATATTAGGCTATAAAAACTTAAATGTGAAGGTTTCATCGCAATGGGTGTTCACGTTTTTGAGAAAGCGTCGAACAACTCGTCACTGGGCAAAGGCAAAATGAGTGCTAACGAGTAATTTGTGTTTTCACGAAGAGACAATTGGGCCACACAGCATCGAGCTTAAAGTAATAGCTATATTTTATCACGACGTAATTAATAATTTAAGACAATAATCCCTTCGAGAAAAGGCTGAAATCAACACAGCTTTCCCAATTGTCCATTTGTGAAAATGATTTGTCCCCAAGTTTCCCTTACAGCGTGCAAATCTAGAATTATACGGGTACCAGCTTCACACTGGCTCACGACATGATGATAATTCCGCATGGTTTTGAACATCCGCTGTGAGGACAAATCTTCGCACGAGACGTTTTTTCCGCCGTTTATAGCGTTTTCATGAAGGGATAATTGTAGTAATAACTGCGCGGTAAATCATTGTCCTGTTGTTGAATAACTATTGAGAATTTTGAAATCTGTATTTTCAAAAAGTGACATAACTTGGCGATATTCTGCGTTAATTATAGTGAACCTACAATTTCAAAAAGTGTGTTTTGTGCTGTGTGGGCCAATTAGCCCTTCGTGAAAACGGTGACGTTGCATGTGTGTTTATGATTTATTTATTTATTTATTTATTTATTATTTATTATTAATTACTTTTTGCCAAAAAGGTTACCAGACCACACCTTTTGGTAAATTCGACATAACACTTCATTTGCTCTGTTAAATGAAACCACTCCGGACGAAATATTTCTCAGGATGATTAATACATGTAGGCCTACTGATTTTACACCAAGTAACTTTTTAGATAATAATTCTTTAATTTGATAATCTATTAATTACCCATGTTGTACCGCTCCTTTAAAATTGATATTTTCATGAGATGTCGCCATAATTTATTGAATTTTGTTTTGGCAATTTTCAGAAAACTATAATTTTTAGCAATATTTTGTTTTGTTATCAGCTGATTATTTGATACATATATAATATATATAGGGCTACTATTTATTTTTTTAAACTTGGTGTAATAAGCCGGTTGAATTACGAAATGTTAAAACTGTTCAAAAAATACTCACACTGTTGCCTGCCTTTATGTAGTTGCACTCCGAAGGTCACTTCTGTGAAATGTATGACGATAGTTGAAAGCCCGAGTGACGTATTGCGCGATGGGCGTGTCACCCCAATATCATTATAAAAAGTCATCGGTTTCAATCATTACTCTCAATTGGTGAATGCAAGCCTACTCGTGAAGACACTATCCGAGAAACCAGTGGGATCTAGGTGGACACGTCTATTTCAACAATATTTTGTCACAAGCTCATTCGTACAAAACATTTGTACAAACAATAAAATCGTGCTGACCAGTGTCCGCGGATGTAAAAGTTCTGTCAATAAAAAGAAGTAAGATTTTAATTTCATAAAAGTAAAAAAATATATATTGGATTTGTCGGGGTTTGAATTGTTTTGTTTTCAAGACTTTAAACAATTTGAGTTTTATTTTGTTCAATTTATTTTATTTCATCGCTCAAATTACTGTGGAAACTTTTAAAATTTATTTGGAGCATAAATTGTCTTAAATAATATTTTACCCAATAACTGCTTGTGATACAAATTTAACAATTAATTTGTGTTTTTGTTTCCATTTTAAAGTTATTATTTCATTATAAATATTTGTTATATTTTTAGGCCTATACACATTGAATATGTTTCATTGTTTAGGAGCCTAGATTGAATTAGTTTAGGTTGAGTAAATTTGTTTTCGTTCAGGAATATATGGAATCATGTTGCATTTGAGACACATTTTTCTTGTTATTGGTCCATTGTTTGATTATTACACCATTTGCGGCTCGTGGTCAAACCTTTACTATGATCGCTCATACATAAATGTATGCATGACACTGTCGCCTGTTGCAATGGAAAACGCATTTTACAATCATTATTTGCAATTTTCCAAATGTATAATGAACACAGAAATATCACCTAAACGTGTAAGGGGTGTTAAAACCAAAATAAATATTTTGCGAGCATTAACTATACACTCCAAACAACTCAAAGTCTTTGCGATATTTTACTTTCTTTAAATTGTGTTTCTTTATTTAGTTTAAACAGCATAAACTAATTGCAACATCTATGATATTGTATGTTTTAACCTATTTATTTGTAAGAATTACTCTCTTGACGCACCTTTTATGTAATCATCTTTCATATTTATTTAGCCTCACGCACTCAAGCGTATTTGGCAAATAAAATGAGAATCTTAAGATGCACATTTCGCTTTTTCACCGGCAATTTTGTTTGTAACCGGTATTTTTGTATTTCCCTTGTAAAAGGGAAGCAAATCCGTTTCAAACATATTACAGCATAATTATTTACTAAAAGAGCCCATAGGTGACGTTTATCCAGCAATGAATTTATCACGCAGCAGTAAAATAAATTAATGTATTTACTTGATTAATTGTTGTAGGCCTATTTATTTATTATTTATTATTTATTTATTATTTATTTATTTTTGGCCAAAGTGATACATATATACGAGGTTATTGGAATCAGACCAAATTTCCCATACACAAAGTATGGTAGCTACGAGAGGTCTCACAAATCGGGCAAACATTCATACCCCTATGTGAAACACAGCGCAGCAGAATTCCAATCAATACAGAAATTTTGATTGAAATTGGACATGCCGACGCGCGGGTCTGAGGCGACGCGCGCGGAGACCAGAAACCTGGGACTTTTTGTTTTGGCCTAAACGGTTAAATATTACCAACTATTAAATTACATGATTTACATGCTCATCAACTCACAACTTAATGGTATGTTTAGGTGTCATAAGAATCCCAGTCCCTCAAACAGCATAGAGGAGAACAAACCACCGAACAGTTTAATAGGAGGGGAAGAAGGAAGAAAAGTCGTTCGTTCCAGGTTGTGTGCTCTTACAAGGCAGTCAATAAAATTGTGAGAAACACTTTGCCATACCCATATGCCTCGGTATATACCACATTGATTGTTTGCTCTAAAAGCTGTTATATAACAAACATGTGAAACCTTTGAAGTTGTAAGGCCTAAATGCAGATTTGGCCCGGTGCCATTTGCTAGCCCGGTGAGAACCCAGTGGGAATCCTAGCTGTATTGTTTACTGGGCTAAAATTTTAATCAGACGGGGTTAACCCTCATTATGGAGCCTGGAGAGATAGGCCAAAAAAGTTTCCAGTTTCTGGTCATCGGTCGGCTTCAAAATCGATGCCGTGATGGGTTTTTTTTTCGGCCATCATTTTTTTTTTTTTTTTTTTTTTGGCCAATAGGCAAATACGTGATGCATTGTATATGCGGGAACCTAATTTCCCATATACAAAGTATGGTGGCTAACAGAGGCCTCACAAATCGGGCAAATGTTCATACCCCTATGTGAAAAAAAGTCGTTTAAAGCACAGCACGGCAGAATTCCAATCAATCCAGCAATTTTGGCTGCAATTGGACATCGTTTCATTGCAAAAAACAACCCCAAAAAACTAAAACAAAAATTAAAATGCCGACGCGCGGGCCTGAGGCGACGCGCGCGGAGACCGGCAACATTTTGTAATAAGCAATGACCCAAATCAAACATCGTTTACATACATTTGACATGCAAGAAATAGTTAAAACTCTGTCTATATACAGAGTATTTAATACATTTAATATGTTTGACTCAAATAGTTGAAAAACGATTTCAAAGGAAAAAATCGAAACTTAAGTGAAAAAATTTCTTTAAAAAAAATTATTGTTTTGTTTACCTGAATAAAACAGGCATACTGTTGCATAAATCAGCCAAAAATGAATAGCATTTTAATGGTTTTAGGCGAGCAAAGATTCAACGAATACATTTTACACGATAGTCTATTTCGTCAATTTATAGACCGTCTGCAAAGTGATTGGCATACGAAAAAGTCAAAATGGTGTTGTCAAAAATATAAAATAAAATAAATTATTAAATATTAAAACAAAATGAAAACATTATCTTATCAATTAAATGTGTCAGTGGCAGGAAAAAAAGTCAGTGGCAGGAAATGAAAGAACGAACGCTCATCATACGGTGGGACTTATTATTATTGTACATGTACAATACGTGTACATGCAATGTACTGTACCGGACGACATACATTGTACATGTTATCAGCTTTTTCTGCTGGGTCGCACTACTGCGGCGGCGGAGCTTGAGTGCGATGAGTACGATGAGAGGGCGTCTGCTGACACAGTCGTGATTTCATTTCCTGCCACTGACTTAGCACATTTAATTGATAAGATAATGATAATGTTTTCATTTTGTTTTAATATTTAATAATTTATTATCGCCATACTCTATACTGTGACTTTGTTTGAATCTTTCTTCAATAGGTGTGACGAGCACGGCGTTAACATAAGTAAAGAACACTGAAAAAATGCCTTAGAATAATGTCCTTTTCCCAACATTTTGGGAAACATTTGAAAAGTGTATGACGCACTATAGCCTATTGGTAATTTAATGTATACAACGTTTATTCATGGCATTTTCTTTTTAAAAACTGCCAAAATAAGGAAGATGTTCGAAGAAAATCGATAGTTCTGATAGACATTGACACAGCTACGTAAGACATAGCAAGGACATGATCATGGTCGAGCGGTTTAGTGCATCGGGTTTGTGTTCTGATGGCTGAGTCGTCAGAATGTGGGTTCGAATCCCAGCCGCAACCGGGGTGCTTGTGTCCTTGAGCAAGACACTTTACCATAATTGCTTCTCTCTACCCAGGAGTAAATGGGTACCTGTGAGAGCAGAGTTGGTTGTTGTGTTTGATTAGCCCTATATGCGCCGAAATGGCAGCAATTGAGCTGTATACTCCCCAAGGATCTGAGATAGTTTCAGGAATGATTTATGCGCCTGATGAGCAGGGGTAATAATGCAATGCGCCTTGAGCACCAGTTTGGTGGATACGTGCGCCATATAAGTCCACATTATTATTATTATTTGGAGTGATTATTGGTGCATCCGCGTGTGCTGAATTTTTAGGACCAGAAATCTGTACAGGATGGGGACCCCATTGGGGGTACCGTAACCGTGGTACGTGCGCACTATATACGACAACAGCCTTGGTCAAGGCTATTCAGAGCTAGATTTAGCAGTGGGAGTGCGTGGTTATTTGTTTATGCTATAAGTGTGCTTCCCCTTCCTTTTGTCAAAGAAAATAAGAATATGTTTGTTTTGTCTGTTGAAGCCCTAGTGTTTACATTACAGGAAATGGTTTCCAGTGGCAGATCCTGAAAAGTGAGGAAAGTGAGGATATGTTTTCCCCCGTTTAGGCGCAGGCCCAATTTATGGACATACAAGAAAAAACAGCCAATTGCATTATAATGTTTCAGCTTAAAGCAAAAAGTATGTTGTTTCGACGGCCAAATTCATGTCTGGCATTCATGAGAAAACATTTATTTATAAACCTCCTGATAGAATTTTTTTTCTCTTTTGCCTTTTCCAGGCGTTTTATTGTTTATCCATCAATACAATTACATGTCAAAAGCACACAATTGTGCAAAACAAAAGAAGAAAACAGAAGCATTACAAATTAATTAACAGACAAAATGTTTTGAAATTTGGTATAATACAGTTTGTGAATTCAATTTCATTTTTGAACGTTTTCCAAAGAAGTTTATAATTAAAAGTAGTGTTTGAATTGAATGCGTTAATTACTCTGCATTTGTACACAGTGAAAGAGGTTGTTATTATTAAGAGGTTAACCTTGTCGAAATTAATATAATTAATATTATAGCCTTCCAATATATCTTTCAACTTAATGTCATGCTTGATGCGTAAGGTAAGATTCATGAGATAGCCAATATTGTTCCAAAATTGTTTCGTTGCATATAGAACAACTAGACGACCCAGCTAACATGCATACGTTGGGCCAACGTTGGCCAACGTTAGAATTTACAGTTGGCCCAACGTCGGCAGTTGACGTCGCCTTGACGTTAATTTTTCCATCGGGCCAACGGCGAAGACGTTGGGTCGACGTCGGGCCAACCCTGCCACAACGTCGACATTTGTTGGGCCAACGTCGGCACGTCCAACGTTCGTATGACGTATTATAGTAACATGTTGGGACAACATAATATTTTATGATTGGCCCTACGTTGGCAGTTGACGTCGCCTTGACGTTTATTTTCTCCATCGGGCCAACGTCGAAGACGTTAGTCCAACGTTGTACCGACGACGGGTCAACCCCGCCACAACGATGGCACACGTTGGGCCAACGTATGCATGCTAGGCTGGGTAGACCTACACACTGTAAAAAAAAACTCCCGGTCAAACGTAGTGCAGCGGGTTTTAAATATTTCCATATATTCACGGGTACCGTATTTTCATAGCTGGAAATGAATCTACGGTTAACGTATTATTTACGGTATTTAAGCAGTTAAGGTTGAAACGTCCGCGGGATGTTGCATTTACCATGGGATGGATCTGTAGATATTAATTGGTGTTAATCGATGCAATTGTTTATTTCACACAAAGCCTTTCACTTACCTACACGTACGCGTAGTCTGGTTCCTTCTTCAACGACCCCTCTCCAGTTACTAATGTTTAGAACATGTATCCTTTATATACTGTCTTTTCAAATCTCTGTTTCAAATCCCCTAGGACACTAGTGGCACATTATGATCTGAGGATCACTTACACCCCTCCCTACCAGTACCAACCCCAACCTTGTTAAGATTAGCGAACAACTTATCGTTGATGGCACAAAGGGCACATCGATTGCCATAAGTGCCACATACCCTACAACAACAACAACAACTCTTTTCAAATCATGGTGTCATGCAATTATAATCTATATTTCAATATTTGAAATTTTGAATGTACTTTTTTACATCAAAATAGAAGAGAACACTAAAATATTACCTTTTTATCATAAAGTTAACAGTAAATATTTGAAAATGGCTTAAAATTACCCATTTTCACATATTTAAACCTTGGAAATGATTCGAGCACAAAGCTCGGTCAAATTAAGGTCAGATGATTTACATATTGGATATATCCCAGAGTGCAATGGGAGCGGCCGTAATACGGGTTTCGGCTGTAAAACACTGAAAAAGGGATGATACGGTAATTCACCGTGGAATTTACACTTTTCGCCGTAAAATTACGATATTTTTTTTAATTAAAGTGTACAATGCCCTGCCTCTTCGGAAATTAAAACACCATTGGATTTTGACGTCGGCACAACGTATGGTGCGCCGTAGTTAGGTTGTACACATTTTAACTACGTTGTGCCAAGGTTGAAAATCGACCTTGTATACTGCACAACATTTGCCGACGTTGACAAAACCTTAGGACGCAGACGATACGTTGCCCACATTATTACTACGTTGTGCCAACGTTGAAAATCGACCTGTTATACTGTACAACATTTGCCAACATTGGCACAACCTTAAAACGCCGACGTTACATTGACCACATTATACTTCCGTTGTGCCAATGTTGAAAATTGACCTGTTATACTGTACAACATTTGCCGACGTTGACAAAACCTTAAAACGCCAACGTTACATTGCCCACACTATACTTACGTTGTGCCAACGTTGAAAATCGACCTTGTATACTGCACAACATTTCCCGACGTTGGCACAACCTTAGTACGCCGACGTTACGTTGTCCGTATTATAACAACGTTGTGCCAACGTTGAAAATCGACCTGTTGTACTTCATACTGTTTTCCAACGTCCGTACAACGTTTCGAAAGTGACTCCGACCTTCCCGACGTCCGTACAACGTCCGTTTTTTGACGCCGACTTATCCGACGTTCACCGACGTCGGCCCAACGTATGCATGTTAGCTGGGAAGTTACTTAAATTCCATTTAGTCAGATTAGTTTTATTTGGGAGGATGTTGTATATTAATTTAAAACTGAATATTTATTTATAGGTAGTTTTTTAATCTTAAAATTCCAAACTTGAATCCAATTAAAGTCATGTGGGAGTTGTAAGACGGTTTTCCAGTACACTTCACCTCTACTTACGTGTTGTTTGTTCTTAACAAGAATATTATACACTGTCTTGGATTTCAAATTGTTCAGGTCAGTTGTGTGATTATCCCCATTCAGAACTTTTTCATTTATAGAGGGAGCAATGAATTGAGTCAATTTGGCAGCCGCTAGTTTCTTGATCCAAATGTTAGGTATTGCATTTCTGACTTGATACGTCTCGGCAATGTAGTTTGTTTTGTTGATGAGCTGATATCGAATGTCAGAAGCGTGAACAAATACTTTAGGACAAAAGTCTCCTACAAACACAATACCAGACTTAATCCAATGCTTCGAAGATAAACGGTTTACCGTTAATATTTATGAGACTGTTGCCCCATATGATCTGATTTCTAATTTCTATGGGGTCTAATTCCAAACCAGAAACACTGACGTCGTTTTCTTCGAACCATGACCTTAACATATCTATATAAAATGTAGGTACATTACCACTTGGCCTGTCTATCAATTTAATAATGTCTGCAGGAAGGCAGTTAAATTGAAAAAGTAACGGAACTCCTACGTATGGAGATAGAACCTTCTTAGCAAGGCATTTCCATGATCTATGGGAATTATCACACAATCGTTTTACCCACATTACTTTGAGAGCTTTAATTTGTGACGGAAGATCAATCATTCGTAACCCTCCTTCACTATATCACCAATCGTTGTTTCTCTTTTCACTTTTTCGTATTTTGATTTCCAAACAAAGTGAAAAAGCAATCGTTCGACAGCCTTAATAATAGACTTTGGAACATGCGAAGCTCTAGCGTTATACATAATTTGAGAGATGCCGAGTGTTTTTACTATTGTAATTCTGCCAAACGTTGTTAGGCGTCTGGCCTTCCATGTATTTAAAATTTGACAGTAATATAAATATTTTTGTTGGTGCTTTTGACAACATCATGACCAATATAAATAGGGAGAATAAAACGTGTTTTGTCATTGTTGATTTTAACATAGATCTCTTTAAGAATAACACTCACAATCCAAACCAGCGGCGTAGCCACGGGGGCCGGGGGGGCACGTGCCCCCCACAAATTTCCAGTGCCTCCCACAAATTTCCAGTGCCCCCCACAAATTTCCAGTACCCCCAGGTGCCCACCTCCCACTAAAAATCCGATCATCATCATCATGGCCCGTCCCGTCGTAAGCGACGATGGAGACGGCGACTCTCACAGTCATCTATGTACAGTTGGGTAGAAGTAGAGCAACCGTTGTAAATAGCAGAACGCCAACGAGAACGGTTGCTGGCAGTTGACTCCCAAGTTGTGTTTGGTATACCAAAAGCGGCGAGATCGCGTTTCAGGACATCCTTGTATCGCAGTCTGGGTAGGCCGCGAGGTCGGGGGGCTTCAGCAAGTTCGCCATAGAGGATGTCCTTGGGGATTCGGCCATCAACCTGCCTGTGCACGTGGCCAGCCCACCGAAGACGGCGCTGTCTCAGCAGGGTGAACATGTCGGTAGCTCCGGTGAGCCGCAAGATGGAAACATTTGGCACATGGTCGCGCCAGGAGATACCAAGGATGGAGCGCAGGCATCGGAAGTGGGAAGAGTTGAGACGACGCTCTTGGCGGCGGTACGTGGTCCAGCAGGATGCTTAGCACACAGGCCACGTAAACGAGGATCTTCAATTTGATGGAGAGGTCTCTGTTGCTCCAAACACGTTGGCGAAGTCGACCGAATGTGGTTGCGGCCTTGCCAATGCGACAGTCGAGTTCAGCATCAAGGGAATTGGTGTTGGAGATGGTAGAGCCAAGGTATGGAAACTTTCTCAACCACGCTCAGAGTTTTCCCATTGATGTAGATGGTTGGAGGAGCTAGAGAACCCTGCGAGAGAGCAACTGTCTTGCCAGGACTGATCTTCAAACCGAACTCCGAGCAGGCTTTGGCAAAGGAACTGCACAGGGATTGGAGCTCTGTTTCACTGTGGGCGACAATAGCAGCATCATCTGCGTACAGGAGTTCTCGAATAAGGACGCGTCTGACTTTAGTCCTGGCACGGAGACGAGAGAGGTTGAAGAGCTTCCCTGAGCTGCGAGTATGGAGCAGAATACCAGAAGGGTCAGGAAAAGCACGATGGAGAAGAGCCGAAAAGAAGATCCCAAACAGGGTGGGAGCGAGCACACAACCCTGCTTGACACCACAGTGGACCGGGAACAGCTCAGATTTGGAGCCGTTGAATTGGACCGTGGCTTGCATGTTGTCGTGGAATCCCATGAGGATGGACAACAGCGTGTCTGGGCACCCCAGGCGCTTCAAGATGGAGAACAGGCCTGAACGGCTGACAGAGTCAAAGGCCTTCGTCAAGTCAATAAAGACAACGTAAAGCGGGCGCTGCTGCTCAACACACTTTTCCTGTAGCTGTCTGAGAGAGAACACCATGTCGACAGTAGAACGAGAAGAGCGGAACCCACACTGGCTCTCAGGCAGAATTCTGTTGGCGATGACCTGCAATCTTGGAAGTAGCACACGGGCGAAGACTTTGCCGGCTATGCTCAGCAGAGAAATACCTCTGTAGTTGTTACAATCTTAGCGGTTACCTTTGTTTTTGTAGATGGTGATTATGTTTGCATCTTTTAGGTCTTGTGGAAGACAGTGCGAGTGCCAGCAGAGCAGAAAGACATTGAAGAGCTCAGTAGTTAGAGCAACACCGCCGCACTTCAGAACTTCGGGAGGGATGCCATCTGCACCAGGGGACTTGTTGTTTTTTAGCCCGCTGATGGCACGTTTCACTGCATCCAAGGTGATATCGCTATCAAGCTCATGCAGAGTGGAAAAATGTGGCAAAGAGGTTAATGCGTCAGGGATCACTTCAGCGTCGTTAGCATATAGATAGCTGTAGTGCTGTGCCCAACGGTCAAGCTGTGCTGATGGATCAGTCAGGATTTCACCCGAAGCTGACAGCAGTGGAGCGCTCTTCTTTGGAGTAGGACCGATCGCTTCTTTGATACCGTTGTAGAGGCCACGAAGATCCCCAGAGTCAGCGCAATGTTGGATACGAGCACTGAGACCAGACCAGTAGCGACACAGGGCAGTTCGTGTTAAGCGTTGAACGTTACTCTTAGCAGCACGAAGCACAGACGATGAAGAGCGGGTGTGAAGCATGGTGACTTTGGTTCTGGCCGCACGTTTGGCCTCGAGAGCTGGGAGCAGAATGTCGGCACTATCACGAAACCAGTCGGGTTGTGTTCGAGTACGTCGACCAAAAGCGGTAAGGGCGCAGTCCGTGACTGTAGACTTAAGCCTGGACCATGCGGGACCAGGAGTGTTAGGTGTAGGAGATGAACTGAATTGATCCGTGAGAAGCTCTTGGAACTTGGTGACACGGGTGAAGTCCAGAGTAGCAGTGCTGTCAACTGCAGGGGATGGCCTCGGGTGAGCTTGATGAAACTTTTTGGGTTGCATTCTGAGCTTGCAGCGGACAAGGGCATGATCAGTGTTACAGTCTGCAGAGTGCATGCTACGACAATGTTTAACATCACCCAGCTGCCTCTTCCTGACGATGATGTGGTCAAGTTGATGCCAGCGGTGTGAACGAGGATGCATCCAGGTGGCCTTGGAGCGAGGTGAGCCTGCGAAAAATGTGCTTGTGAGACACAGGTCGTGGCTGGCACAGTATTCAAGGAGACGTTGCCCGTTGTCATTCATATTACCCAGGCCATGAGGACCAATCACACCACTCCAGGACCGATAATCAGATCCGGTGCGTGCGTTGAAGTCTCCAGCAAGCACAATGCTGTCCCCGGCTGCTATACTAAGCAAAGTATCGTCAAGTTGTTGATAGAATTCGTCCTTCTCCACGGAATCAGCCATCAGAGTAGGAGCGTACGCAGAGATGACAGTGACAAAGCCACTACTGAGGCGAATCCGCATGGACATAAGTCGGGGAGAGAGGGAAACAGGTTGTTCAATACATGGGAGCAGAGAGTTCTGAATTGCAAGGCCAACTCCATGCATAGGTCTTGCGTTGTCTGGGTAGCCACTCCAGAAGAAGGAGAAATTTGCCTCACGAATTGAGCCACTGCCGGTAAGCCAAGTCTCACTGATGGCACAGGCACTTATGCCCAGGCGAGTGAGTTCGAGGTCGATCACCGCAGACTTTCGTGGGGAAGAAGATTGGAGATCTGTATGAATACCCAGGGAGCGAACATTCCAACAAGCTAATACAAGGGAGGCAGTAGCAGGATGACGACCCGGACGCGCCTGCCTGGAGCGCGATCCTTGCCGGGCAACGAAAGTCCCCGAACGGGATGACCCCCGGTTTGCCAGTCGCTTATTCTGTTTATGGCGTACAATCATGACTGTGGGGCGCCGAGCGCCGGGGCAAAACTTGTCGAGAGCGAATGCTTGCCCAGGACAAACGCTCCCCTCTGGACCTTACAGCCATCTGGACCAGCGGAACGCAAGGCGTGACGGCTGGGATGAAAGAAGGTTGCCCCGCAGTGGCGGACTAACTACGCCTGATGACCAGCAACCGTTGACTCAGAAGCGAGTTCCTCCGCTTGTTGGTCTGCTACAACATGCCGGAGACACTTACATGAAGAATGTGGCCCCGCCGTGATTGCAGCTGCCAGCCCCTGCTGCCGAGCTGACCCATTAGGGGGTTTGGAATCAGAGTTTTCCTTCTCCTAGGTAGGCTGCCGTCCAAGGCTGCGAGCCCCACCAACCCGAGTTTGAAATCAGAGTTACTGTCTCCTAGGTGAACTACCTCCCATGGATTAACGAGCTCCACCTGCCCGGAGCAAACTGGTTTTAAGGCGCCAGAAACCCGCCTTCACACCCCTGCCCACAGTTCTAAACGGGGATCGGCACGTGAAGCCGGGCAGTAGGAGTTTGAATTAGGAGAGGCTATTTGAGACGCTGATCATGTGGGACATTTCATGGATGAGGAGTGGCTCAATCCTCCTCATCGCCCCGATCATCCTAAGACCTTTAGACACCCACAAATTTCCAGTGCCCCCCCACAAATTTCCAGTACCCCCAGGTGCCCACCTCCCACTAAAAATCCGATAGTGCCCCAAAAATAGACAAGAAAAAAGGGAAAAATCCCATACCTCCTGCCCCCCCCCCCACTGAAAAGCAATGCACCCCTGTTCCCCCCTCCACTGAAAAAGTCCTGGCTGGGCCGCTGAATCCAACTCCCAATTGTGTTAATTGCATGTTTACCAATTCCCACCTGCCTATGATAAATAAACCCACTCGTATTAAATCCTCCACTGCTACTTTGTTTGATAATATTTTATCAAATGGTAATGACCAATTACCAGTGTACCAAATTACTTTTTCTCAATTGATCTACTGGTGGTGTAAACAATTAATATACGCGTCGATCCTACAGACTTGTTAAATCTGAACGTTAACTGGAATGTTGTTTTTTTCCACCAATGACCGCAATTTTGGACGCAATACTTCCCACTCTCATCTTTTGGATTTATACGAAAATAATGTTCTAGTCAAGAAGCCTTTGCGTGTTAATTGCGGAGACCTTGGAAACTGTGGCGCTTGTTTACGCTACTACAAGCGCATTTCTCAATGAGCATTATCTTTGTATGTACAAACAGCCAAGGCGCTCATTTATGCGCTAGGAATCGCACAATTATTAGTCCGCTACCATATTCATCCCAATGTTACGGTGCTAGGCAAATAATAAGAACTCAAGACCCAAGATGCACTGTATCGTGTACATGCTATGAATGACGTAATTTTTTCAACGCAAATTACCACTGAAAAGTCGTAAAAAGAGTGAAGAAATCGTCTGAATTACGCCTAAATCGGAGTAATTGGCGTATTACATGCTCCAAAGTCACAAACCGGTGAATAATACGGAGCCCCTAAGGGGACAGGTAAAAAAAAAATCGGCAAGGTAAAAAAAAAGGGGGAAATGTATTTCGTTCCCTCGAAATAACATTTCGTTCCCTCGAATTCATTTCGTTCCCTCGAAATATTATTTCGTTCACTCGAAATATTATTTCGTTCCCTCGAAATAACATTTCGTTCCCTCGAAATAACATTTTGTTCCCTCGAAATAACATTTCGTTCCCTCGAAATAACATTTCGTGGGAATGAAATAAATTATTTCGAGGAAACGAAATAAATTATTTCGTTCCCACGAAATCATTTCGTTCCCTCGAAATCATTTCGTTCCCTCGAAATAATATTTCGTTCCCTCGAAATAATTGAGCTGTACGGAATCCTTGATATGCCATTTAATTTATTGGGATATGACAATTATTTCCGAGGTCGCCGTAGCACTGAGAGCCTCTTAAGGGACAGATGGAAACAAATAAATAAAATAATATTATTTGATAATATTATTTGATAATATTATTTGATAATATTATTTGATAATATTATTTTATATTATTTTATAATATTATTTTATAATATTATTTTATTTATTTGTTTCCATCTGTCCCTTAAGGGGCTCTCAGTGCTACGGCGACCTCGGAAATAATTGTCATATCCCAATAAATTAAATTGCATATCAAGGATTCCGTACAGCTCAATTATTTCGAGGGAACGAAATATTATTTCGAGGGAACGAAATATTATTTCGAGGGAACGAAATGATTTCGAGGGAACGAAATGATTTCGAGGGAACGAAATTATTTCGTGGGAACGAAATAATTTATTTCATTCCCACGAAATGTTATTTCGAGGGAATGAAATGTTATTTCGAGGGAACGAAATGATTTCGAGGGAACGAAATAATATTCCGAGTGAACGAAATAATATTTCGAGGGAACGAAATGAATTCGAGGGAACGAAATGTTATTTCGAGGGAACGAAATATTAATTCGAGGGAACGAAATACATTTCCCCATTTTTTTTTACCTTCCCAATTTTTTTTACCTGTCCCCTTAGGGGCTCCGTAGTTTAACAATAGTCACTTCTCAAATTAGGTAGCCGTTTGTATGACCTCAAAGCCAGAGACGCCAGAAGGCAACCAAGCGATACGCTTGAATAATCGAGTGCTTTCATGAGTCACACCAGGCTAATTTAAGACCGGGCCAACACTGGCTGTTTTATGAGAGCGGTTTATATCCGCATTTACGACTAACAGCCAGCTACTTTTAGGAATGTTGAGCTTTTATTCGACAAAGGGTTAATAAAACGAACCACGCCCCCTTAATATAATTAAGCATTTAAGGCTTAATAATTTCTTTATTAGATGTTTGTTGTTGAGGCATTTCCTTCTGCCCTATATACAAACTGAAAATTTCAGCATTAGTGGTTTCTTTGCAAGGTTTGTAGTTTCATTACCTCAAGGAGATTTTAAGAAATTCTTTTTTCAGAAAGCCATACATTACTGACTCATTTATGGGACCACAGTTCGCCTTATGCCTAAAATTAATGATGCATATAATTATTACACTGTATTCATTACAGAAGATAAAGTGATTTGATCAAGACAAAGCTAAGCTTTTCTGCATTCCGTTATCAATTTGTAGGCTAATGGCTGCGACTAAGTTAATGACGACTCTGATGGCAATATGTGTTACTCGTTGCCTAGCACAATGTATTGAAAGGGTGAGTTAACAACTTTCCAACAATCTTAATCTTAAAATATTCGTAAAATGTCCATTCAAATATGTACAAAACTAATGTTCATTTCTCGTACCAAAATTATGATCTTAATTAAACAGATGACAACCAGAGAGCTAAATATCGTGTTATTCCTCTCTTTTATTCTGACAACCAATGACATATTAATATCGTTTCGGTTTGCGGTAACACCATGTGTTTATCTCAACTAACGTGAAGCTGAGATACAGGTTCTGAAAAGAACCGTATCGCACAACTCGTATCTCAACCTTCGTTAACCCTTTCGATCCCACGGGCTCTAAAAAGAGCCTTTGTTGTGATACGCTTCCTTCCCGTGGGCTCTAAAAGGTGCCAGGAATCGGCATGCCCTTGACGACCACGGCGACTTAAATCACCACCTGAAAATGCTTGAGTTGTTTTGGGGGTTGGCGCCCTCTATTGACAGGAATGAAGTGTATAAAAGTTTATGAAAAGAAAAGTGCGTCACTTTGCGGTTTTTGGTGCTAGCGTCCACTCGCTTCCACAACGGTCAGTTGAATTTAGTTGCAATCATGATGGAAACGGACATAAATGATGGCATTTTGGCTGAGATTTTGGCAGACAGTGGCTCAGAATCAGATGACGAAGTAACGGATGACGACGACGACGTTGAACTTGAAGAGGTAGGCCAAAATCACAGTAAAAATGAATAACTAATATTAATAACACTGCCCAATGCAAATTAACGTAATTCACTTATTTTCCTAGGCTATAGCGTAAATAGCGTTACAACTGTTGGAGTTGAGTAATGTAAATTTAGAAAATGGATCCCTTTTAATAGGATTGACCAAATCCCCACCCCCTGGACTGGGTCAAAAACGTCAAGTGAAAATGTACAATTATTAGTAGTTTGTTGGGGTAATATTTGTATTCATTGAAACAGCAAGTTGATGTATAGATATAGGCAGCATAGAAATTTTAACATTTACCCATAGCCGGTCGTGCTGTTTAGCGTTAACAGGCTGAAAATGCACTCTTCTTAGTCTCAAGCTTCCAAAAGAATAGCCTTGTATTCGAAAGGCCCTCATAAGTCGTATTATGCAAGAAGTTGGGGGAATTCACATTCACAATCCCACATTAAAACGAAAATTTATCGATAACGAGTTTTGGAGAGTGGATGGAATCTGCCATATTTTTTCTCAGCACAATATTCATTTTGCGCATGACCCCTGTGGCCTGTGCACATGCAGCATTGAGATATTGTATTTACAAAGGACCGAGATTAATCCTCCTTTGCCTTGTTTTTCTGTTGCAGCCTACCTACCAAGGTGACAGCCGACCGAGATCAAGAACGACAGGAAAGTTAGATTTCCGATCCGGTTGGGAACGACGAGACCATTACGAGTGTGGGACTGTGCAGTTCAATGGAAATTCTGGCCCCACCGGCGACTTTGCCACACTGTCGGCAGTGGAGATCTTCAAGCTGTATTTTTGTCAACTCGTGTGGGATATGCTCGTCGATGAGACTAATCGCTATGCGCAGCAAACAATAGAATCAAATCCTGGTCAACAATTCTCCTGGCACCCAACCAACATTCCAGAAATGATGGCATTTGTGGCACTTCTCATTGCTATGGGCATAAACAAATCCTCTCAATACAAGATGTACTGGTCAACATCTGAAGTTCTTCGCATCCCATTCTACCCGTCGATCATGTCCCGAAATCGGTTCAGTTCAATTCTTCGGTTCCTCCACATCTCAAATAACCAAATTCCTCGTAGAGCCTTGGCTAAACAGGGACAAACTTTCCAAAGTTCGGCCCTTGATAGAAGTCCTCGTCCAGAAGTTTCTCAACCTGTATAACCCTGCGCAGAATCTGTCTCCAGACGAGAGTATGTTGAAATTCAAGGGACGATTAAGTTTTGTTCAGTACATGCCTAACAAACCTATCAAACGGGGTATTAAAGCCTTCTCCTGAACGAGTCCAAAACAGGCTACACGTGTGCTTGGAAACTGTACACAGGAGCCGACGACACCCAAACTGTTTATGATGCAGACGTAGATTTCAAGTCATCAGACTGCCATCCGCCAAACCCAACAGTTGCAGGAAAAGTCGTCATTGATCTGGTCCATGGACTTAAGAATAAGGGACACGTAATATATTGTGATAATTACTATACTAGCCCAGCTCTTGTAGCTAAACTTGCTAAACTAGGATTCGGATGTTGTGGAACTGTTCGTTACACTACACAGGGAATACCCAGGCCGCAAACCCAAAAAACATAAAATGAAGAAAGGAGAGGACCCATTTTTTTTTGGTGAAAGGTGGGCAATTGTGTATCGTTTGGCAAGACAAAAATCTGTAACACTTTTAACTAATGTAGGCAACACTGATTTGTCCAAAAAGCAAATTCGGTGTAATAAAAGCACAAGTGGATTTTGTGATGTTATGAAGCCCAATTGTATTGAAGATTACAACAAAAACATGGGTGGAACTGATCTTGCCAACCAATGTTTTCAATACTACAATCATACACACAGAAGCTTGAAATGGTGGAAAAGAGTTTTTTTCCATATGCTGAATATTTGTATTGTCAATAGCAGAGTAATATTCACCAGCATAGCAGGGAACAAAAATGTCAGTAACCTTGATTTTCGTATAGGGATTGTACAGGGCTTGCTGTTGGGTTGGGAACGTAACGCAACAAGTCAGTTGAGATACCATATTCCTATTGAGTTGACAGGGCAACAGCACTATCCTGGCAAAAACCCCAATGGAAAGAAACGCGACTGCATTGTTTGCAGTAACCGAAAATTAGGCAGGCGAAAACAAACAAAGATGATCTGTAAACAATGTGCCCAACCTATGTGCATAGTTCCTTGCTTTGAGAAATACCACATCACTTGATTGTAAATCTATACTATTTGCCTTCAAACCCCCCCCCCCCACGTTCAATGTTGGGAATGGTCGGACAAGCCGCAGATTACAGTCCAAACCAACATTGAATTGGGGGGGGGGGGTTGTTAGCATGGATTGTGATGTATTTACACTGAATACAAGTAAATGGTTCATTTCCAAGTACAAAACAAACAAAAAATCCCAAAAAATCTCATCCAAGTTATTGTTTTTCACATGGAAAAAAAAATCTTATACCTGTACCGTATTTGCATGAAATATCACCCATTTGTATTTAGTGTAAATACTGATCTAATTATTTCGCTTTTGCACAATGCTTTCCTCCCTTTTGTATACTCATTTTTACCATCATTTTTACATACAAATGAGTTAAAAAAGTGTCTATTCCTGCCGTGTGAGGGCGCACTTCAATGAAATTGTGAAAAAACCACTGGTGCTGAAGTGACATTGGGCTCCTAATTACTGTGGTAAAGAAGGGTTCTCTCTGACATAACTGGCTGGTAATGAAAGGGTTAAGTGCTACCGTACATCGGCCACACTTCACACAAGATTCAGCGTATCCTGAGGGAAGCTGACATTAAGGTCTACTACCGGACTCGAAACAAGTTGGAAACGAAGTTACACACCCACAAGGACAGACATGATCCCAGCCGTCAAGCTCGGGTCTACCGAATTCCTTGTACTTGTGGGAAAGTGTACATTGGCGAGACCGGCAGAGACCTTATAACCAGGCTCAAGGAACACAAGGCCCACGGCCGCAGAGGGGAATGTGACAAATCTGCGATCATCAAACACTCCACCGATTTGGACCATATCATTGACTGGCAGAATGCAAAGATCATAGCCCCGGAAAAGCACTGGTACACCCGTCGTATCAGAGAGGCTATTGAGATTCATAAACATGACACTGTCCCCCAGGACATCGGCTATTTCATCAGCAACATTTGGCATTCAATCCTACCATCCACCAACACCCACACCCCACTGTCAACTGATACGCCTCAGCGAGCAGGCAACTCACACACAGCAGGCGGAAACACACACAACAAGAACAATGTCACGGTGGCAACCAATCACAACACATCACACAACAGTAGCACCAATCGGAACACTTCCCATTCTACATATAATCCCAGCAAATACTACTTAAGGAGTTGCATCGGCAAACCTCTTCATTCTCCTGAAGAAGATTAGAGCAGGCTAATCGAAACGTAGAGAATAACCCGTGAAGTCCCTATGGTTCTCCCTGAACCATATTAACCCGTGAAGTCCCCATGGTTCTCCCTGAACCATATTTCTCACTTAGCGACAGTAGAGAAAAACGAGTTGCCCGAAATTGGTTCTCCCTTGAACCTTTCTCACTTAACGAAGGTTGAGATACGAGTTGTGCGATACGGTTCTTTTCAGAACCTGTATCTCAGCTTCACGTTAGTTGAGATAAACACATGGTGTTACCGCAAACCGAAACGATATCGATATTCCACCATGCAAAGCCTCAAAACTTATATACAATGACATATTCTTATTATTGTGACAGTGTTGGTTTGAATAGGTAAAATTTTGCAAACCCACATGCTTATACAATCCCACCACACACCCATATAAATCAGTTTAAACCAACGCACCCACTCCCACACTAAATCACATCAGGAAGTATTCGTTGGGCGAATGTTCTGTCCTAGATATTTCGAAACAATCTCATACAAGCGTCATTCACTTTATCTGAAAGGGTTATCTCCGCTGTAAATAAATACTGGGACATTATTGGGGGAAATGGTGTTGCTCTTGATACCCCATATGTTTTTCTTGTGTTTCTTGTTTGTTTGTTGGGTTGTTTGTTTGTTTGTTTGTTGGGGTGTTTGTTGGGTTGTTGGGGTGTTTGTTTGTTGGGGTGTTTGTTGGGGTGTTTGTTTGTTTGTTAGTTTGTTTGTTGGGTGTTTGTTTGTTGGGGTGTTTATTTGTTTGTTTTTACTTTTTAGATCGCCTGAGACAATTTTTTTCAAATAATTGTTCAAGTTGTTCTCAACCATGAATATGTGATGCTTTTGCAGGATATCTGCAGTAAATG
Organism: Zoroaster sp. YZ-2022; assembly: GCA_029582265.1. Taxonomy (NCBI): domain Eukaryota; kingdom Metazoa; phylum Echinodermata; class Asteroidea; order Forcipulatida; family Zoroasteridae; genus Zoroaster; species Zoroaster sp. YZ-2022. The sequence goes on from CM055826.1 coordinate 24,548,363, forward strand.
GGAGATTACAAATGGTTCGTTTACCTACAAACTTGCTAACGCAAGCAAGTATAACGACAGTGAAGCATGTAGCAGAACCTACCCTGGAAGTACCATCTTCAACATCTCCACTGTAGGAGATTTGAACTTCATCATCGAGAGACGTAATAATACACTTGGTTGTAGAGTTTGGATTGGCCTTCATGAAACAATCAAGGTATACCATCAATGATAATAAAAGCACCGGTCGGTGATAGAATTTATGAATGCTTGGGATCGCATATGCCTATATGATATTATTATTGAAGATGTGTTTTATTGGTTTCAATTTATTTTCCCGTCAGAATGAAGATATTGATTGTTTTCTGGCTTGTCCTTTCTGAAGTGAATACGTTTTAAAGTTATGTGTCTGGTATGTTTCATAATTGTGCATAACTGTATGTTTTATATGTTTCACAACTGTCACACGTGAATGCCGAAGAGTGAACAAAAACACATGTTTAATGTGCTAAATGACCGTTATATTTCACTAATAAGTAAGACGATGTTATTTTATTCTATTTTCCCGATTTAGAATATTACTGATGGGCATTATACTTTAAGCGATGCTAACAATACAGGTAAGATCATTTGCTAATCTTGTATTTCAAAACAAAAAGGAAAAATTGGGCCTTCGATTGACGTTTGTAGTTTGCAAATGGCCTCCATTGAAAAACGAGTACAAACAAATAGTTAAGGTCCAACAAAAAAGAGAATAATAGGGTATGGGTGTGTTGGTGTGTATGTGTGCTCAAGTTCTCACTTGAAGTTGCCCTTATGTTGTTGATCGATAAAAACATATCCATGCGCATCCTCGCACTTCGCGATATATATATTACTGGGGTGTTTACAGGCACGAGAAGATTTTTAAGAACAAAATAATATATATTTTGTGCCTGTAATAAAAATAAACTATAATTTTGTAATAATATGTGCACTTGGAATAACTGTTTTATCAAGGGGTGTAAATATGGGGGTATCGTCATTTCCGTCCCCGTCAAAAATATTGAGGGACATGTATCCCCCCCCCCGCCCCCCCCCCCCGATTGCCGCCCATGTTTATTATTGTCGACAGTCATTGGTTAATGACATAGCATTCTTTCTCTAAACAGAGCATGTTGAAGTTCAACAAAATTAATAAACATATTGCAATATGTATATATTTATTGAGATACATTTAGATTATGGGTACTTTAAAACTTATTCTGATGCATTTTAATCGTATCATTTACATATTACAGAGTAAGAATTTTTTTTTCAAAACTATTACGCACAACAGTTTCAAACCTGTGCAGCAGTTTCAGTGGCGCACCCAAGGGGGGGCTTGGGGGGCTCGAGCCCCCCCCCCCCAAGGGCCCGCTGATGTTTTATCATTTTTTTAAAGAAGGAGCCAGGAAAGAGAGCAAAATCTGAGCCCAAGTCTTGTCTACAGAGGAGTTCGGCAAGGAGTATAGGGCAGTGGTACAAGGGATGGGGACTCAGGAGACTCAAGCTCCCCTCCAAAAGTTTTCCATTTATTCCACTCACTATTATATTTTACGGCGTTGCGTATGCATGTGCATGTAAGCTTGAAGGGCCACCAGTATATATAACAAGCATTTTACACATTCTCCCCCTGCCATGGTGCACCCTGATCAGGGAGCAGCTTTACTTAATTTTATTTTCATTTTCTGTTGTCCGTTTCTCTTGTTGAGGTCGTTGACTGTCGTTGAGGTTACTCGTAAAATTTAAACACGCCCGCATTATAATCAACTCCTTTCCAGTTTGTACACAATGGCCCAGGATTGGGTTTTAATTTACAAAGATTATGAGACACTCTTTTAGCAAACACCGATTGGATAATATTGGGATTTGGTTTTGCCGCCAAATTCGTGTTTGAAAAAATTTAGCTCCGCCCGGAATGATCACAAACTTTACGTCCACGCAATGAAAGTATTTATCTATAGAAATCTTGCAGACGAAACAAGCTCAAGTTCTTTACATCAAGAGGAGGAAATTATATGGAAGGTAAAACCCTACGAGTCCGAATCATGCCATAATGTCTTCTTTTTATGACTAGAAACCACCAGGAAACATTTAACATGTGCCGTAGGTTCACTGACGAGCACGACTAGGGACATGGCTGCAGCCGCGCCAGCGGTTATGGTTTGGGTCAGCCATGTCTCTCCCCCATATTGGATTTCAAATAAAAATATTTTGAGCCCCCCCCCCCCCAATCAAATCCTGGGTGCACCACTGAGCAGTTTCACATTCCATCTGTTGCAGAATAACTTTCTACCACTACTGGAAGGGTGCTCCCTGAATGCCAAATTGATTTCTGTCCAACAACGTAAACTTGGATTAATTACGATATAACAAAACCTAGATTTTATATTTTATATTGAGTTTGTCTGCTTTATAATTTAAAACGAAACATCTATGAACTTCTTAAAATTTGTATATATATGTAATGCTAGGTGAATGTGTTCGTTTGAAAGATTCTGAATTGAAGAAACGAGTTTGTAAAAAGACGAACTGTGATCTTTATCACATTTGCAGAAAAGGTGAGCTAACGTTATATACCATTATTCTACAAGATTAATTCAGATCTGGAAGGACATAAAGAAGAAGAAAAACCTATATGTCTAAAATTACAAATTGAGCCTAAATAATTTTCTAGGTTAACATTTGCAGGTCGATCTGCATTACAATTGCAGCCGTACAGTATTTGATCTGTCATTCACCCTAACAGAACCAAGTACAATGCAGAAGATTATACAAACAAGAAAACAAGAGAGAACTATTCTAATAATGTTCATAATTACTTGAAGGGAAGGTGCAGTGATATACATACACTCAACCTGTTGAACATAGAGACCTTGCTCTATGGTTTAAGCTGACGGTATTCTTTGCTCTATGGTATTTTCTATCATTGTGGTTATAATTGATGAGTTATTCATCGCACAGCTTTTTCGTCACTTCGTGAAAAACAAGGAATCCAAGACCAAACTTGCAGGTGCTATATGTGCTACACAATGTATTCATTGCGATTCATCACTTCGTGAAATAGATAAACGTGGTCACATGATTGGTTACTTGCTGTGTATTAAAATTTTTCAAATGACAAATATCGTTTCGTCATGAAAACGTTCAATTGTGAAACTATTTACGTTTTCAGGACGAGAAACTTGGCAAAAATTTCGACAAGATATCGGACATACAATGTGTACTTTAACAGCTTTGTCACTTTCTGAAAACAGTGAGGGTTTAATCATGGTTGGTGTTATAACAGATTTATAATCGACTTATTTATCATTTGTTTTACCAACATGTTTCCTGATCTCCCATTTCACAATGGTTCCAACAGAAGCTACGCTTATGCCACAGAATTCAACAATCACACCCAGTATTTCGACAACGTCAGCCTGCCTAACATCACCTGTGAGTACAGAAGAATTATTCCGTAGTAAGATGCCGTTTACCATTATCGGCATATTAAAAATTATCTTTATCGAAACATTCCTCACCACCACTCAGAACCAACAATTATTACATCTCCTAAGAAACTGTTTACATGGTGCTACTGCAAACTTACTTCCAGTGTAATTCCATCATGCAAAACTTCAAATCCTACTTAATTATCTTTATTGTTACCGTGTTGTTATACGGTATGTATCTTTCAGTCAGGTTGTCTGTTGTCTATTTGTCTATCTGTGTTTTTGGCAGTTACGTCATCTATGTATTTGTTTATACATCTTTGTTACTGGTTACTGTTTGTCTTTGAATTTAAATTATACTTATCACAAAATTCGCAAATGGTCATATTTAAAGCCAAAACATCAAAATGTCAAAACTCAGATAGCCTACATTATGTTTCATCAGCATGTGCTCTGATCCTAAACATGAATTTTCTTTTGTTACCCAATATGTGACCTGTCACCACGAAACCCGGACAAAGTTGGAAAGTTTTATTTTGAGTTTTTGGTATTTTCATATTCTCCAGTTCATAAGCTTTCCTGTAATCCCCTCAGGATGGGATTAAGCCCCCCAACATGCCCAATCAATAACAAGTCAATCAGAGAAAAGAAGGCTTTTGTACAGGAAGTCCACGCTTCTTGTTCACCAACATCGCTCCGAAAATAGGGTAAAAAAGTATTTTACCTTAACAGATTTAATTTATTTTTAAAGTAAAATGATAGATGAATATGTAAAGCATACGGTCATCCCAAAATCCAAAAATGGACGATTCCACCCTGAAATGACTTTGCACGCTGTTTACTCGAAATGGATCGGTGCGACTTTGTCCGGGTTTCGTGGTGACAGGTCACATATACATTTTTATTTAAATACAAAAGTACCGTACCATATTATTTCCTTTTCTGAAGCATATTTTATGTGCAAACATTTTTGTCATGCGATTTTGTATGTGCTACATTCATGGTATTTTCTCGTTTTCTCTTCAGTCTCCAGTAAACGAGATCAACAGAAAAACAGACACACTGTCCAAGAATCTAGCCACGGTGAGCGCGAGACGCAAAGACATCAACAGCACTTCCTTCACCGATGAGAACGGCTTTGGTAATCTTTTATTTAATTTGCTTCAATTACATTGTCCAATTTAATGGGAATAGAGACAAACATCGCAAACATCGTATCAGTGAATCCGTTATTAGTCACTTTAAAGTGAAGGTACAATATTAGTAATTACCAGATCATAACATTACCGAATTGTTATCTAAAAGCTATTCTTGTTGTACAGTTGAGACAAATATAAATTATCTTGATAAATTATTCCGTCCAAAGTGCTTTCATCTGACAGGAAACAGGAATTGTTAATTCGAATCTTGTTGAAAGGAATTTGCGATTCTACCAGTGTTGTATCTTCCGTTGAATTAACATGCCATTTTATCGTGCTGCTACCATCTGTATCAGATTTCTATTCACAGCACTGATTCTCTATACTTATATCAAATGGACCAGTACATTTTTCTCGGCCACCTCGGCTTGATCAAGTGGATTTATACGGCAGAAAACATAGCTGGCTGAACCGTGATAAAGTATATTACCTTGTTATTTACTTCTTTCTCTAATAAGCATGTCATTGGTCGCTAACATGAATGCTGATCAAGTTTCAAATAATTGGCCACAGTGTAAAGTGATGTAAAGTATGGTCCATGCAGAAAGATTACCAAATAGTATGGCTGATTTAAACAAAACTCAATATTTGCCCTCCATTTCCAATTACTTTCTTGCCAAATTAAAACCTTGCTTGCTTGATGCCCGTTACAGAAATCGCAGTGCGTCCTCTCTACAACCTGAAAGCAGAAATCGAGTTATCACTGACGTCTGTCAATGTAGAAATACAATCGGAGACACTGGGTGGCGTAAATGGTGAGTATAATATAATAACAACATTCGGTAATCTCCAAAACCTGTATTTGCATATTGATTACGTTGCCCACGTCTCAACAAGTGGTACACTGATACCAAATATACCGTTGTCTTTCAACATAGTAACTGCTTAATTTGTATATGTTGTTTATTTGGTTAAATCTGTGTGATCAACTGTTGCAACAAAAAAGGGTTGTTGTCATGGCAATCGATAATCTCTAATATTACTTCAACCCTATCAATCCTGGGGGAATAATGTAAGTGTCAGAACGCTTCGACAATTCACACTCACATTTTCGGACTAATCCTAGCTATTCTTTAGGACCCTTCATACCAAAATCAACGACGTTGGGTTATCATGTTTACCATGGCAACCATTTATTTTGAACTGGTCCAATTGAATATCCCCTATTTTAGTAGTAAAATCTATATTTTTGATACTGTACGACATTTTTGTGTTTTGGGGTTTGTTGTCAACAATAAAATAATATTGTTGAACTGAACATACTTACGAAGTTTCATGAAGATACGAGGGGGTATTATGTGCCTTCCCCCACCCCTCCTGCTTGAGAACGTTCGGGCATGATAGTGGACAATGGACAATGGACAATGTATTCCTTACAGTAATGCATGATATCTGCGTTCTAATTTACTGTTGCAGACTTGAATTATTATGTTAACAGAAATTGTAATAAGTCGTTCTCGAAATGTCATTTTTACAGGCCTGTGACAACGGAACTTAAACATAAAGTTACTCCGGACATCATTAGTTGGATTGTTAGTTGACATAAACCTAATAAAAAGTGTTAACAGTGGTGCAGCATTGAGATGTCTCATGAAGAGCCCGTTTCCATGGGAAATCAGCATATAATTCATGTAATTTCTTTTGATTTTAAAGCCTCCCTAGTTGTGGTATCATCAAACAAGGTTGGCATTCCTTCGCAGTCAGACAATGATACATTCATAGCAACGGCCATAGTGTCTATCTCCTTGGTTCCTTGGGATGAAGGTGGAAAGTTCAACTTCCGAGACTATCCGATCAAGCTGGAGCTGTTTCATTTACAGGTATACGTATACTTGTTAACAAGTGTAGCGCCGTCTGTTGACAAACTAATTGTACATGCAGGGTAGTCTGGCTATACAGAATATTTCATACTAACAACTTGCCCGAAGGAAATAGTCTTCGTGATACTGTTTGGCGCAGTTTCCTACAATCAAATTTATATTTATTGTAATTGTAATATTTGTTCATTTTCTTTAATATAATAGTTTTTAACTAGAAATTAGATAAGAAAGTTCAGAAATCATCAACGATTCAACTAACCTTATACTCTAAAGTCTTCTGCTAGGAGACTGCAGTTGAATAGAAAAAGTACTAACACTAACCTTAAACGATGTTTCTTTTGCAGAATCAGACAGAGAAAACCACAAGAAATTGCTCATTTTGGAAAGTTTTGGACAAGTAAGCAGTTTCTGAATCATGACTCATCCAAACAAAAGCAAATGACCGTTAGTCAGCCATAAGCGCCCCCCCCCCCCCCGCAATCCTGAATGTTGAGAACTGTCAGTCACACCACCTGCGCCGCCTTGAACATTGCAAGGCGGTAGCTCCAGTTGCCATGGAAATGGCGTAACCCTATTTGACTGACAGGTCGGATCGATCTATAAACACTGTTCTGAATATTTTATTTATTATCCATTGCTTCTTGGTTTCTATTAGTAACACTTTTGACGGAGAGTGGTCTAATGAGGGATGTAAAGTGATCGATGAGGGTGCTAGTTCCACCACGTGCAGCTGTAACCATCTGACCAACTTTGCCGTTCTGATGAAGTTGATTCCTGATGAGGTTGTGATTACGTGTACAATTTCGCACTAGTGGAGTACATTGTCATAATAATTGCATATAACTACATTATCATATAATTGCAGTGTCATTTTCCTTGGGTAATGTTTGAAATAGACTGGTACCTAAAATACGTTGACTCAGGTCATAGCGATACATATGAATTAATTAACTTGTATAAATAAGTGCATATATAACTTTCACCCAAATAATATCGATCTAGGATGTTTTCAGTTATTTACAAATGAATCATGATTCATCAGTTCCCATTATTAAACTAGAGCCCAAGTATATTGCAATTATTATATTTTGCAATATCTATTTTTGTTTCATCGTGAATTTTAATTGAGGGTCCATGGGTTGGGTTAAAGAGAAAAATCCACATTGTTTTAATCTCCAAATAACTTAAATAGGCCTATTTGAAACTCTTTTCTTTGGGGCAAACTAATCTTCCAAACTTTCACCGTAGACATTTTATAATGTCTGAAATTGTATGTTTCAGACATTTTTATGTCTAATCCCCATGGTGAAGTTTCAGACAAGTTTTGTACCAAACAAAACAGTTTCAGACATTTTTCAACCCAACGTGTAATTATTTGGGGAAAAATGTGTCGAGTGTTATATTTAACTGTTTTTGGAAGGATTCGCCACCAGATGAGGATAATAACGCCCTGAATATTCTTTCGATCATCGGTGGATCGCTCTCAGTCGTCTGCCTCACGCTCACTCTTTTTATCTTCGCGTTACTGAGGTTTGTTTTGAAATACATAAATATATTCCTACTGTATTTTAATTAACAAAAGTCATTTTCACATGTACATTGATTTTTAACTGGACTGAAAATATTGTGGTAATAAAATTGTTCAAAATACATTGGCACCAGAACAACAACGTATTTTATTATTTTATTTTTTTAATTTATCAAGAAAATAAAACCACTTAATTTCACGATATGTTCAGACATTTTAATCTATATGATTAGATTTATGTTTTTGTAGGATGTTCAAGACTGAGCGTGTTGTTGTCCATGGAAACCTGTCTCTGGCGTTACTGGTGTCTCAGCTCATCTTCCTAACAGGAATTGAGGCGGTTAAGAACGTAAGTTTGTACAAGGAAAATTCGTCACAATGCCGGATTATGTATACGCTGTGTCATTAAGCAGAAACCTATCACGCGTTGTATCTGGTGAATACTCCAGCTCACCTTCGTACTTGTCGTTGTGTTTGAAGAGAGTCCAACCTGGAAAGGGTGAAAACGTTCCTTAGAGGATCTGAAAAGAGCCATATGCCATACCCAAAATATGACCCAACAATAACACTTGAGGCTATTTGCTCATGACCCATGTTGAATATCAGCCACTGGCTATAGCACACGTGACAAACTGGATACGTCTTCACACAAGTTATAATTCTCATACTGGCAAAAAACTGTATAGGATATACTCATGTCACTCGGCTATTTACACACATTTCGATGTTATAATGTGACCCGCTCTACAAAAAGGGTATTATGTCGCACAAATAAAAAAATTAGTTATATATATGTGACGTGTTCTCCCGAAATCAGACACTTTTGGGCAGAGCTCGGAACTGAGAAACGGGCAAACATATGCCTGTGTTTTTTTTTGTGGAATTTGAGTTTCTTGTAAATTATCAATATGTATAATGTTTATAACATCTTGTGAGAGTTTCAGATTAAAAATTCATTGATAAGTACAAGTTTTTACCGATTTAGAAGGGCATGTCAGTTCAGAAAATGATGAATTTGTTCTAATTTGGTTTCAAAATGAAGCAAAATTTACCAACTTTGCGCAGTATGTTTTTTGTTTTCCTCAGCAAGTCATTTCATTAATAGGTAACCCTTAATAAAGCAATTTAAGGCAATATTAATCTGTTGACATGCCTGTTGCTAGGGGAACAGAAGTATCTTTGTAAGAAGTTAATTACTTAAAACATACCAAATGAAACTTGTAACTTTAAAGTCGATTATCTCCGTTTGTAATGTTCGTAAAGACAAACCTAAAAATTACGTAACTCCGCTTTGGGGAGTCCAGTTAAAAAAAAGGTATCATTGTAAAGCTGAGGATCTCTACTTTCATAATCAATAACTAACTCAATTTTGATAACCTGCCCAAAAGTGTCTGATTTCGGGAGAACACTTCACATATAGTTGAATTGGTCACATTACAAGCTTTAATTTGGTACAGGTTTGACCCCTGTGGCATTTTGCATTCTGGAGATATATTAATAATTTGCATATTCATATTTTACAATGTAACGAAAGTGCTTTCAGAGATACAGCCCTTTAAACATACTAAGTGGAAAAAGAAATGAGCTAAAAATAAACTCTCTTGAATGCCCATAGCAACAGTTATGTTATTGATAGCGTGTGTTAAAACCGTATCACTACGAAAGCATAACATTGGTGTGTTTTTTTCCTCTAAAACGGACAAAGAGTAAAACAAAAGACGAAAACAATGCACACAAAAACGTTTGTTTTTTCATCTTTATTCATCAATATTAATATTTCTGAAAATAAATTATGAAAATATTGATATTATAGAAGCCAACAAACCAACAACAAAAAATCAGTTTGTGAAGATTTGTTCACCCGTCTCCACATAGAACAGCCCTTTACGTGTAATAGCATAGCGCGACTTAATACCCTTTTTCGTAGAGCGGGTCACATATAGGTATATCCCTTCAGTTTTCCTCCCACCACCACTTTTTTGTGAAGTAGGAGATGGTCAATGTCTCGACTTATTCCTAACTGAATGTGGATTTTGGATACGCGTGTGTAATTTCCCTTTTCCATATTTAAAATATTATTCCGGTTTTTTTTTCCAAACCTTTTTAACCTTTTTTAAACGCATAGCACAAATGCTTCGCAGTAAACTCGTCACTGAGCATTTATTCTTGTAATTTGACCTAGTCATGCAGGCAGGTGGAGTCTTAATCAATTGAACTTTGACAGCCAATTTGATATTGTACTGACACACCGTAGTAAACAGATCCCACTCCTGCCACTACTTTTCGCAGGAAACCGTATGTACCGCCATAGCCGTTTTTCTCCACTACTTTTTGCTCGCCTCCTTCGCCTGGATGTTGATAGAGGGCGCCCTGCTTTTCGTCAAAGCATCGTTTGTGTTTCATCGAAAGATTCACCCACTCAAGCTCATGATGATAGGCTGGAGTAAGTTGGCTACGCATAACTTTTCCTATTGGATCTGTTCCATTCAATCAGAAGTTTTTCAGATATTTCTTTGTTTAACCAACATGTATTTCACTGAACATTTTATATGGCATTTCTGTTTTCCACCATTTTGAATTTAAGAAATAACCAATTGACGTAGTAAGCTTATATAGCTGATGCTGGAGATATCATTAATATATTTTCTTACCCGTTGACCAGGTATGCCACTCCCGGTAGTTGTCGTGACGCTTGCAGCAGCACTTGATGGATATGGTACTGGTAAAATGTAAGTTTCACCAAGGCCTTACTGGGTAAAAGTAGATCTGACTAAACCCGTGTTTGTTTTTTAACGAAACCCCGGAGGTAGCTGTCATGATAATAAATGTGAGACCGTTTTAGCAGGGAACTACAGCCAGGCGCTACATTGCGAAAACTTGAGTGTTAAAACTCACCAGTAGTGTTCATATTGTTCAAAAACCGTGGAAGAAGTTGACCCATTTTTCTTTAACGCCACATACTACTTCGACGTACTTGTTTACACTCTCCAAACATCATGAGTACTGGGTCCATGATCCAAACAGCTGATGCTATCATATAACACATACAATTTGATTTAATGATTGATGTAATTTAATTTCTCAAGCCAATTAAAATATTTTATGTATGTGCTAAGTAGTTATTGTTTATCGCATTTATCTTGTTTCTTTCATTAGGTGCTGGCTTAGAGGTAACACTGTCTGGGCATTAGTTGGGCCTGTCATCTTTGTTGTTACGGTAAAAACAACTTTACAAAATGAGCTTACAGTTTTGAAAGTCTAATGTTTAAAACAATGTTTTCGATGGATAGAAATTGTTTATGAAGTTAGCCCTAATTTTCAAAATGTTCCATGTTGTTGGTGATGTACTTTAGGGATTTCTTTTCATATATTTCTTTTTACGTGTTCCATGTTTTTGTTCCATATTTTTGGTGATACACTTTAGGTGAACCTGGTTATGGTTATCTTCGTTTTTCGGGCGTTCCTTCGACTGAAAGCGACCAAAAGCAAGACGGAGTTCGAAAAAATTAAGTAAGTATAGTGTTGTTTTGTGAAAAATAGAAAATTAATTCTTTGTTCAAGAAAAATAGCACTTTACCGATAACAGGAAAAGTACTGTTGACATGTTGTGGTTGACAGTGAGAAACATTCCTGCAATCAATAATTTCTTACAACAGAAATTTAGATTAGGATTCTGTTTTTGTAAGAAAAAATATTTCTCAAATAATGAATAATTAACGATCTTCCACTGCCATCCTATGGAACAATAAATGCATGTGGCTTGGTTTGTTTCATATCAGGTCCATCATGAGGGCGCTGTTGATAGTCCAGCCACTGATCGGCATCACCTGGATCTTGGGACTCGGTGTGAGCGCCCCCAACGAAACGATCAAGGCGATATTCTCATATTCCTTCGTCATCCTGAACTCTCTACAGGTATCAACTGATCTTGTTTTAGATTATAGAAAAAAAATATATAATTAACCGACAAAATTGTTAGATTAAAATTTTAATACATTTACTTGATGCTACAGGTTGGTGATAGTACCAAATATCCTGAGAAATTATTCCATAAATTACGCTGTAATTTCTAAGAGAAAACAATATTTTACAAATATTTGAAATGGAGATACAGCCGTGATCCATTTACCACATAAGAATGCATGCATGCAACAAAGCTGAATGTATGTTCTTCAGTTTCTCGTTAATGACAAAACAAAATAAGCTGAAGTATTTACATGTCGGTTTCTATACACAGTAATCTCTTAAGTATGCGTTCATTTGCATATATTTTGTCAATAGTGCACAAACCCGATTATTGAAATTTCAATTTCAATCGATCGTCAAAATGTGGCGATTGTTTATTATTAATAAAAACTTTGTATGAATGTTCACAATTATTTATATCTTTGAGGCCACATCTCACAATGTCCCCTGTCGCCTTATAGTGACCACATAATTTTTTCTACAAAATAAGACAATTGTTTATAGCCTACGTTTTAATTTGTGTTGTCTTTCTTTTCTTTTTTCAGGGAGTTTTCATTTTCATTATTTACTGTGTGCTCACGAAAGAGGTAAGCTTCTAACAGAAAACAATAATTGACATATTTGTGAATGATTGCCCAAGGACAATCATTGAATGGCAGTGAGGTCCCATGCACAGCCTCAAAACTCCCCTAAATGTTTTATGGTGGTATATCTGTTCATTTCCTCACTCGGATCTAATAAATTTCAATTTCAGAGTTCTTGAAATTCTGTAATTAGTCAAATCCTACGAATTCCTTAGATTCCCAGTATGAAGAAGTTAGACATATTAGGAATATTATGGAAGCGAACAAAAGACAAATTTACTGACACGGGATTTGAGCCTCCAACCTTTGGATTAGCATACTCGCGGTTCAACTGAGCTATCCAGCCCTGTGGTTGCTGGTCTCCCAATGTATTTCATGCAGTCAGTGATAACAACCATAGTGCCATTAAACCTGTGAAGCGGCAGTTGGGAATCATTCAAAGACGATAAAGCTTTATAATGAATTATTTAATTAAATGTTCTAATGAATGATATTGTTACAGTTCAAAGCTGCGTTCACCAAATGCTTCTGCAAGAGAGCCAGCGCCTCGGTTGAGCCGAAAACAGCCAATGTTCCGATGAACGCCTTCAGCAGTGATGGTAGAGACACAGGCAGTAGCTGGACCGTCAGTACAGATATATCTACTAGGCCCGGTAAGTACCATTTTTAATATTGGACTCGTCTACTTCTGTCGATTTCTCAATAGCTTGTTCATTTGTCGATTTTTTTTTAAATTCATATGCTAAATTCGATTTACTTATTATCTATTTTAACAGCTTTCAATAAATTTCAACCATGAAAGTTGAAACGACGCATTTCATCAAAGAGCTGCTGCGACGGGTCAACAGTGGTCGGTTGAGCACACGGTTTATATAATCGACTTATTTTGGAGAAACATATTGGTAGTTAATAGTGAGGCTTGATATTTATCTATTTCATATTTTATAATATTGTAGTGTATTTAAGGAGGCGGTGAAAATGGCGTGTCGTGTATGTAAGCAGTCGTCTGATATGATTGCATGGTCTTGACATGTATTAATTATTTTCATTATTAATTAATTTAATTATTTTCTCTTTATTGTTACTCACTTTATTGCTATATTTAAAAAAAAAATTATTCGTTTTAATCGGAAGGATTTTTTATGAAATATATTTGTAGTGTATTTGACCTACATCTATATACTTTAATTACACTAAATATTTACCTAATTTCACCTGTTGTCTTTATTGTTACTGACTTTATTGCTGTATTTAAAAATATAATTATTCATTTTAATCGGGAGGATTTTTATGAAAGATATTTGTGGTGTATTATGAGCTATAGGCGTATACTTTAATTGCACTTAAATTTTAACTATTAATTTCACCCATTTTCTTCATTGTTACTCACTTTATTGCTGTATTTAAAACAAAAAATATTTTTTTCATTTTAATCGGAAGGATTTTTATGAAAGATATTTGTAGTGTATTATGACCTATAATTGTATACTTTAATTGCATTTAAATTTTAAGTATTAATTTCACCTATTTTCTTCATTGTTACTCACTTTATTGCTGTATTTAAAACAAAATATTCATTTTAATCGGAGTGAATTTTATGAAAGATATTTGTAGTGTATTATGACCTACATGTATATAGTTTAGTTGCACTTATTGTTACTCACTTTATTGCTGTATTTAAAAAAATAATTATTATTCATTTTAATTGAAGGATTATTGTGTTTGTGACCATGATTACGTTTGCCACGTTTTTACTGTAAGGATCTAGATCTAGATTTGAACTTTTTGAAACATTTTATTTGGTAATGACTGCAACCCATATTCAGTGTTTGTATAATTATATAATACATTTCAATCACCAACTTCTGAATTTAAGTAAAGTGTATTATCAATCACAATAATAACAATGTCACAAAAACACAAACTGACTGAGATTTACTTGTGTGTTTATTGTTGAACTTATTGAATCACATATTAAGCACTTGTAGGAGTAGCCTACATTTCCATTTCCTTTTTGACTTTTATTATCTTTCAAATAGGCCCTATTGCATATTTGCTTGGTTTTACCAACTTCCATCTTCTGTAAGGTACTAATGTGATTGGTCAAATGATAAAATAAACAAAGACGCCTATTATATTATTGGATGTTAACGAGTCGTTTCATAGCAACCTCAATGCATATTTTATTGGCCTGAACTTATTGTGTAACAGTTCATACAAGGTAGAATCGCACTATTAAGGACGACGGCTTGATCCTTATAATAAGATGACATGGACATGTGAGTCAGATTACATGGTCCTTATAATAAGATGACATGGAAATGTGAGTCAGATGGCATGGTCCTTACAGTAAGATGACATGATCCTTATAGTAAGATGACATGGACATGTGAGTCAGATTACATGGTCCTTATAATAAGATGACATGGAAATGTGAGTCAGATGACATAGTCCTTATAGTAAGATGACATGATCCTTATAGTAAGATGACATGGACATGTGAGTCAGACAAGTTTCTTAGTTGCTGGCAATGGTGTTGTTGATCCAGCTAACTTAGTTTGAGACTTTGGTGTAGACACCTGGGTTGCGAACATCAGCGCAGCCGTATCCCCAGCTAACCACACCGGTAAGCTCGTAGGCACCGGAGTCGCCCTAAATGCAGACGAAGGGACCACCACTGTCACCCTGAAACCAAGATCATACACTCTAAAAAACGAAGTGCTGAATATAGCACCTCAAGTGCAGTCACTATACAAGCTCGTAAAAAGTGCTAAAATTAGCACTTGAGGTGCTATATTCAGCACTTCGTTTTTAGAGTGCATACAAAGTACACTCGAAGTGCTGAATATAGCACCTCAAGTGCTAATTTTAGCACTTTTTACGAGCTTGTATAGTGACTGCACTTGAGGTGCTATATTCAGCACTTCGTTTTTTAGAGTGTAGATGAAATGAACAGTTATTTTAAATGTATATTCTCTGCATGGCTAGCCATGGCTAGTCAAATGCAATGAAAGGACATTTAAAAACCTGGCCTCTATTGCTTACAAGGCAAGCGTTGCGTACACCACCCATTACAGTGCGTAACTCACCTGTACGCTGCGTACACCACCCCCTTCCGGCCTACACGTGCATTATGCACATGACAAAAGTAGTTCAAAGACAAGAAGCGTAGTTAAAGAAGAGCAGGGACCATGTCTCCCATGAGTTAGTCCAAAAAAGGCCAATCAATAAAATTAGTTATTTTGTCAGTTAATTTCCCAAAAGTTGGTTTCCCGTCCCCTTGATTCATTCACCAAAACTGGTATCCTTTCTATTTCACTGTTATAGACCCATTGATAAATTCCCTATAGATATCTCAGACAAGAAAAAAAATGCTGTTTATGGAACAGTATCAAAGTGTTCAGTTTCTGTATGATATATCAGTCTTTCTGACTTCTATTTAAATCATGTACTCTATCATACCTGGCAAGAGTCTTTGCCATCTTCAGCGAGTCCAGCGCAGATCATGTTATCAGTGACCTCACCATCATACCACAGAGGCTTGTTGCACTGCTCGTTGGAGATGATTGGCACCTCGACTTGCTGCAGGGTGGAGTCATCAGTAGTGGCTGAACAAAATAAAATAATATAAATAAATAAATATACTGCAAACTATGTAAAAACGGGTTGGATAGCTCATTGGTAGAGCATCGGTATGGTAAAACAGATGGTCACAGGTTTGAATCCCGCTCCAATCAATTTATTTGTCTTTGTTCACTGAAGACCAGACCATGAAAAAAAAAACGTCACGTGTCCGTCCAACCCAAAGCTGACCCACAATATATTTTATTGTTCAAGTTAGTTGAAGGAATAAAGCCACGATAAAGGTCAAGAAATTGAGAAGTATATATTATACGTCTAGCGTTGCAAGGAGTGAACTCATTGCCGCCGCAAAATGACTCGACATTGATTGGCCTTCCACTTTTTAGACTCGATAAGACACGACACAACTTGACTGGACTCGACTTTCTACCCCGACTGGAGTCTAATCCTTCAAAGACTCGAGTCTAGAAAAATTTCATTATAAATAATTTATATCCAGCGGGAACTCTTCCCTGGTGGCCGTAAACACTTGCATGTAGTAAATAGCGCACAATGACCAGCGAAATGCTAATCAATAGGTGACACACTGCTTCAATGAAGAATAGGTCCCTCATATAGGTCAAGCATGTTGGAGTGCATTTAGATACTTACTCTCTTGGTCTCCCCATCCAGTCACGACACAGTTGTCTCCATCGACGAAGTTGGAGGAAGGCAGGCAGGCAGAGTTGACGTAGTCGCTGAAGGTGACTGGAGAAGAGAGCTTATATCGTTGTCCAATGTGTTGGTATTGTAGTCCTGGTGGATGAACGCCTGCTTGAGAGAGAAGGATGACTTCACGATCATGAGCTCCTACGACTGCAGTGTATGCTTTGATATTGCCGTAGTTACTAAAATAAAATGTGGAGAAAAACACGAAGGCCCTTTTTTATGAAAGGTTGCCAAAACACAAGACTCTTAAATGCCACTCAAAGTGCAGGCTAGAACTAAAGGGGGGAATAAAACAAATACCAAATAAAAATACTCTCAAAAGTTGAAATTTGCTGTCACCTGTCATTAAATTCAGGTTAGCCTAAGTTTTGAAAAGTAAATTGAACTGGCATAACGAAGTCGAGGACTTCACTTTTCTTCTTGCGGATCGAGCATCTTTGTTCTTGTCTTTGTTGTTTCTCTACCAGGTTATGTTGCTTGCATTTTACCTATGATGGCCCACCATGATGGCTCACCATGCTCATTATCCAGTCAGCGCGAAACCAACCCATGATCCAGTGTACCCGTACCAATAGTGTATGAACCATGTCACATTTCCTTATATCTGAATCATCATTTTCTATCATTGGTGTAATGACAAGGGTGTATATTATATTAATTTTAACATCATATGTATCAGATTTCAGATAATTAGGGTGCATTATACTCAATTACAAAACTAGATAATTTGTCGGGTGCCTGTCAGCGTAGAGTACATTTTATGATTGCTTCTTTTGCCTTTCACTCCTATCAAGTGTCATTATTTTAAAAAAAAGATTATTACTAGACGCAGTGAGTAGTTGTAACAACCCACTGGTAGTCACCGCCGAAGTAGCGCTTCCTCAGCATGGCCTGCCACGGCCATGATCCTGGTACTGCCTCGGTGCCCCGACGATCTTGGACATGGAAGGGGATATCATCTGAACACCACAGTCTACAGATGATGAAATATTTTGGAAGAGAAAGAAATGTTCCTATTATTATCCCCCCCCCCTGATTTATTCAAAAACATACAGCAGTACTTCACCATGTTTGCCATATTTTTTTTTCTTCTTCTAATCTACCTCATACTTTTAGTTCACATATATATTTGATTTTTCAAAATTGAGAATTGTTACATTGCCATTGTATTTTTACATTTGATAAAACAATAGCAGATATTGTTTCATAAATAATTTTACTCAATGCAGCAGCCTACATGCTGTTATATAATTTCATACGTCTGATGGCTAAGAGGCGTGTAGGTAAGCTGCACTGGGTCGTTGGATTCTTATTGCCTGTGAGGTATTTTACCCAATCAACAAAATAATTGCCATAAAATTACTGTTAAAATAACTGTTTTTATATACTCACCGGCGAACACGGTAGCCACAAGGGCGCTTAGTACAATAAAATTTAGCCTGATGCCATGTGGATGCGTTGCGTCTGGTACGTGATGGATAAGACAGAAATCTCCCGCCTTTTAAAGAAAATTGCCGTGCATTATCATCACTTTTTTATCTTCGATTATTAGTGAGGATTTCACGTTTAATCACCTTAGAAATTTAAACCCATCCGGATTGTTCAGTTGAGAAATTCAACAATTTCATATGCAGCAGCTGGCGGAACAGTAGAACACCAACTTAAGATCTATTTCACCAATTAACTTACGATCTGTTGCGATCTATTTAAGTTTAAGAAAAACATCAACAAGTGTAATCTTGCATAAATGGTGGATGACATATCGCATACCCCTCGCACTCTAGTGGCCATTGGCATTGTTTAGGGTGACTGACAGTAAATCCATATCCAGGTAATTTGTTTATTATAATATTTATTTAATAAAAAGAAATTAAAGTTACTTCTTCAACTTTATAAAGAAAATGAAAAATGACCAGTTAATATGTAGCTTTAGGATTCAGGATTCAGGTGTCAGGATTTCTATGGCCGGGTAATCGGATTCAGATAACTTCCGTCACATTGTTTTATTCTAAAGGGAATGAACTCCATCGTTATCCCCAAACAAACCAAAAATTATCTAAAAGCTTACAAGTTTGTAAGATGGTTGGGTTTATACCAAACGTCCTGAACAGTCGTTAATGGAAAGCTATTTTCAAGAAAAATGTGAAAAGTATCTAGACAAATTCAAATCTAAATTGAATCACCTGTGATCCACTTCCAAATTAGAATGCATAACAAAACAAATCTGTATGTATTTTCACAATCTTTTCGTTACAGACAACAAGAAAGAAACTGAATTTTCAAAGGTTGGTTTCTGTCATAATTATTTAGTCTTACGTTATAGACATACTGGTATGCCCTTAGTATGAAATATGTGCTGTCACAGTCTAAAACCCCTTTACATTTAAGGGGCGACTTATTTTGGGGGATTTGAAATTACTGAGTGTCACAAACTTTTTTGTGAACTTACAAATCTGTCTACCACAGATACAATATATTAAATTATCTTAATCATGGAGCTTTGACAGCGATTTAGATAGCTGCGATTATATGGTTCCAAAACTGCTGATCACAAAACCGTGGGGAAATGTGGACACCCCCTCCTGCTTTCGGGGGTTGGAGTGGGGTAATTGCATATCCAGTGGCTTCCACGTGTTCATTTTGTATGTCATTCAACTCTTTCAAAGCCCCCCTACCCCGTACACGTACAATGTATTAAATGATGTGCAGTTTCAGTTTGAGGCCCAAGAGAAACAAAATGTATAAACAGTCATACGTAGGCATAGGCCCTTTTTATAAATCTCCAAGAACAAATGAACAAATATATGACAATAATAATTGTTTCCACAAGATCAATAGAGGGCAGCATTTGTTCCCACGCTTTAGATAATATTGCGCACGGAGGATGCGCATAGTCATTCCCTACATCCGTATACACGGTAAAATTAAACTGATACATTTGGGGAAGCATTGGCGGATCCAGGGGGGGGGGGCTAAGGGTGCTGTAGCCCCCCCCCCCTAAAATCGTTTTTTTTTTAAATTAAGGAGAGAAAAAGAGAAAAAGAGGGGGAGGGGAGAGGAGAACGCACTCCCATTCCCACAGTGTGCGGGATAAACATAAGGAGGTGACCTACTTAGTACTGTACTAACCGTTGCGCATAGGAAGTGGCGGCACCCTTTGTAGTACTGAAAAATAATTGTTTTTGATTCTCAGCCCCCCCCCCTAAAAAATGTTCTGGATCCGCCCATGGGAAGCTCAAATTGTATTCATTACAATTTACGTGTACAACTACAAGCCTATGGGGATTAATAACCAGTCGCATCCTTCGTGCGCAATAAATTGTGGGAAGTAAAGGGCGCGTTTTTACGAGGTGGTTTGTCTCGTGTTGAATCACATGAAATAATAATTCTCGACTGGAAAACAAATCCCAAATTCATATTAACAATACTTTAATGCATGGCTGAATGTATGCAATGGCAATCCTGGACTGCCGACAAACCTTTTTCAAGGGGAAATAACCTCCAAAATTCATATTAAGAATATTTTAATGCATATGGGCGAATGTTTACAGTGACAATCCTCTACCACAGACAAACAAAATATATGCCTATTGCTTCCTGGTACAATGTTGCACAGCGTGAGGGCACATTCGACCATTGCTGCGTTTTATGTTCACACTCGTATATTATGGAACATTGAATTGGACAAACGTGTATGTGAGCATGAAAAATAGTAATAAACCACCACACAACAACATGATTGCCTCCAGGTTTCTAAGCGTCCCAAGATTCTATCAGACAGTAGGGCCTATAGTTGCCTCCAGGGGGAAAAATCTTTATTTGCAATGGTGATAAATCATCTGAGTTGATCACAAGTACGGTTGACCAAACCAGACGAAATTACCCTTGGAAATATTGAAACGGCTGTGCTCGAGTGCTGTGCAAATTTAAGTCAGTTGTTCATTTGAAATTAAATGTGGATGGTTTGTGGTTGAAATCTTAACGGTTTGGTTCAATTTATATTGGAAATGTACAAGAGGCCAAAAATGAACAGTTTTCCGTCATTCAGGGTAACAAAAACGTCTGATTTCCGTTATGATTTTGTTTACCAGCGGTTAACGGAAAACGCCGTTTTCTTCCAACCGTTTCCGATGTTCTCACTTATTATTTATTTAGTTCTTATTTAACCTGGGGAGACCTTTCAGTGAAACACAAAGGTGCGCAGTGAAGACAATACAAGCATTAATATACATATCAATATAAATGTAAAAGAAATATCATTTTGGGCTAAGAAATACATTTAGTGATATAAGGAATTAGCCCATTAGTGATTATCATTCATAATGTTGCAAAACATGCAATGCCTTGAAAACGCCGCCACGTCTCGCGACATTTAAAATTCGGCTCAATGTGTCTTTTTGCTCAAATTCAGTCAAATGAATCAACACTATTCGCTGCTGATAATTACTTAAATTTTTGTTCCTGAAACCTTTGTTGATCTTGGGGCCACTCATGTTCAAAGTTGTTGGGATAGGGCCATCGTAACAAGATTCAACTGAAAGACCACTGGGCCTAGCTCAATGGTACAGCGCCTTGCAGAACGATAAGGGAGTTTACCCATCTTGACGCTCTTTTAAACAAAAAAGTGTGAAACGTTTACACATTTAAAGCACTTTATTCACTGCCGTGTCCCGAAAGAATTCAAGTACAAGTTTGAGGGCCGTTTTACTGAGACTGCACACAACGTTAGTTAACACATACACATTTATCATGTATAATATGAAATCCACAAAACAATCTATTCTTCTTATGTACATTTGGGCTTTATATAATGATAACGTCCATGTTATACAAGGTAATGAAAAGCCTAGCGTATAAAAACGTGTGCTGGAACCCATCCTGGGCCAATCTCATAAAGAACTTCTTCTTTTTTCTTTTCTTTTTTTTTCCTGTTTTTTTCTGGGGTTTTTTTGGCCTATTTTTCTTTTACCGACAACCAGCCAAAGTGTACACATTTTATATGATAGTTTGACTGGTAAGCAACAAAACATAATTAGCTATTTTTCGGCTATTAAAGCAGTTTTGTTTCTGCTTTATAGAGATTTGTTTGAGGCTACTGAAGAGGTTTCGATTAGTTTGAACTTTAAACCCTGACGTGACACTGCACACGTCGGTTCGTTTAAATTCAGCTATGCCCTTTGACTTACATATTTCACTGGCGCAAGTCCAATCAGTGTACCATAACTCACTGAACAAATAGTTTTATTCAAATATGAAAGTCTCAATTCCAACGATACAGTTGTTTTCATTGAATTTATATTTGTGTCGAGTTTATTATTGTCGTCAACAGTAGCACCAAAAGAGGGTCAAAGTTTGAAAAGATAACTTATTCACGTTATAAAAACACGAATGTATCACGTTGTCCTATGGGATAAGTAAAACTGACTTAAAGGTGAAAGATTCAATCGTTTCAATTTCCCTAACAGTTCACTTTTGTTCAAATAAATGTTTCTCAACCAATGGAATACACAAAGGTGGGAGGGGTACCCACTTATTTGCAAATGAGCGTCTATCGGTAAATTCACAAACTTGTTGGTATTTCTGAACATCTTAAGGTCGGGATTTCAATCTGTGTCGGTAAATTCCTCCCCCAAAAATGTTTGCCCCCCCCCCTACCCCGTACTCTGAAAATCCTGCCTTCACCACTGTTCTGTACGATCATTGGTCAATAATGGATCCAGTAATTGTGTAAGGGGTCCAAATTCCAGCGTAGCATGAAGCCCCCAATCCCGGCAATTGGGTCAGGGGAGGAGCCCCGGTGGGTGTGGTGGTGGGTTGGGGATTTGCTCTGATCTGAAGTGCAAAGCCCCTTGAAGCTTCATTGTTAGGCAACACTACTGTCCAAATTGAATTTGGATATACACTTTAAGAAGATCAAAACAGTAAAAAATAAAATGGCAAGCCGAATTGCCGATGAGATACAGGAAAGATGGACAACAAGGCATATTATAAACCTTTATACATGAGAAGGACACACTGAGCAGTTAACATCTTTATACATCTTTACCTACAGCCATGTACATATAGGTAATTCCGTGCGTATCTGTATTTGCAAAATGCATTTCTATGATTATATCATCGCAGGTTGCCATTCATTTTCTTGTTTGTGAAGCTGAGGCAGTTACTGACTCATCAGCCAGACAATAGGATTAGAAACTAATAGGATTAGAAACTTTTTTGCACAATCAATCGTCAGCCTTGTCTACAAACAAAAATAATGGATTCTAGATTGAAAATTAGCCTACAGAATACCTTACCTTTAAGATTTCAACACTGATCAAGTCACGTTTCTCGTTAATAATTAACCAAAACATTCCCCAAACAAGACACGTGTAATGATGTTTTTCCAAGAGAACTGCTCAGTAAAAATGTATATATAGGCCTATATTTAATATTCCAGACAGACAGATACAAACTGTGAACGTTTTGCGCTCATCAACAAACTAGAAATGTTCTTGGCAACAGGCGGCGTTTAAATCGGAGTAGTCAGTATATGACCTTACACTGTACGGAGGGCACGGTACAGCTATCAACCCGTTTAATTTACAGGACAACTTCATTTAAGCAACAAGGCTAAACAATGTAAGTATCAGTCATTGGTTATTGTTCGTACAGTTATATGATTATATACACTTTTATGAGGATTAACCATGTAAAAATGAAGAAACTATGCTGTTTGCGTTTGGAAAACTTAAAATAGTTGATTTGGTGAAAATATAGCAGAGGTTCTAAGGACACATTATATCAAGCAAAGATATAAAATTATTTTGTTGCCAAGTTGCTTCCTTGTTTGTTTATCTATTGTGCAATAACAATGCACGTGATAGGAATCACGTAGTGAAGCAAACGAACAGATATTGTATTCATATGTTATGGTGGACACAAACAGATTACTGAATACTGGTGTGGGAAGGTACATCATTATGTTGACATAATTATAATAAACCATGAAAACATTCTGTCAAAAGGTTGTGGTCTTTATTGAAAGTTTTGAAGGGAAGGTGCAACATTGGTAATATTGACAAAAATTCTGCTATTAGTATGCTTAATCTCATTGAATCAAGATATACATTAAAGGGAAGGTACAGCATATGACAAAAGAGGCTTGTATGAGTATGCTTACTCTCTTTGAATCAAGACATACATTAAACAACCACCGTGAAAATTTTTACATTGTTTTGTTAACAAGAAAATAGTGAAAATGCATTTAGGTTTTTCGTATTCTTTCTAATGTGGGTTTAGGAGACAGTAATTTCCCCCAAATTTTTCCTTTTGTCTCCTTTTTTCTTTCTCCAGACATTTTTATATGTGACCCGCTCTGCGAAAAAGGGTATTAAGGAACGCTACGCTATTACCCGTAAAGGGCTGTTCTATGTCGAGAGGGTGAAAAAAAAATTCAGAACGTGATTTTTTTTGTTTTTGTTTATTGGCTTCTATTATATCAATACTTTCATAATTTATTTACAGAAATATTATTATTGATGAGTAAAGATGAAAAAACAAAAGTTTTAATTTTACACATTATGCAAATTAGCAAAAATATTTGAAAAAATACTTCAAGATGCTTGATAATTCAAATTTATGTTGCACAAGCATTCCTGAAGGAGCTCAAAAGGAACATAACTGTTGCTATGGGCATTCAAGAGAGTTTCTTCTTAGCTCATTTCTTTTTCCACTTGCTGTGTTTAAAGGGCTGTATCTCTGAAGGCACTTCCGTTAATTTGTACAATATGAATATGCAAAAATCAGTATATCTCCATACAGAATGCAAAATGCCACAGGGTTCAAACCTACACCAAATTAAAGCTTATAATGTAACCAATTCAGCTACATGTATGTATGTAACTCAATATTTTAATTTTGTCCCATAATACCCATTTTTGTGGAGCCGGTCACATATTTACAGTTTTTATATTTACACTTGTTTTGCTCGTAATTAGTTTATCTGTCCGTTTGGTTCATTCCCCTTGTCTGACTCATTGCTTTTCACTAATCTCATAATCTCTTCCTCCAGGCAAAAACTCCTGGTAGGCCTACTTCTATTCATACTTAATTCCCTTTTGTCCGGTCCCAGGACCAGTACCTGACTCTTCTTTTTATATATATTTTTTTCTTTTGTGTTCATTTCACACCTGACTAACTCCCGGGGCTTATGTATGTGTCGTTTGTATATTGTCCCATTTTGCCTTTGAGAAAGAACATGCTAGGTTCGAAACGTAAGGCCAATAACAACTATTCTGGATTTTTGTTTTTCACTTTTCTAACAAGTGACAGCACCTCAGACCAAATTATTTCTAGGGAAGATTGATATCATCATCAGCTTTGCATGCACCAAGTAAGTTTCACATTACAATTCAACTATATTTAGTTATCTTTGAATTCATTGGCAGATCCAGGGGGAGATCCAGCAAATTGGGCACCCTCTTTTATCGCCGTGTATGTAAATTTAACAGATGATTTTGTGTGTGCAACTCCCCCCCCCCCTTTTTTTTTTTTTGGAAATGTGCCCCTTTTGAGACCCTGGTTTTTCCCCTTTTGAAATACCAATACCATAGCTTACCGTTTAATACACAATAAACCTGTAATATTTTTGTACAGAAACTCCAGGTTTTTATTCAGTTGATTCAGTTCCCTACAACTTACTAGGGAAATCAGACACCATTTCTTTTTAGATTAATATCTCTACCCGTGCCATCAGATTAATTATATCGCTCATGTTTTCTTCTTCTTTTAGTGATTTTTTGTAGTTTCTGTATGCAGAAAGACGCAAATGCAATTGAAATGAAACACTGGTTAATAACAACATGTATTGCTATTTTGATTAATTTCTGGCAAGTGGCCAACGTCACTTCGAAGTTAACTAAATTAAACCATGCTCCTGAAATGTGGTTTGTAACATGACTCAATTTGAAGCAATTTACTATTATTTCTACAAAGAAAATAACAGTGTTCCGAAACAAACGGAAATTGCCTGAACATAACAAGATTTATTTTTAACGATACCAGTATTACACTTGGCAAGTTAATAATTAAGATTAATACGATCATTTGTCATCCTCTTGCCAAGAATAATGTCGCCTGTGCGATTTTCAGCGCAATCGTGATACGTTTTTTGTGAGGTTTTCACCTTCGATTAGTCTTTGAAGCCCTTCTATTGGACTTCTGATGGCTGTGTCGTCAGAATGTGGGTTCGAATCCAGTGGGTTCGACTGTGGCACTGAGGAATGTAATTGCTTCTCTTCACCCAGTTGTATAAATAGGCACCTGTGAGGGTAAAGATGGTTATTGTGTTCGATTAGTCCTGAAGCGCCAAGGTTGCACCATGGAGGAAGAAAACAGAAGGAGTCACAACGAAGGCATATCAAAGGTTCAATGTCTTTTGCCGCGGTCGTAAAACTTCCAAGCCAGCGCTAATCGTTTAATCCGATTATCGAGGAGAACTACAGCCTCTTATCTCATAACCAATTAGCACTTCGCAGTGGCCCATTGAAAATACGTTACGGCCGCCCGCTATGCTTACCAGTTTTACGACCGCGATAATCCCCTTGTGTACAATGTCTTTTGCCGCTCGGCCTGCTCGCAACCAGCATACATAATTGGAGGGTAGAAATCTGTAGCAAACGAATAAACACAAAACGTATGCGCACTACTTTTCGCGGGCTTTTTATATTGCGCAGTTCATTGTCTTTAATAGCGATTTTTCCACCGAGTATTTTGGTGTTTTGATCGTCGAATTTGGCGAATCCGAAGCTGACTTACGGTAAATATAACATTCAGATGTTACAATAAAGTGTCTTTTTAGCAACTTATTTTAAGGATATTTCCGGTGATCTCCGGAAGCCAACAAATTGTCAAATTCAAAGACGTGTTGTTTAGCTTTTTTTCATTTCAATCCTCATATTTGTACGATGCTGTACACTGAAGATATTGCAGTGTTGGATTCGTAGGTCGAGTTGGATCGGGAGCCAGCCTTCCGTGTAGTGCAATAGGACAACGCGTCAGCAATGCGCGCAATGCGCATGTGCAAAGAAAGCCTGGCTGTAGTTCTCCTCGATAATCGGATTAAACGATTAGCGCTGGCTTAGAAATTTTACGACCGCGGCAAAAGACATTGAACCTTTGATATGCCTTCGTTGTGACTCCTTCTGTTTTCTTCCTCCATGGTTGCTCATAATAAGCGCTGAGAAAGTTTACTGGAATGATATTGGACCAGTGACCAGGGGAAATAATGTAAAGTGCATTGGGAAATTATGTGAAATGCGCTGCATAAGAATGAAATATTATTAGTATTATTCTACACTTTTGTTAAAGGGAAGATACAACATTGGTAATAACCAGATAATCAAATTCACGAATTCATTTCTTAGTGTGAAGTTGTTAGGATATTCAAATCTGCATGTTCGTTGCAGAATGATGCCCTCTTCAGCAAATTGTTCTTTGTTCATTCAAACAAAATTTGAAATATCTCATTTCTTATTGCATTTGTTGACGCAGGTTATTTTTGTCATCTGATACAAAGGATCTGACTACAAAGAAGTGAGTATTAATTAAATTAAAGTTACCGTTATCAGGCCAAACAAGATATTGCTCCAGGTTTATGTCGATGTATTTTAAGTCTTGTTAAAGAGAAGAGCCTACAGGTTTTGGTAATTACCAGTAATCAAATTCACGAAGTTTTCTCTAAATCCTTTCTTTGTGTAAAGTTCGTGGGATATTACCTTATGTCGATGTATTAAAGGGTCGCAGACCCTGCAAGACAGTAGCAACAGTGTCTGTTATTGTTACTAGATACGCAGTTTTGGTATAATTATGAATATTTAAATTTTATGAGGATTTCCCTCCCTACACCCATGGGCGGATCCAGAATTTTGTTTTAGGAGGGGGGCTGAGAATCAAGAACGATTTTTCAGTACTACAAAAATTACAATGAATTAATCAAAGGGAGAGAAAAACAAAGCACAGTGAGGGGGAATTGAGGGGAAACATGAGGGGATACCTTACCGTTTGTATCTGATTCTGTTTTTTTTTTTTTTTTTTTTTTTTTACACGATTTTTCGGGGGGGGGGGCTACAGCCCCTTAGCCCCCCCGATCCGCCAATGACACCCCCCCCCCACACACACACACACACTATGAAAATCCAGGCTGTCGTGGCCGTCGTGGCCGTCGTGGCCGTCGTGGCCGAGCGGTCTAGCTTACCGGATTCAAGTTCTGGTGTTAGCAACAGAATGTGGGTTCGAATCACGGCCATGACACTTGTGTCCTTGAGCAAGACACTTAATCATAATTGCTTCTCTCCACCCAGGGGTTAAATGGGTACCTGTGAAGGCAGAGTTGGTTTGCTCTATATGCGCTAGAAATGGCAGCAATTGAGCTGTATACTCCCCAGGGAGCTGAGATGGTTTCAGGAATGATTTATGAGCCTTATGAGCCTTATGAGCAGGGATAATAATATAATGCGCCTTGAGCATCACTTATTTAGTTGGTGGATACGTGCGCTATATAAATCCACACATTATTATTATTATTATTACGCCACTGTCAATACGCAAGTTTTTAGAAAAGTACAACAGCAGGCCAGCATCAAAGTGAATAATTATCCGCTTCCGCTTTGGTTGTTGGCCAAACCGAGCCGTAGTTTCATGAAACTATCGCAACCATTGGCCTATTGCCACCATGATGAACAAAGTCATGACCAACCATTTGTGTGTTTGTTTCTGTTAGAAATGTTATCTGATGGAATCTCTTCCAGCGTACGGGCGTCCTGTATTATATGCTTCTACGTCATTATCGTCCTGATGTGGCTTGAGGCGGCCATTGCCACCATAGCTAATGTGCTGGCTATCATGGCATTCTTCAAGGCGAAGCAGATCCGCCGAAAGGTATCAAACTATTTCATCTTGAATCTCTCCCTGGCCGATCTGCTCGTCGGTGCAGTAGTGATTCCAATCAACAACGTAGCAGTGTACTACGGCTACTGGCCGTTTGGCAAAGTCGTCTGCAAGCTGTGGCTACTGTTAGTGTATGCATGCACTGCCCTGTCCGGGTTCGCGTTGGCGCTCATCAGCTGGGACCGCTACCTGTGGGTGAAAGAACCACTGGTTTACATCCACCGCCAGTCCAAAAAACGCGCCATTATCGTCATTGTGGCCACAGTTTTGGTCTCGTATGTCTACGTGTCTGTGGTTGACATTGGGTGGGAGGCAGTAGCGGGTGTCAGTCGCATCAACTACTCGAACACATGCGAATCGGAAGGGATTTATTCTGTACCTTATGCTATCACAACGTTCATCTTCGAGTTGTTGCTGCCGGTTGGGTTGCTGGCAACGTTCAACACGCTGGTGTTTATCAAGATACGGAAGACGCTGCTCTTGAGACAGCGCGCCGAGTCGGGGACAATAACTTTGGGTGCTAATAGGAAGGACCGAGCAGAATCGAGCACTAGCTGTTATTCGTCCGGAGATTCCAATCAACAGAACTTTAACAGCGTGTCCTCGCCGAAGCCCTTCCGGCCACCTGGCCCGCAGGCCTACCGTAAGTCTGCCATCATGCTTGGGCTGATGACTGGTGCCTTTGTCGTGTGTTGGTGTCCCTGGTTTATCGTTGTCTTTGTTAACGCCACCAACGGTGGGGACTATGTCAGCTTGGATTTGCTGTGGGGTGTATCATACCTCATGTTTGCCAATTCCGCCATCAACCCATTTCTGTACGCATCCACGAACGTGCACTATAAAGCGCAGATGCTGTCATTTTGTTGCTTTTTCCGTCGAAGGTAGCATATCTATTCACACAGTGCATGAGCTAAATGTTGAGGGTAGGCTACGTTGTTAGAACACTGTGGGTGAAAGGGCAGCGATAGTGCGTGGCGTTTTGCGTATTTTGCAGTTGATGTGCGTACACGGAATATCTCCAGCGATCATTGGCTGGCAGAAGTACACGCGCACTTAGTACCATAACATACGTATATAACTTGTACCAACAACGCTCACGCGACGCAAAAGTGGCTATCATCAAGACACTGGGTGCAAATTCACCGCCAGAGGGCTACAATGTGCACTGAGCGGATAGACTAATCCGTCGAGCAGTTCATCTGGGTGCCTCCATGTGGTGGTACCTTCACTTTGCGTCACGCGTTTGTTTTCCACGCAATCCAGTGCTTCTTCAACCAATCGTATTTAACAATGTGTGTGACACGCGCGTGCACTGTGGTAACCACCACAGTAATGTCGAGGCCGTTGAATGGAACATTCCATCTTTCAACTCATGAAAATATTCTCACCATTGCACGAATGCAAAACATTCATTATTTGTTTTATATAACATCCAAGTAGATCTTTGTCATTTGATTGGAGGATAAAACTATAAGAATAAACAAAATGTACAAAATTGTTTTCTGGCATCCACTACTTTATTTTTCGGCTTATGACGCACGGTTTGCTCGAATGGTTGTGTCTTGTCAAAAGAGGGCGTCTTGTACTGCTGTGATGTGGACTAGCGTGCAATATATAAAATGGGATGGAACAAAAATGCACGGTGAATGGAACCAAAATGCATGGTTTATGACGTTGGCCATGTAATGGTTTGATTAATGAATGCCACGTGACTTACAATCCTCCAATCAAATGACAAGGATCTACTTGGGTGTTATATAATGATCGCTATTAGTCTACACTTTTCAAGGAATAGACCTTATGCATTGACGTCACGAACTCAAGGGCGCGCGCCCTAGTTCAGAGGTAAAATAAGTTCCCTCATTGGTTCATGTAAAGGCGCGGCATACCTACGCAAATTGAGCTCTTTTAATCCTTTATTAAATTGTATGCATTACTCATACGAGTCATCACCTAGGTCATTGGTTATTCAAGTATTTCAAAAGTATACTATTTCAAACATACTTTTTTATTATGTTTTATATTTAATTTAAAAATATTAGATATCATTTTGTTATGCTTTATACATAAACGACAAAAGAATCAGTCGTTACGTTGTGAATGTACTTATAACTCACGAGTACTTTTGAGTACGATTAGCAATTAATACTCGGGAATACTCGAGTAAGGTAGTTATTTAATACAATCATATTGATCAGTTGACTTTGGTTGTTAAAAAGTTGGCTAATTGTTCTTATATTTGTATATGTGTATGTAAATGTTTAATGGCACCCACGCTTGCTAATGCAAGATAACCAACGAATCATTTCCAAACGAGGAATTTAACACTGCTCTCAGAGGTGGAGTTTATTGTTCGCTAATTCTAAAATATCAGCAGTAGTAACACGTCCATAGTTATAAGCAAAAGGAAACTAATGCACGATATTGAAAGAAACGGTGTTCAGATTGGAGAGTGTAATACCATCAATGATTTCTTCAAAAGTATTAACCTTGACACAATTGTTTTAATATTTGTGTAATCCTTTGATAATTCGCTTACAACTTTCAGTGTATAACCACCCAGACATCCCGTTTTATATGCGCTACGGGCATCTCTGTGCTTAAAACCTGAGTCAGCCAGCGTCTTGTGCAATTAACCAGACATTTTAATAATAATGCCTCAGGCACAAATATTTCTCGCATATCAAAGTGTCCATTTAAGAGTTCTGACACTAAGGCAACAATTTTCTCAAGTCTGATTTCCTTAGAGTATTTGCGACTTAAATCAATCATATTATTTACAAAACTTATCCACTTATCTCATTTGTACAAGCTCCTAAAAAGTGCTAAAATTAGCACTTGAGGTGCTATATTCAGCACTTCGTTTTTAGAGTGCATATACAAAGTACACTCAAAGTGCTGAATATATCAGCTCAAGTGCAAATTTTAGCACTTTTTAGGAGCTTGTATAGTGACTATATTCAGCACTTCGTTTTTTAGAGTGTAGGATGTCTGCATTAACAAGCAGGAAGTCGTGGGTTCGAGTCGCCTGTGGATTGTTTCCTCATACACATGCATCAAAGTACCGTATATACAGTGCTCCATACACTCGTCGGTGTAACGGGCAAAAATCAAATCAATTGTTTATCACCCGATGCAATAATTTCATCAATCTATGAAATTGTATTTACATCTAATTATTTATTATTTATCACTTTTGTGATAGTATACACTACTTGATATTTTTACACAAATTAATATTGATTAATATTGATTATATATTCATAACTTTGTGTTTTTAACTTGTAAAGCCTTAAGCAGAACAAATAGTTTAACCTATATATTATGTATTTTAGCTCTATGATGCTTGAATAAAGTGAACAGCTTCGCTCCTAAGCTTTATCATCGTGTAGCTTTGGAATGGTTAGATAGAAAGTACAACAGCTCTTCTCCTATCCTTTAACATCATTTAGATTTTGAATAGTTAGGGAGAAAGTACAGAGATTTTCGCATGCCGCGTTTGAGGCATTCAGGCGTTTGCTTGACGGAAATCCACTTCCCTGATGTGTGGTTGTATAGCTTCCCCTTCATGCGGTCTACTCTATAGGCAACCTGTGGAAAACATAACGGGATATCCTGATGAAAACATGCATGTGTGTTGACGGGGAGGAGCCGAGGAGGATGTGGCATCAGTGAATTAAGATTTTAACCTTCGTGACCGTCATGGCTCGTCGGCACTGTATCGTCATAAGTGCTTTCGAGTGTTCATCAATTAAAGGGACAGTATCATCACGATCAGAGCAGATTTTCAACAGGGCATGGAATTGGTGTCCCAGTTTAAGAAGAACACAGTGACTGAAAACTACTGGCTCATTTGTGCAGCAGCAACGGTAGTATGACCTTATCATGTGGGTACTGTTTTCAGTCACTGGGTTAATCTAAAACTATAGCGCTCCGATTCCGCCACGCCCTGTTGATCATGACCATAATTATTGTCCCTTTAACGTATCGATCGTGCGCCACTTTGTATAAACACAAAAACCAAAAACATTGTACGGCCAAACAATGTTCAACTGTATACCGTACTTCATATTTCCTCCCTAAGTCTATGACACATCTGTCTCACCGTGCTACCACTGCTCTCTAACTCTATTGTGAAATTTGTATACTCTCCCCTGCCACCCCTTTTTGTCCTCCCCTCACTTTGCATGCTACTTAAATGTCTAACCCTTCTCTAGTCCAAGTTCTTGACCAACCTCCTGCTATGGTTTTCTTTCTCAGCTTTCTGGCTTTTCATTTCCACTAATTACCTGATTCGTGCTCATCTATGTAATAATCTATGAGAAGAGAAATGGTACATAATGTGATGTTTCAAGCGGCGTTGAGCGACGTTCGAGATCCAGTCCTTCGTATATTATGCAACCACTTTTTGACACGGATTTACTCCACTGCTGGCTACGCCTATGTACAACATAGCGGATGTTGAAGCCTGCTGTGAATGCTCACCTTGTTCATAAGTGTGTCTAAATTGTCCTGGTGGGCGTTGGCGAAGAAAACCTCGCACAGAGCTTGGACAAAGAAGGAGCCTATTACTTCGCTCCTCAATGACAACTTACCTGGAGTTTCGTGGGGAAAAAAGAAGAAAAAACAAGTTTATGCATTAAATGTAAGGTGACTATATGCGTGTTTTGCTGAGTGCATACAATTCAAACGTGAACACTTTTCCTCAAGCCACATTCTGTAGAACCCAGTCACATTTAACATTTCAGTCAATCTCCTCTCACCTTCCGTTGTAGCAAAAGCGATGTGCACATCCGCCACGTCGTCATTGTTTCTCGCGAATCTATTGTCTGGTACATCATGGAGTGTCTCCAAATCGCCGTACACCCCTGTATGGGCCTTTGGGTAAGGCCTGTCTGCAACAACGGGTATCCTCAGCGGCAAATCTGAATTAAGAAATACACAAATAAACAATTGTTTGTGGGGTTTTTAGTTTTTAGTTTTTAGTTTCTTAAAGGTACAACTTTAGTATTTGGTAGCGTACGTTCATTTCCATTCTCTGATTTTCAAGAAAATAATATGTCCTAAAACTAACCTGCGAAAATATATAATAAATTTCACTTCAGATGAAATCATTTCTCACGATGCTTGATACTTATACAAACTTTACACTAAGTACGGTAAGTCTTTAGATAACAATTCGATAATTTGACAATCTGTTAATAACCAATGCTGTACCTTCCCTTTAAACACCATGAATCGAATTGTTTTTTCCTGAAAAGTGCTGGTCGATAAATCGACAGTACAAAGATTGCATGGAACCAAGCACCGATCTTTCTTTCGTGTCTGGTTTGGGCATGGGTTGCAATACGGGGGTTAGGTATGAATAGGTATGAATAGTATAATTCGTCTCTAATTTGCCATAGTGACCAATCCGACTTTTTTCAATTTTAAGTTTTCCCGCCCATTAGTACATTCAGGAAGATAGAGCATGCATTCAAATGACGAATGCTCTAACTGGCTATTTTTGTAATTTGGCAAAGTGACCAATACTGCATTGGTCACTATGCCAACTTAATTCGCGATTAGTCACTATGACAAATTAGGGACGAATTATGAGTCGTTGTTGGCCGCAGAAAGATGGCCCCTCTTGCATTGCATGACATCACGTGCAGCTCTTATATGTTTACCGCTCACCTCCACGACACGCCTGTACGAAAAACATCTTTGGTTTGCCATTCAGTCCGGGGCAGTTATCCCCCTCGAATTCCCTTTCCAAGTCTCGCAGATTCACCTGGGCAAGATCTGTGCCGAGAATCACGCCTCTGTTACCGTGGCTCATCAGGACGATTACGGCAGAGTCATAAGTGTCGCCGTTAAACATGGAAGCAAAGGAACGGACTGAATCTCTTATTCCCTAGGGGAAAATGTAATGGAAAATAACATTTGCAGTATGGTTTGGTTGTCAGGAGAATGGTACGTTCAAATTATTGGTCAGGACAACACAAGTTTAAAAACCGCTTGAGCTTCAAACTTTTCGCAGTTTGTTTCATATACAAACCAGATCTTGATCGTCGTAAAGAATGACAGGATTATAGAAGGATTATTGAACCAAAACATTTCCTTATCAAACTTAAAGGGAAAATGAGGTAAAAGTTAACGGTGGGTGCAAAGAAAATGAGTCCCTATTTGATATTCAATGTCAGAGAGGGACTTTCACAATCACTAAGACTGTGACTGTTAAAGTCATTGCCATTTGTGTGTTCTAGGTGAAAAAAAATATTGAGGTCACTAACTAACACTAATACTTTGTTTGGGAGGAGGTTTGCAGTGGTAAATTTCTTCTTGATTTTGTTTTTACAAACACAACCTGCGTACATTTGCAGTAAGATTTTCATGTATCATGTTCTTGTATCCAATCTCTTGAAACAGATGAACCATGTTGTCCAAATCAATCTGCGAGCCGTATCGCTCGTTGCCGTCAAATTCAAAGTTGTTCAGAATGAAGGCAATACCCTTGCAAGGTGACGTCAGCTGATAGTTCTAAATATGTGAAGAAAAACAAAGTACAAAATTGTCCAATCAGAGCTGGAAAAAATATTAAACACAGAAATAAATTGGAAATTTATATTACATTGGATACCGATGAAAAAGAACATTCAGAAACATTACCCCGGTAACAATTTGGACAATCGGAGAACAGAAAAAATATCCGTCTTTCAAGATTCGTTCAGGTCTGTCAAGATTCACAGCAAATTGTTCGCGCAATTTGAGCATTTCTCAACCGGATCCAATGACAGAGCGCTTTCAATAATCCTTGGAAAAAGTGTAAATGATAGTACAAGGGCAGAAAACATAATTACAGGATGGATAACCATCTGCAATTGGCCCAGCCTTGTTTTTATGGCACAAAATTAACTCTTAAATATGTTTACAGTTCAAATGATAAAAAGGTGCAAAAGTGCAGTTATTGGCCTTACGTTTCGAACGTAGCAGGTTCTTTCTCAAAGGCAAAATGGACGATGTACAAACATGCCCACACATTTAAACACAAGAGTGAGCAGAATTTAGCGAGGTGTGAAATGAACACAAAATATGAGTTTACAACAAGTTTTACTTACAAACTTTGGGGACAACATGTCAGCGGTTGGGTGTGCTTTTTTCATCGTATAATCGGCATATGATCCTTTATAATTAGGTACGACTTCAGGAATGGTACCAACTGTTTTGTCATCAAATTAAATACGTAAAATTAACGTTTCTTTTTGGTTGAAGAATTCTTGATTTTTAATAAACCAAACACAAAATGTGATCTACCGTCACAAAATGAGGAACAAAAAATTCAAATTCAAGATTCTGGTATTATTACTGAAT
Organism: Zoroaster sp. YZ-2022; assembly: GCA_029582265.1. Classification (NCBI taxonomy): domain Eukaryota; kingdom Metazoa; phylum Echinodermata; class Asteroidea; order Forcipulatida; family Zoroasteridae; genus Zoroaster; species Zoroaster sp. YZ-2022. The sequence goes on from CM055826.1 coordinate 24,584,465, forward strand.
TGACAACTAAGAAAAGGTACTAAGAAATGTTAAACTAAATTAACTTTGCAAATAAGGTAACTTTCAGCTTACTGTTTGAAGCCAGATCTCAAACATGAGCCTGCAATATGCACAGGTTTGCATCTATCATACACATTTTACGAATCCATCATTTATTAAAACTAATATCCCAGGAATAAAATATTACATAAAAACAAAACTGTTATATATTCATGGGAAATGTATGTTCTAACAAACTTACCTGGTTGCACAACACCTCGTAGATTCGAAAACGATGTTGACAGTTTGTGAATGATCTTAGTAACTCTCTGTACTGCCTATAAATCACATTAAGAGTCATTAATATTTAGAGTCATCGTGTATTATACAACAAGGTAATTTAAAATTATGCAATGAGGCAAATTATAGTTTAGTGTCTTGCTCAACATACACAGGAGCACCACAGTCATCTGTCAGCTAAGATTTTCAAACTCACATAAAAAAGATACGTCCATCAGAACATAATACACTAAAATCCCCATGACAACGAGAGAACAAACAAACTAACGCACAACAACAGCAACAGCAACAGCAACATCAACACCACCACCAACAACAACCACCCAAAAAACCCTTATGTGGCTACTGCGAGGTTAGCTCTCTCATACGTACCTTTGACAAAAAGAGGAAAACCCATCCTATTGTGATAAATCCAATGAAACGAAAGATGGTTTCAACCATCGAGGAAAACTGTGAAACATAAAGAGAAATGTGGTAGTTAACCGTTGTGTGTGCACACTGTAAAAAAAAAAAAAACGCTTATACCAGATGACTGATCCATAGCTTTGCCTTCATAAACCACAGTGAACCTCAAGCTGCGAGGACTAGACTTGTAGACAATTGTACGACCTTCGTATAAAATCTTTTAAAGAATAAAAATAAATAATCTTGTTCCAAATAGCCTGGTCTGAGCTTAGCTTTAAAACAGAGCCCCCTTTTTTTGTTTTTATATAAATTATATCTCTCTTTTGATTTTGTTATTTATGTTTGTATTAAAAAGAAATAAATATGATTTAAGACAATGTAAACAAGCTCTTGGATTGTTTTATTTATTTATTTATTTATTTTTGAAAATGTGCTGTGATCTGACTGAAGAGAATGTGCAATTATAATGCAGCAAACAAAAGGGACAATATCGTCACGATCGAAGCAGATTTTTGACAGGGCACGTAATTGGTATCCTAGTTTTAGATGAACTGAGTGACTGAAAATAATACTCCACAACCCGCTGGCATATATAACGTGGCTGATGCATAAAATAATGAGCCAGTGGCCACAGCTGTATCATAACGATGATGTTTAGCATCAGCCACACAGTATTATGATCTTATCGCTCCTTGGTATCTAGGCCAGCATGTGCTCGTGGGGTACTATTTTCAGTCAGTTGATCCACGGCTGTTTCAACGCTAAAAAAGTGCGCCCTCTGTTGGTGAATCTAGTTTAGTGCTGGTCGTGCTCATTATGTGTGTATTCACGTTTAAGGAATTGAGTGTTAACGCTTCGGAAATGCAATTGACCCGGCTATCGTGACCCCTGAAAAAAAATGTGTTTCTGATCAATTCGTTTCGCATAATGTATTATGTGATTGACTAAAATCCTTTTTAGGTTCTTTTTTATGTCAGCATAATCTATTTATTCTGAAAAAGGTCACTTAATAGCTCTTTTCGAGGTCGTTGAATCGATTAACTGCCACATGTTTCAACAGTTGGATGCATGCAGACCTGCGAAGAAAACCTTCCACAAAAGCGAGTTTTTCACTATTTTCTGAATTTTTCCTATCACCAGTGGATGTTCAATCGTTGAAAACAGACATTATTATGCACACTTAATTGGAGGTAAGTCTGGGCAATGACAAATTTACGAGAATCTTTGATTTAAAAATAAGCATTTTAACCGGCTTCAGACATGTCAGATGTGTTGTAACGCGTTGGTTGATGCATACAGCATGCATAGTGTAGTCAGTAATGTCTACGGTATGGGCGCCAGTGAATGGGTGCTATTACTTTAAACGTTGGGACTAATTTAGCGGGTACCCGGTTTTATGTAAACAAAGTATGCTTACGTGGGTTTTTCCTCCATGACTAGACTTTTGAAATAGTGGTAAATAGTTTGTAACGTTAGGAGAGTGAAGCCTAGGCATGAGCACAATTAGTTGAATTTAAAAAAAAAATGATGCTAACGTTAGACGTGTGTAATCAGTGTAATATCTAATGTTAATCTCTGTGAAATTAAATAATTGATTAATTTAAACAAACAAATAGTCTGAACAGTGAACAACAATGTTAAGGGCTGAAAACATTAAAAACATTAGTACAGCTGCAGCTGGACATGTCTACCAATGTCATGCATGTATAATACATGCAGGTACTTTGTAAATTATGTATGTCGCAATATTCTCTGACAAGTCTCAGTTTATTAGCAAAGGTACATTTTAAATAATTTTGGTTGACACTAATAATATTTACAACAACAATCATGACATTTATGGAAAACTTGTAGCTTTGCATGGTGAAGATGATAAGACTAATTGCGGTGACACTATGTGAAATACTCTAGCGAGTAGTAATTAGTTCTGAAAAGAACTGGAGGTTACAACTTGACATTTCGATCAGTATGCTCTGATCGTCCTCAGGATTTACTACTCAATAGAGAATTTCACATGGTGTCACCGTAATTAGTCTTACTTAATCATGAAATTTAATGAATATCATTTATGATACTTTTCAGAATTTGTGATCACATGAAAATCATTAAATGGTTTTGAATACAACAAAATAAAACATGGTTATTTTGAGTTTAATTTTCTTTTCACAGCTGATCTTCCTAGATGGAACGCCCTCAATTCTGGTGTGGCGATGGTTTGATCACTGTATGGGGAACATTGCAAAAAGTAGGATTAGCTGCAAAGGTAAGAGTTATGTCATGTTAGGAAACAGTCCGGCAATGGGTTAGAAATGAACAGACTTTACAGATATTTTGATTGTTTTAAGTAGCAAACTCTTTGTACGTGTAAAACTGTACCATGAAATTGCTGTAAAGGGAAGTTACAACAATGGTAAATCTAAAAACCTATAAATCAATCATCCTGAGATATGATTTGGTTTTCATGTTAGAGAAAAGAGGAATCGTTGTCAAAAACGGAAAAAACATGTAACAGTTTTTGTTTATATTTTTTACAAGATGTGTGTTAGTACCAAATACCAATGTTGTACATTCCCTTTATTTTTATATTGCAATTTTAGATACATGGACCCCAAAATGTAAGTAAATAGGCCCTGAACTACTTGACCAATGAAAGATTTTCTAGAGATTTGATGTAACAATGAAAAACCACAAATAATACACGAGGTAGTGCATTCCATGTGTATGTATACATACATGTATATATGTGTAAAACAATGTTTTTTTCTTATTTTTTTACAGATCTTTATGCATGCCCTTATTCCTGGTATTGTGGTGGTGTGATGGCACAGCATGATAGTACTTAACAACTTTTGCAGAGGATCTTTCATTCCGTGAACTTCACGTCCTGCCCTGTTGAATTCAGTATGTACCAGCTTGCCACCTTACGGCACCTCAAGCAGACCAATTTCTACTTTATACATACATGTAGATGTAGCTTTGGGCCGATGTTGATTCCAGAGAAACTTCAGTAAATTCAGTAAATCAGGAGTACAATGTCTGTGTCAAAACAGCATGGAGTCAAGGAATTGAACAATTATAATATCTTGAGTGTAGGAAAAACTGAACAATATCCGTACTATTGCGTAGGATTTCTGTGTAAAAAGAGGATGTGAATGATAAATCTGATGTCGTATACATCTGCACACATTTGAACTAAACCTGTCCTAAATCAGTGCACTATGACGTTCAAGTTAATCATCATTGCCAAGGCCTGATTTGCATCTAGGGCTCTGTTCTCTTATTTTTCGTCCTTTTGGAGCTAAACACTGTTCATCAGTACATCATTGTTATGATTCAAAATATCCTTGAAAATATTTTTCTGTGTACTCACCTAGGCCCAATATCAGTGCAGCTTCGTTTATAGTTATACCCATGAACTTGTTTTGTGTGGGCTGGGTGAAACAACTTTTGTGGTATCAAAAACGTAAGCACTAAATGTGATTAAACTTGCATAGCCAGGTTAATTTATGATGTATTATTTGAAAATAAAAGGTTTTTATGCACTGTTCAGTACCTGAAAGTTATGTTCACATAAAGACTGCAGACTAGACTGAGGTAAACAAAGACAGATATGACATGTGAATATATAGATTGTACCCATCTCTACCAAACATCTCAAAATTAACATGTGACAATGATGCCAGAGAAAATATTATAGGGCTGTGATTCCTTTTTAAAAATTACTGTTTTTGTGATAGTAAAAACAAAACAACTGAAAGCTAGGAAAAGAAAAATTGAAATAAATGTAAGAAGATGTGAATCCAAACTACTCCCATGACTTATTTATTGTATGTGTAAAACTGTACCATGAAATTGCTGTAAAGGGAAGTGACAACAATGGTAAATTTAAAAACCTATAAATCAATCATCCTGAGAAATGATTTGGTTTTCATGTTAGAGAAAAGAGGAATCGTTGTCAAAAACGGGAAAAAAACATGTAACAGTTTTTGTTTATATTTTTTACAAGGATGTGTGTTAGTACCAAATACCAATGTTGTACATTCCCTTTATTTTTATATTGCATTTTTAGATACATGGACCCCAAAATGTAAGTAAATAGGCCCTGAACTACTTGACCAATGAAAGATTTTCTAGAGATTTGATGTAACAATGAAAAACTATTCATTAACGTGAATGTATTGTATGTAAAATACATGTACTCAACGTGTGTGTATTGTACAGTATATGTACTGTGATTATTACTGTGTTCAGTATTCGCGCGATTTGTATGTATGTGTACATGTACGGTACATACGTACACGCGCGCTATAGTACGACTATGCACACACATGATGCAGACTAGTCGCGCACTGTGTAGATTCACGTAAGCACACGACCCGTATTTTAGGACCGAAAACGTCGTTTATATTGAAAATTTCCGTCATTGCCCACGAATCAAACGAGCTAAAAGATATGAAATATGTAGTTTTCTAAATGAATGCGTCTTCATTTTCCATTTTAAAAATTCCGATCAATAAAAAAGTAATCATTTCCCAACGTTATATAATTCAAGTGATATTACTTTTATTGACCATTTCGCGACGCTTTTTACACACACAAATCTTCTCAAATGTTTAATTGCATTGAAGAAAAAATCAACAACGGCAAAAAAATATATAACTTTTAATGGCTCATCGATATTTACATTCAAAAATGATAGTCTTGGGTTGTAAGAGTGGAATTTTGGTCGGAAGTTGAGTTTGTTAACGTTCTTTTTTTCTGAACGTGTATCGCCATGTTAACGAAGCTAGCTAAGTGACGTCACGTTTCATTATTAGAGTGACGAAAAACCAACAACCGCACAGTGGACACTTATGGGGCTGAAACAGCCGTGTTGAGTTCATCTAAATATAGTAGGACATCGATTCCATGCCCTGTCGAAAGTCTGTTTTGATCGTGACGATACTGTTCCTTTAATTAATAACAATGTATAAATAAGGACTAAATAAGCGTAGAAAACATTTTTTTAAATTTATTAATTTATTTATTTTTTATAAACGAAACCCTGTATTTTCCTCGGGGATTGAAAGATATGCCTCGATATGTGTACTTATATACACGTACCTGCCCAAAAGAATTGCCAGTCACTCCAAGGATTTCTTCCAAAAATGTACCTGGAACGTAAAAAAGGAATAGTATCATCACATAATCTTTTGATGGTATGATTTTTGCACTTGCACCGACGTAGGCTATTTATGATAATCTATATAAACAATCTTGTTTAGTGACAATGCACGAGTGATAATGGACCGCGCCTTCAGCCTGGTCCATTATCACCCGTGCGGGCAACATAATCTTTTCCAGAACAATCGTTTAGTCCTCTGTTATAGAACTGGCTAACCTTAACAATAAATATATCAGGATGATGAGTAGAAAAGTAAACTTTATTGCCCAACTGGCTCTCCATACCTGCCATGATTAATACCCAACTGCAGGTCCGCAGCAGGAATCCTGTTCCAGTATATCTTCGGATGTGACACGTAGGCTACTGTGGACGACTCGCTGATTAGTACCTAGAATAACAGTGATCGAGATCAGGTCTGGGTTACTAGAACAAAACTAAAGTCAAAACACAATAAGTTCAATGGGTTTTGTTATGTCCACCATTAACACATCTGCATAATTTACCGACCATGGAGGAAGGAGTTCGAACGAGCCTAGCTTCTAACCTATAGGTTAGGGCACAAAAGCATTTTTGCTTCACCCAAACCTAAAATAATGTTGTCCTTTGTGTAATAATTTCATATACATTTAATGTACCTGTAATATTGTATTTCAACCTATTACAAGCAATGTGTATTTCTATTTCCAAAGACAGCATTGAAATAAATGTATTATCAATCAATCAGGCTCTGGTACCGCGGTCGTAAAAACATGTCGTTAATTGATGGTGAACAGCCACAGCTGTTAATCCAGGCCGCCGCAAGCGACCAGGAGGTCGGAGAGATCGCGCATGCGTATCAATGCACACGGTCGTTCGGGTTGCAAAACTAGCGGCGCGTATTCCGAAAATATGGCGTCTTATGGCAAAGATGACTTCGTTACTGGTTCTGATTTGAGCGATTTAAGCGATATTTCAGAGGATGATCTTAGCGTTAATGAGTTGTTAGATATAAGCAGTTATTTTGAAGATGACGAATGTGTTGTATAATGCACGTAAAGTGGATTGTCGTGGCGCACTGAACTCAAGTTCTGGTGTTGCCAGCAGCAGAGTGTGGGTTCGAGCCCCAGCCGTGACACCTGTGTCCTTGAGCAAGACACTTAACCATAATTGCTTCTCTCCACCCAGGGGTTAAATGGGTACCTGTGAAGGCAGAGATGGTTTGCTCTCTATGCGCTAGAAATGGCAGCAATTGAGCTGTATACTCCCCAGGGAGCTGAGATGGTTTCAGGAATGATTTATGAGCCTTATGAGCCTTATGAGCAGGGATAATAATATAATGCGCCTTGAGCGCCACTTAGTTGGTGGATACGTGCGCTATATAAATCTATACATTATTATTATTATTATTAATACTGTGTCTGTGGCAAGCCATCTACGACCGAAATGGTAGCTTGTGATGACAATCAATGCACAGTAATTTGGTGGCATTACAGTTGCGTAGGAGTCTTTCTTCTGATACAATTCCTGACAATTGTTGGCTTTGTGAACGCTGTCGACCCTCTGAATCTAAAGTATCTAACATACCTACAGGTAAGCAAATGCTACCCTTATTTTATTTATTATTATTTTATTTATTATTATTTATTTTGGATGTTTAAACATAGAGGAAGGCACATGTAGACCAACTGTTTTGAAATGAATTTCTTGGAGGAAACAATTGATATATATCAACCTTAATGTTAATGTTTAAAAAATAAATAAAAATAAGTGGACAATTAAGTTTTCTTTAACTCAATCTTCTTGTTAAGTCTGTAATTTTCAATCTAAATTTTGAGTATGTTGGAAAATGTATACATTTATTATTACATGTGTCATTATTATTTTTTGTTTTGGAAAGACCCAATATTCATGACAATATCAGTGAGCCAGGTCCTACCATTCTCTATGGTCCTACTGATGAAGATGAGCCAGGACTAACCCATGATTTTGGACCAGGTGACGTGAATGATGATCAAGCCATTGCCTCACCTTCAGCAAGCGAAGCAGCAAAAAAATTGATAAAGAAGGGGCCAACTGATGCAGCTTCTTCAGCTACAACAGGCAAGGGAGGAAGCAAAAAGAAAATGAAAAAAACAGGTAATTGAAACTATTACTGAACCCATGATTGTACTTGTAGGTATTTAAAGCACCCGACCCCTCATTTCACTAGTGCCAAATACATTTTGTATTTTATTTGACAAGATATTGCAATTCATTCTGGAAGTAAAATCAGTGATCATCACTAAAAGTTTCTGGACAGAGAAAGCAGGTCAATGAGTCTTCAAGTAAATTTTATATTATTCAGCTTCAGAAGTGTATACATGTACACAAGCCTGACTGCCATTGCAATCAAACTGTTCACTGAATATTTGTGCATATTATTTCTCTTTCTGATCTTTAGTTGCCAAACGTCCTGCCGCAAAGTTCACCTTGGAGAATGCTCTCAAGAATGCATCGGGGTACTACAGTTTAGCACTTGATCAAATGAGGCATCATCCCGTCTTCACCGCAAGTTACCCAACTGCACTCTGCCTTATGAGTTTCATAATCAATCTCATTGCAATAACTGATAATCCGGAATTTCAGGAGTTTTGCACTAACTCAGTTAGGTCTCTGTGGACAGTGGTGACAGTGGGTGATGTCAAAAACCTCAAACCAGAGTCCTATGATATGGTTTGGCGTGCATTTCATAGCTATTGTTTAACCAGTACAACAACATGGATTGAACTATTGAATAAGATGAATCTGAACAGTGAGGGCCAACACATTATAATTGCATATCAGTATCTACTACAAACAGTTGTAGATTTGTTAATTAAGGATCGACATAAAATGGATTTAGATGTATCAAAACAAGAATCCTCACAGACCAATACTGTAACCAAAGAAGAGGAACAGGTTTTACGTTATGTAGCTGGGTATATTCCTTTTGCTTTGCACAAAAAATTAAAAGGTCAGTTAAATGAAACGGCCCAGACTTTTTGTAAATTTCTGAAATCATGTTGTTCAAATACGGCAAAAACGTTTTTAGAATACACCAACCAATGGATAGAGGTGCAGAATAGGGGTGGGTTGTTTCATGTGTCAGATGGGGTGTATTTGCTTATTCGATACATGTATGTATGCATATGTAGGCCTATACATGTACATGTACATGTATGTATATATATATATATATATATATATATATATATACTTGTAGTAAAACTAGTGGAACGCTGGTAGTTGTAACTCCGAGTTTCACGCGTTATGCGATCATCAGACAACTGATAGTCACCAAGTGATTACTCCTATATATATAGGCCTACACGCGCACGTACAGGTTACTCGCTCAATGATGCGTGGTAATTACCTATTGTTTGCGGGCCTTGTGTAAGCTTGTTTGTTGGCAGTTTGTGGTTTGTTGACGCGGTACTGTTCCTCGTCACGTGTCATCGCTTTTGAAGTTGCGGAGGTAGAACTTGTTTTCATGGCGGCATTTTGATATGAGTTCGGGTCGTTTGTTCAGGAGTATCCTCTTGTCGGCGTTTATGATGGAGAGCTTCTCTGTGAGGCAAAGGTTGCACCGTTTCGATTCACTGTTGTATGCTTGAGATCTACAGGCTACCGACCAGTTGATGGTGAATGGTTTCTTGTTCCTTTTCAATTGCCAAATGTGCTTGGAGAGTTCCGTGCTGTTCTGGTACTTCTCATGCCTGAAAGACTGTGTGTGGTTGCCGTATCTTAGCTTGAATGGAGGCGCGGTGAGACCTATGTACAGATGAGAGTTGTTTGGTTGCTTAACTTCGGCATTGTAGATGATGTTGCTGGCCTGGCACTTTCCTTGTAGAGGGCATAGGTCTTTCTTGCGGCAGTTGCAGTCCTTACGGTCGGTCCCTTTGTCGTTCGATGAGACTTGTTTGTTGTGTGCCTTGATGATACTGGCGATGTTGGGCATGCAGCTGTAACTGATCTTGACCGTGTTCCTGTTGAATATCTTGTTCAGTTTGGAGTTCCTCGGGAAGTGCTTGCCGATGAGTTTCAGGAATATACCGCCAATGTTTGTTGTCACGTTTTTGCTGAATGGAGGGTTGAACCAGATGACGTTGCGCTGCCTGTTCCGTTTTTCCTTAGTAGGTTGTCTGATGATCGCATAACGCGTGAAACTCGGAGTTACAACTACCAGCGTTCCACTAGTTTTACTACAAGTGTATTACGCTCTGTCTATGTGGCATTGAGCACTCTACTTCAAGATAGACCGCTACATTTAAGTATATATATATATATATATATATATATATATATATATATATATATATATATTATGTGTGTATGTGTGTACTTTCTATAATGTTCATACTTTTGCTGTGTGTTGCGCCTCGGAATAGGCATGCCTAGATAGACAGCGCATTATAAATGCATTATTATTATTATTATTATTAAATTGAAACTAGAACTATTCTAAATGTTGCCAATATGGACAAATTTCCAGGGGTTGATATACAGAGTCAAATCGTCAAAAAAATTTAAACCAATCAACGAGTGCAGACATACTGGTGCAGTTTAACACAAGGCAAAATAAGTGGAGAAATTTCAGAAAAACTGTTGCATATGGTAATACAAATATGGATTAAAATCAGAGGTAAAGCTTTCATAAATGTTTATTTAAGCCTTAAAAAAGCAGCAGGTGGAAATGTGTCAAAAAAGGCACTTCGCAAAGACCTTTAGTTTGTCCACTCACAACGGAAAGTTGTGAATTTTTGACAAAATTGTGAATCTGAATGCAAGGTACTTACTTTGAAGTGTCAAAAACAGTTAAATTGTGAGACAAACTAACAAAGGCTGACTTTTTTTTAGTGTATAGCCTTTAAAAAAATGTTTTTACACATCTTAGTTGTGCAACAATTCTTTATATTTTGCACTAAGAGTTGGGGTTAAATTGTTTAAAACACTTGCAAAACATTTACTATGCATTCCAGCATAAAGTGTACATTTACATTATTAAATATACATCAATATACATCTTTTTGATTATCACCGATTTACTCAATGAAACATCTGCAATTGGTAATGATTAATTCAATTCAATTCAATAATGGTTTATTAAAAATATTTACAAATCGCGGCATCTGCCGAATTACAGGTAAATTTACAAATCAAATGTTTAAGAAAGTACCGTTATAAAAACAAAAAAGGAAAAGAACAAAAAAATACAGACAGAACAACTCAAATTGCACATGGAAATTAAAAACAGACAACCAGAAAAATAGTTTTTGGAGAATTTAAATGTATTTGTAACAGATATTGATCTGTTATGGTGCGAAGTTAGAGCGCCCTCCAGAGTCGGTACTTTCGTACTCGCTTACAAGAACTACAATTGTTGCGTCTGAGAAATTTGAGGTTCAAAATTGCTGACTTCAAATGCATTTCCGTACTTTCTGAATACAAAGAGGCATGGAGGTATGGAGACATTTATATTATTGTTATGATTTAATTGATAAACGTGTATTTAGGCTAATTTGTAAAGTTAGAATTACCAATGAAACGATCCCATTATATGCTTGTGCTTACATGTACACATGTACCTTCGAATACGTAACGTATACATAATTTATATAGTATTTGCTCCTTGAGAAATTCTTTGTATTGTCGATCTTGTGTTGCACTAATGGGAGTTTCTTCATTTCCCTAAATGATTGATCGAGTCGTAGAGTAAGGACCAAATTGACTTTGTTATTGTTTCGGAAACAATCTGTAGTAAATAATTAGGATACACCTTATTGCATGGATTTAGCGTTGACATGTTAGATCTAGTGTACATATAGTTTTCCATGTTGAGGTACGTGCCTAACCTGTTTGTAGAATTATTGTCTTCATCTCGTTCCTTTTTTTTGTTCTCTTTTCCTAAAGTTTTCACGGAGTGATTGGAGTATGTGTATGACCTTTGCGACTGAACCAGTTTCAGAGAAATAAATTCAAGAGACACTCCCGTGGAAACATCTGTCGAACTTTGTTTAATTTTGCGATCTCAGTGACAGCAATTACATTTATATATTTAGTTAAAAATGGAGGGTATTATCAGCTATCAGTAAAAAAAAGAAAAAAGGAAACGGGCAAAGGTACTGTACAATTATACAAATTAGTTAAAGATTATAAAGGAGGGTCTATTCAACTAATATTTAAATTACGAACAAGGTATGGCAATGCACTGTTTCTCATTCTATCAGTTTTACAAAGAAACTCAGGAATTTTGACTGTCCGCCTTAGAGTTCTTGTGTTTTGGGGTGCTGGCAAGTACTGCCGAAATTGAGTTGTTTTATTTAAAGTCGTTTCCATGAACGAACTACAAAGTAATTGTCTACGATCTTCTAAGGATTGAAGCGTGCAGTGAGACAGTACCTGTTTATAAGTTGTGTATGATGTACCAAACACTATTCGAAGGGCACGTTTTTGTATACGTTCAATACGGAGCTTTTGATTATTAGTTAAAGCTCCACTCCACACAGGTGCCGCGTATTCAGTGTGTGGTCTGATGTAAGCTGTGAGTACGGTGAGTAGATCTTGACGCGGTACACCGTAGCGTTTTAGCAGACGCAACATATACAGTTTACCATTGGCTCGCTTTTCAATATTTTTCACGTGTGTTTCCCATTTAAGGTCATCTTGGATAAAAATACCTAAAACCTTTGCGTTGCTCACTTTGGAGAGAACATGATCACCAATGAGGACAGTTGGTGGTTCCGGGGGTCACGCATGAAGGTGATTTCCATCTTCATACATTTGGCAGGATTCAATTTTATTTTGTTAGCATCAGACCATTCAACTAGATTATTAACCGCTAGTTGAATATTAGATTGTTGATTGAATTGTCGGCATTCAACTAGTGTCAGATCATCTACATATTTGAAAGTGTGCATTTGATCAAACGGTTGTGCATCATTGATCATTGCCAGGAAAATGATGGGTCCCAATCTTGTCCCATCATGGTCAACACTCAGTCCCACCAGTCAGATAAAGTAGAATTATAGCGCACACATTGTTGGCGGGAGGACAAGAAATCACATATCCAGGGAATAATATTACTTCGCACACCAAGGTTGATCAGCTTGGAGATTGCAACTGTGTGGTCGATTCGATCAAAGGCTTTTGTATAGTCCGTGAAGATGATAGAGGATGATGACTTTGACTTGTCCGCGTTTGCATACAAAGGAAAATGTTGCCTTTTTATAATAATACATTTGTTCTGACAAATGAATAAAACATGGACATGAAAAAATAAATTAGGTACATTTATGTTACATTGTTCCATATATTTTTATAGTGGTTGTTACCAATGGTCCTTAGCATCTTGCAAGACAGGGCTACACTTTATTTTCGGATGTCTTTACATCGTACAAAAATTAATTTACGTACAATGAAAACCTTTTTTGTTACGACTTAATTTACAATGAGAGCAAATTAGAAAACAAAACAATGTTCCAAACTGCCCTGGAAACCCCTGTTCACATTAATCTTCAAACAAGTGTCTTTTTTTATTATCTTATTATTTAAAGGTAGCATACAACACCGGTTATTAGGGAAATACCAAATTATTATCTGAACTATAACTTGATATTAATTTTGGATGAACAAAGAAAAATTGTCTAGAGCGGGATTTGAACCTGCGACCTCTGGATGGACGTGCCGGCGCTCTACCAACTGAGCTAACTAGCCCTATATTGGCGGTCTCCTTATTTTGTCAATATCTTTCTTCGGGGGCGCCAGTCAGAAGTCATTCCACCATATACTGCCCTTTGGTAAAAGGAACAAATTAATCATTAAATTTATTGTCTGAACAAAATATGCAAATTTCTTGTAAAGATTGTGAATGCCTTTTTACAATGTTCACATGACTTAAACTCATCATTTGTCATTGTAATTTTCACAGTTTGGATTTATGTACATGTACATGTACACATCTGGATTCAAATAATAAATATCAAGAATATATCAGGAATTGACATATTATGTATTTCATTTTCGTCGAGGGAGTGGGGTACTATCCAGGAGGGCAGCATTATCTTCTCTGTCCTAGAGTCGGCAATTTCCCCGACGTGAAGCTTTTACACAGCCCTGAGAAACATGCAAGGCCAACATGTTGTGTCCAAATTGCTCAACAGATGGGCTATCGTTCGCCCCTCCAGTACCTCGCTGAAGTATTCCTCCAGAGGGTCCTGAGAGAACTTTTCACTTAGAAGATAATTTACCCCTGGAAGTTGAAGTAGCAACTTTGCCAACTCGACAAAGGAGTGCACTGTAAATCAGAAACAACATTTTATTAGAACTGAAGAAACGAAAAACAATTTTTTCCAAAAATAGTTTTCACTCTAGTGTCATAACTTTGAGATTTCTTTAAATTTTCGTAAATGAAAAACAAATTTTGATGAAAGGTTATAAATAACAGCCGATTATTTAATCCAAGGAGGATGGAACACATACCTGTTATCTTGATTCCTTCTACAGTTTCTCTACTGAGGCACATTTTCTTCTTAGTAGCCCTATCCAGTTCCAGATACGACTCCACTTCCTCTTCCCACTCGTTCAGAAACCCAAGGAAATCTTTCACAAGCCACTGAATATTTAAAATAAAATAATAATGAAAATACATGTTTATTTACTGACAATAATACAGAATAATAAAATTAACACAGTACACACTTTTTGAAGTAAACATTATTGAGTGTAATGTTACCCACTTAAAAAACTTACATCAAATCGCCAATCATCAGTACTCTTGTAGGGAGCTAGGGCAGGTTTTCTAGAACGTGCTCCTTTGTTGGGGTTCGACACATTCAAACAGTCAAAGAACTGGTCGAAGAAAGTGACAAACTTCACAGTGAACGATGTACCGACCTTCCCCATAGATTCAAAGGCATTTGCCACTGTGCTACTCAAAACCTACAGAAAAATAAACAACAGGGAATTTTGGTTTAGTTTTTTTGGATAATGGCAGATACTATAAAACATTACAAGATAAATTGCTCATATTTGTAAATTTATGTTTGAAATTACTTTTGAAACCATTACACCAACAGCTTGAAACCCAGTGAAGGAAGACCAGTTACTATACTACTACTAAAATAATGTTTACCTGTCCAGCCATATACACCCGCATTCTCAATGCAGGGGTCAGATGAAGATGTTCATAACTGACTTTGTGCAGACGTCGTAAGCCCGGTGAACATCTTCCAAGGCCCACATCCCATTCATACAACTGTAAAAGCTGCGTCCAAGTCACTTCTTGCTTGTTGAACTGTTGATACATAAGCAAGAAAAGCATATACATGTACATGTTCTATTAATCATTAAATTGGTATCAGTGCAAAGGTACAATATGAATAGCTTTGGGATGTCTGCACACAAAATGTCAGCTTAACTGAACAATGGGCATTTCATTATGATTTTGATATGTACAAATTTAAAAACATTCAACTTAGTGTTTTAGTTTTGTTGTGCCAGCCAGAATTCTCCCAGTTGTTTCTAGTGGTCTTAACAAGATGTGGCACATCACAAATGAAGTAGATTTTCCGTGTGAAGTATCGAATGGATTGGTGGTTTGGTAGACCAGATCTGTGGAGCAGTCATTTGCATGAAGCCAATAAAATTTCCGATTTGGAGAAGCTCCGTCGGAAACCAAGGCTCGCACCTTAAATCCTGCAGTTTCCAAAAACAGAATGGCCTCATACAAGCACAGGTACAGCTGATTACTCGTCACACCAGTAGTAGGGTAACAACCAACAGGAGCATGGAATGATGAGAAGATTCCACGAACCATCAAGACAAGCACATGGGTGGCAATGGTCGCCTCTTTATCACCCTGACATCTTTTTTCGAAATCTGCAACCTCATTTGCAATACTGGTGACATCAGTAAAGCCGACAACTTTTCCTGACCTTACCGAGAAGAAAAGACCTGATTTAATTTTCATCTCATCGAACAGCAGAGTGATGTTCGTTTCATACTCAGCACATCCTTGTATGTTGTAATCTTCAACTATTCTGTGTAACATTGCAGCGTTGAAGCCTGTGGTTGGGTTGGCAAAATGAGTGTAAGGATGAAGAGTGCTAGGGTGTTGAAGACGCAAAAAACCGGTCTGGCGTAGGATGTTATATCCAAATGAAGATTTACTCTGAAGAGCAATGCACCAACGAATAATAGCAGGATGCCAACGCATCTGTTTCCCCTTTAAACTCGATTCTTTCTGCTGCTCCCATAAAAGGCCAGCTGGGGAGTCCTTACCAAGGATGTTAGACATCTCATCCACACACACGTCAACTATATCCTATAATTTGACATTTTGAGGACCATCAAGGAAAACACTCTCTTCTTTAAACAACTCTACAACTTTATCTTGAAGAGCATTCACCCTCCGCTTTAGACTCCGTCTTTCTGTTTGTAGTAGGGACACTTTCTGCTGGAGCTGGCTTGTGGTCAATGCCTTGTTGGGGATGGATGACGTCAATGATATTGTGTGACTCCTCTTTAGTTTTTGGCGACTCAGAACCTGTATTATCTCGCTTCTATGGATTTGGCACACGCCACAACGTGGTTTTTCAGAGAGAACCTTGCATTTGCAGTGCCTTATTGTTCCACCCAGGAAAATATCATTAGCTGTTACTCTAATTGGAATTTGGCCCTCTATATGCTTAACAGCTCAATCAAAAAATCACCATTACCCTCACAGATTTTCAATGATGTCAACTTCTTTTGAATTCGCTGTAAATGTTGAACATCCATTGTTAGTGGAACATCTGCGCAAAGATGGTGTTGTTGCTCAACCTTAACTCCCGACACTTCAAGCTGCCACGTTAAATCCATAAAAATGGTAAAAAACATCACTGGTCGACCTACACTATTCATCTGCATGAACTGCAGTCGATCTACCCCTTGCCATGAAAAAAGACCACACTTCATGCCCTCTTCCTTCCACTCCTCCATTCTCCCATGGGCCATCAGTGAAGGCGAATTGTGGTCTTGACATTTTTTGCAAGTAACCTCTTTAAACTCAGCCAAATCAATATTACATGATGTTTTGCACTTTCCCCCTTTTTTTTTGACTTTGCCCACCATTTTTTCAACTTAACATCACATGATTTGCAGACAAATGGTGGATGAATTTCTGCCAAATCATCGTTGACGCTTATCTCAAATGATGCCTTGATAACGCTAGAAAGCCGCTCTTTCATTATGGGCTGGCGATCATCTGGAATGGCCCTTTCCAAGCCACATAATCTGCAAAGCACTCGCAGACAAATTATGATAGTATCTACCTGGAAAAAACACAAAACAATGATTAAATAATAAATTACCAAACACAAAAATTTCCCATTTCATAAAAGAACAAAATTACTGAAAAAATATAAAACAAATTTATACAAATTGTGAAATAATGAATTTTTATAAATAAAATGTTGTGAGAACCCTCTAGTCTAAGGGGGTGGGGTAGCAATTTATCACGGATCAACTAATAAATAAAATAATTAAATATAAAAAGTGGCTTTAAAAAATTTAAATATTAATAATGTCAACTTGGATTGCCTCCACAGTACTAGACTATGGCCTAGCCTAAAAACTGTTTAATTAAATCTAATTTCTACACTTGTATTTTCTTGCACAATGATTTGATCTCCATTAAAAAAAAGGAACTAACGTTAATGACGTCTCCAGGGATGTTGTTCATGAGCTTGTGCATCAAATTTTTCAAAACCAAATAATTGAAAAAAATACTTGTCTTAGTACTCTTACCTTGTACATTACGCCAAAAAAAAAGATGTTGAGTTGCCCTCCACCGACCGACCCAAAAGTGCTGAAATTCTCGGGTCGGTTTTTTTTTTTTTTTTTTCCCCATCATTCATAGGCCTATTTATTAATGAAACTTACCAATTTTCTTTGTAATACGTTTGATTTGTGAAATTTTCCACTTTTTTTACCGGTAAATTTACCGGTACCCAAGACTCAATCTACATGTTTTCAAATCGAATGGCCCCGGCCCTCACATGGTGCACTGCCTTCGCACACACTGTGTGCCAACGATTGCGACTCAAATGTACACGTTTTCCAATCGAATGGCCCCTCACATGTTTTCCACTGGCTTCGCGCACTGTTTTGTATGTCAACGAATGCGACTCAATCTACACGTTTTCAAATCAAATGGCCCTCACGCGTTGTGCACTGGCTCCCCACACTGTACGTGTGTCAACGATTGCGACTCGATCTACACGTTTTCAAATCGAATGGCTACTCACATGTTGCATGTTGAGCATTGCACGCAATATGGATGAATTTGCTGTGTCAATCACAGCGAAAAGTACAACAAAAATGCTTGGGATATTTTTATTCTGAAGCAAAATTACTTGCTGATAGGTATACAAATGAAAAACATGGTATGTGGTTTCAGTTCCAATGTATTTCAATCTTAAAATGACAGTCAAGAAGACGAAGAAAAAAATCCCGACCGACCGACCCCTTCAAATATTTTCACTGGAGGGCAACTCAACATTTTTTTGTTGGCCTTATGTACATGGTCACATGGACCTGGTCATGGAGCTAAAAATGCCTTGCTTTATTTCCCACCTTTTTTTTACTCTTTTTACTCAAAACAGATTTAAAATATTTACCCAAAAAAATTGCACTAGAAAATAGCATCAAATGAAGAAATGTGCACGAGTAATATAGGTTTTCCCGGCCAATTTCGGAAAATAATCATTCAATTTGATAACCGGCTCATTCAAATTCGTTTGAAAATAAATGCTCAGCTACATCAGCATTCAACAGTTAAAAAGAGTCATTCAATTTCAACACCTGATCATTCACTCGACAAATAAGATCATTCAATTTCAACACTTGAGCATTCACTCGACAAATAAGATCATTCAATTTCAAATGGTCGCAAAGTTCATTCAATTTCGTCAAAGCCAGCAGCAACAGGCTGGTGCGCTTCGATGACTCTGAATTTGATTGCACCTATTGCGAAAGTGTGGTAGATATTCAACATAAGAATGGTGATCTTGTAGTTTTGAATGCCTATAAATGAAATAGAATGAAAAGAAAGAAATCATGTGTGCACGAAAACGAACTTGAATGCAATAATATCGAAAGAGAAACCCTAGTTGGATTGAATTATCAAAATCGCGTTAATTTGAAAGCGTGTTGATGAAATTGAATGATTTTTTGTTGAAATTGGCCGGGAAAACCTATAGTAAAAATTTTAAATTTATAACTTGCCGAATTTTTTTTGCACTACCCCACACCAGAGAAATCGATGCACGAATGAACAAAAGAAATGTCACACCGTGCAAAACCCTAACTTTCAACCGGCCAAAACTAGCCCAAAGTGCATAAAATCATTAAAAAAATATTGAAGCATATTTTTCCTTATTTGTAAATTTTCTGTTCAGTAATTTCCCTGTGGGGATTAGGCGGGCCGTTCGAATTCCTTGTGTTCCTTCCTCCACGTTTCAATCAACAACGTAGCAGTGTACTACGGCTACTGGCCGTTTGGCAAAGTCGTCTGCAAGCTGTGGCTACTGTTAGTGTATGTGTGCACTGTCCTGTCCAGGTTCGCGTTGGCGCTCATCAGCTGGGACCGCTACCTGTGGGAGAAAGAACCACTGGTTTACATCCACCGCCAGTCCAAAAAACGCGCCGTTATCGTCATTGTGGCCACAGTTTTGGTCTCGTATGTCTACGTGTCTGTGGTTGACATTGGGTGGGAGGCAGTAGCGGGTGTCAGTCGCGTCAACTACTCGAACACATGCGCATCGGAAGGGATTTATTCTGTACCTTAAGCTACACAACGTTCATCTTCGAGTTTTTACTGCCGGTTGGGTTGCTGGCAACGTTCAACACGCTGGTGTTTATCAAGATACGGAAGACGCTGCTCTTGAGACAGCGCGCCGAGTCGGGGACAATAACTTTGGGTGCTAATAGGAAGGACCGAGCAGAATTGAGCACTAGCTGTTATTCGTCTGGAGATTCCAATCAACAGAACTTTAACAGCGTGTCCTCGCCGAAGCCCTTCTGGCCACCTGGCCCGCAGGCCTACCGTAAGTCAGCCATCATGCTTGGGCTGATGACTGGTGCCTTTGTCGTGTGTTGGTGTCCCTGGTTTATCGTTGTCTTAATAACGCCACCAACGGTGGGGACTATGTTAGCTTGGATTTGCTGTGGGGTGTATCATACCTCATGTTTGCCAATTCCGCCATCAACCCGTTTTTGTACGCGTCCACAAACGTGCACTATAAAGCGCAGATGCTGTCATTTTGTTGCTTTTTCCGTCGAAGGTAGCATATCTAGAGCCTTTTCCAAACCTCGGCTCCGGCTCCGGCTCCGGCTTAGACTCTGTCAGAATTCTGGAGCCGCGTACCAAACATGAGGCTCCGGCTCTGGCTTCTTTTTTGAGGCTCCGCATTGGCTCAAAAACAGAGCCCGGTGAAGCCCACGCCATGGGTGGCTTCGCTGAGGCTTCGTGACGTAAGATTTTGACCTAGGTCATAAAGTTAGTCACGTGATACCAACAATTACTTGGATTTTGTTTTTATCGTCTGCTCGTCGTTGTCATTCACTGTCTGCTGCGTGTGATGTACTGCCTTGTGTTGTAACAAAATTTGCTTTGTCGTCTAAATTATCATAACATCTTGGAAAGTGATGGGGGACACGCACGACGAGTCAAAACTCAAGGAATTTCAATGTAAGTTGTCAGACTTAGGGTCAGCCTGGATATGTTTTCGTTTTTCTTCATAAACGAAACTGGAAAGGCAGCCCAATATTCTCATTCTCAATAATATTTAACATTATAAATTGATAATAATGACAATTTTAAATAAACTAAGGTTTATAATTTTGAGATGAGTAGATGTTGGGGACTTTGGATGGTAGGGTTAACATTATTCTACTATCTGAAAACAAGAAAAGGCTGTTACACTGAATGATTAATGTTGCAATCCATCATGTACATGTTTTATACTGTAACAGGGACAGAAGCATTGACAAAAACCTTCATTCAACTTCGGAAGAAATACGCAAACCAATTTGGGGATGGAAAAAAAGTGCACCGGGTACTCTATCAGTAAGTGTACATTTTTTTGTTGTAAACTTTATCTTGAAATCCATTTAATAAAAATTGTTTAAACATAAAAGGGAAAGAATGTCGTATCTGGCCGCCACTTTTTAAGGGCTTTTTTGGATTTTTTTTGCAACCACTAACCAGTTAAAAAATCATTCTATCGATTTTTGGTGGTACAGAAAGCGAAAACTATCTTTAAAATCCACTTTTATGATGGTTTTCGGACTTGACTTCCCTTCTAAAAAAATCCTCCCCTTCAGAAAATAGAAGGATCCTATTATAGTTGCCACTACGCATGCACAATGACTGTGTTGGTCACTAATTGTGGAGTTTACAAGATCAGACTGACATGACTGAGGAAGTCATTGTATACCAAAAATGCCTGATTTTTCATGAAATAAATATCCTGGAATAATTTGAAGTATATGTCTATATATCATCATCCATATGTTCTCCACCTTACCAGGTAGGTAAGATTACATTATTGGTTATATTTAATGAAAAATAGTGGCGGCCAGATACGACATTCTACCCCATAAAAGAAACTGAAGAAATCTCGAGTACACACAAATTAATAAAATTTCTCACCAAGGGACCCATGCCCCCTTTTACGGACACAGTTATGTCTTGTTTGTTTTTGTATTTTTATCAATAAGCATTTTTTGCACAAAGTAATTTTATCTGGGGAAGGGCTGTCCCCTTATCCAAGAATGCTTGATTTTCCACCGTATGCTTTCCCTTTTTTAACTTCTTTTTTGTATATATGCACAGAGAGATTGGCATAGAGATGGGCATTGAAAAACAGATCAGCCCTGAGCAGTTGAGGAAGAAGTGGAACAATCTGTGTAAAAAGTACAAGGTAAGTTTAGTCTGAGCTAAATCCTGTAAAATGCAATAATTACTAGGAAAGTACAGACAGAAACATCCAAACAAATCATTGCGCTATAATCCTTTGTTGGTATTTGCAAGGAAATTTCCTGAAACAAAGACTGCTTTGTACGTTTTTTTCTTTAACTACCTGTACATGTACCTTGGAAAGGATCTGTGGCATTGCCCATACTCATTTCATATCAAGAAAGGTCATGTACATTCAAATTCTTTTTTAGCAAACAGTGGAAATGCAAATTTTGGTACTTTAAAATACTGTTTCCAAATCACTTGACATTAAATAACTCTTGTGTGCTATACACTTTGAATTAGATTTTTTATTTACCAACCATCCAAATAATGTTCAGTGTAAGTTTCATAATCTCTTATTGCAGGAGATAAAAAAATCCCCCAACTGGACAAGGGAAATCTCCATCTTGGACATATTTCAGTGAAATGGATGCCGCCTTGGGTGAGAGCCATGACATCGCTCCACCACTGCTTATTTCAAGCAGTGGTGGAACCATCGCAAAACCAATTGATGTCACGCTGACCCCATCAAATAGTCCGAAGGCCAATAGGAGCAAAAGAGATGAAATGGTGGAAATGATTACCGGAAGTCTCAATAAAATGAATGATATGGATGAAACACTAATTAAGCAACAACAGCAAATGTTGTCCACATTCGAGAGGCTAGTTAATATTTTCGAAAACCGTAAATAAATTTTTGAAATCAAGGCAGACCTATGTTTCGTAATTCCTAAATAGATGTCTTGTTTGAAAGTTTGGCTGTTTAAAAAAATTGTTTAATTGAAAATAAAAATGACTTTAATTTCTGTGTGAAACCTTTTTTCTGAGAACTTTAACAAAACTTCCTGAATAATTTGCAAATGACCAAAATTAACTGTTTAGTGTGCTATAGTGTATTTTAGTGAGTTTCTGGTGACAGGTTAATATACATGTACTATCAAAAATAAATGTAAATCTCATTCTAAAACTGAAAGGTGTCAATGTCTCACTCTGAGAATCATTTTCCTCTTGTGAAAAACAGTACTCATTAACTATTTATTGACATACATTGTATTTTTTGTTTACAGCTTATCAAAATTGCCAAATTACCTTTTGTCTTTTACATGTGAGAATGTACTTACACGTATCTGATACATGTACTTAAAAATCTTTCTTAAGTTGTATTCATGTACTAAGTTGTAAACTAAACACAAAACATTTTGTCAAAGTGCTGTCTTACTGAATAAAGAGATTTGTGACACTAACTTATGATTCATATATTTATTAATATCAATCAAATTTTGTTGGCCAAGCTCAGATTACAAAAGAATATATATAATTTGTTTATGTACATATGTGTATCTTATAGTTTAACACTTGTTAAATAAATAAATAAGTTATTTACATACATATATTATCCAAATATAATATAAAATTAACAAACCGTAATGAGAGAAGTGTTTTTTATTTTTATTTTTATTTTTTTTATAAAAGCAACTGTGAACAATAGCCACATCAGTAAATGACTAAAGAGGTCATCTGATAGGCCAATCAAATGGTTCACTGCAGACCAGAGTAAAACAAAAAAGAGAAGAATAAATATAAACATATTATGCAAAGTGTTACTGACAAGAAGTGTAATTGGCCAAAATTCCAATAAATAATTTGTTAATTATACACATTTTATTATCCAAAATTTGTTGGCCAAACTCCAGAAATTAAAACAGAAGTGTTACAAACAAAATATCTATTAATTATTTATTTTGTACATGTTTGCATAAATAATTGTATCTTGTTAAAACTAAATTATTGTATCTTATCAATATGTACATTGTTACACTTGTTAATAAAGAAGAATGAAGAATGTTAGCCTGGAGAAAAATATATTTAAATGAGTGTACCATGTGGGTTTCATTATCCTAAATTGTTTGCAACTTTGAGCAACACATAGAGGTATGCGGTTAAAACACTCCAATCCATAAACCTGAACAATTCTGTCTCAACCTCAATCTAGTTTTGAATGAATGCACCATACAGCCAACCTGTGAAATTTCCTCAGATGATCCTGGTTTAGTAAAAACGACAAAAACTCTTTTTGTGCGTGTTCACATCAGGCTTATTTGAACTGCAGCAATCAAAATAAGCAAAGGTGATAGTGGAGGTCTTCAAATACTATTCCCCCGACTTTGACAGTATTTCAGACTGGAGGATTGGTACTGATAATAATAATATAGGATTTAAGGCTTTGCATGGTGGGAAATGGTAATTAGGAAAGTTTTCGGAAGCACCATGTAACAAATCTCTAAAGTAGAGGTGTTGGCTCTGAGAAGAGCCGGTTTTGTTCTCAACGTTTCGGCAAGTATGCTCTGGCCGTCGTCAGGAGAATGGAGAGATGTGGAGAGTGGTGTCTTATATACACTTTCCTAATAATAATAATAATAATAATAATGTGTGGACTTATATAGCGCACGTATCCACCAACTGAGTGGTGCTCAAGGCGCATTATATCATTACCCCTGCTCATAAAGCTCATAAATCATTCCTGAACCATCTCAGCTCCCTGGGGAGTATACAGCTCAATTGCTGCCATTACAGCGCATATAGGGCTAATCAACCAACTCTGGCCTCACAGGTACCCATTTAACCCCTGGGTGGAGAGAAGCAATTATGGTTAAGTGTCTTGCTCAAGGACACAAGTGTCACGGCCGGGATTTGAACCCACATTCTGCTGCTAACACCAGAACTTGAGTCCGGTAAGCTAGACCGCTCGGCCATGACACTCCTCTGATAACTTAAGTCAGTGAGCTCTTAGATTGACAATAACATTTTTTTTAACGAAACCCTCTTGAGGGTCCCACCAGTTGGGTGAGTTTTAAAGAAACGACCAGGTTTTGTTTTTGGATTTCAAGAACAAAGATTTACAATCCCAATAATTTGGACAAGTTGACAAGAACACAACTATCTAGTATTTTTATTACAAGGAATGGAATTCTAGTTCTTAACAAATGCAAAATAAATAGAAACTGGTGGACCCTTCAATACAGGTACATCTGCTGAATACGAATTCTAATGTGTGGATCTGGGACGAATAGCTTGTTGAAAACCGAGGGTCGCGCAGAGAATGTACTCTAAAGTGGCGGTTCGGATCAACACAAGTGTGCAAATGTTTTTTCTTGCACACGATCGGGTATCATGGCGACCAGGTTGTTAAGTCTGCTCTGAAAAATGTCAGGAAGGATGGGGGTGTTGTAGTCGGTGCGCATGGCGACAGGCGTGGTCAACATGTACCACAGAACAAATTTGACGAGGGGTACCGCAAACATGTAATAGATCATATTGAATCCTTTCGACCGCAGGTCTCACATTACAGGCGGGACCATGCTCCCAACAGGAGGTACCTTCCATCCGACCTATCAATATGTTCAATGCATCAGGTCTTCAATGAAAGTCAACAGGCATCTGGCCAAGACCAATGTTCCTTCCAATACTACTACAAGGTATTCAGCTCTATGAATATTTCATTCTCGTCTCCTGAAAATGACCTGTGTAAAACATGCCTCATCCACGAACAAGCACATCCACCACTACAAGCATCGGCGGATGACCTCCCCCATAACTGCAGTACCTGTAATTGCCACGCTTGTTCTGGATATGTTGAACACAAAACCAGAGCTGCCCAAGCAAGGGCAGCTCTCAATGCAGACACAGAGCGGATGAAGAATGATGACCAAGTCCTTGTAACAACTGTAGACATGCAAAAGACAATTTGCATGCCAAAATTACCCACCAAGGACTATTACTTCAGCCGAAAACTTGTGCTTTTCAACGAGACGTTCGCTTCACCTGGCAAAGATGCACCAGCGGTGGCTGTTCTGTGGCACGAGGGAGAAGCCGGGAGGAAAGCCTACAATGTTGCAAGTGCATATTTGA
The DNA here is from genome assembly GCA_029582265.1 of Zoroaster sp. YZ-2022. Taxonomy (NCBI): domain Eukaryota; kingdom Metazoa; phylum Echinodermata; class Asteroidea; order Forcipulatida; family Zoroasteridae; genus Zoroaster; species Zoroaster sp. YZ-2022. The sequence goes on from CM055826.1 coordinate 24,610,219, forward strand.
CTTTTCTTCGGTTCAACAGAGATATCCAGGAGGTAATCCTCTTTGCTGATAACTGCAGTGCCCAAAACAAAAACTGGACGCTGTTTTCAGCATTTCCTCGCATGGTTAACAATCCTTCCATTGGCATCACCTGTATATCTCTGAAGTACTTAGAACCTGGCCATACATTCATGGCGGCAGATAGTGTACACGGGTCCATCACCACCAAGTTGAAAAGCAAGAGCGAAGTTTATGATTTCCAAGACTATATCGAGCTCATAGAAAAGTCACGCAAGCAGCTAAAGGGTGCAACTATCGATCACAAACAGATGTTCTTATTTGAACACCAGGCCAAGAAGACATCAGTACTTCTCAAGGATATCAAGGTCGTGCAGTTTAGGCGTGGCTCCATACAAATGTTCTACAAGACATCTCATAATCAGGAAGACTTCTTGGAGCTAGGATTCCTAAAGAAGGTTTCTGCACGCGAATTGACAGTGAAAATGGAGAATGGTGAAGACCCGCTAGCATCAGTTCCAGTGATGGAGAGACCTAGGGGCATATCTGCTTTGAAGAAAACTGACTTGATGACACTTGCCAGCATGATCCCACGCTACAAGGCAGCTTTCTTTGAACAACTACTGGTAAATGACAAATCAGAGGACTTGGAAACTGTTGAAGACTATTAACAGACTTACAATTTCGTGCAGTGGCGTCCAGCGAATTTCAGTGTTATTACTTCCTGAATACAATCGCAGGCTATGGCAGACCTCGGTGAAAAAGTAGGAGAAAAGTAGTAATACTTGAATGCTTGCGATTGCTACTTTGACTTTTGGCAAAAGAACCTTGTTACTTGCAATGGAGCCTTCTCTACCAAAAGAGTGGAATATGTTTGACACAATCTTTATTTAGTGCTTTAAAAAAAGAAAATAATTATTTTCAATTTGTTTTATCTAGAAATTAAGTATTCTTAAATTTAAGCTTTAAAATTGAAGTTTGCCAGAAGCCGTTTAAATGTACACGCCTCATAGAAGTGAGTCACACTAACCAAGCTTGCTTTGGAATGCACTCTTCATATTCATTTCAAATCAATTCGCACATTTTAAGTGTCATTAGCCTTCTTGAGACACAATGGAAGGGCGAGATTTGGTTTGATTAAATTTGTATACAAAAGGTTTGACCCGAACCAAATAGCTCCCTCAAACTGTGTCCACCGTATCTCATGAAGGCTGTCTTCACTATATTCCTGCCTATTTTCTGGCACAATATCGTTGCTGTAAAAGTTGCTGTTCAGTAAACTTGTAATACAACATGCACAATTCAAACCTCACACAGTTTATCTTAAGAAGAATTGTCTTTTTATGGACTAGCCAGTTGTTTGACTTGTAATTAATTGGTCCAACTTTAAGAAATGTGTAAAAATTTAACTTGAAAACTTACGATGAGTTACCATTTTCCCCCAGCTGTATGATGTGAGTATGAATTTAGCAAAACGGTTGTAGAAGCATGTCAACAGAGATGAATATAAGGGTCATGTGTGAGAATCCTTTGACGTTGAAGTTTTTATGTTGTTTGTTACAATGTGATGTTTATTTCACAAAAATTGTACCATCATCATCGACATCCCAGTCATCACCACCGTCACTGTCACCATCATATCATCGCCTACCACCACCACCACCAACATCCCCCATCAACATCCCCCATCACCACCATCGTCTACATCTTTGTTGATTTGTTTTTCAAATTGTATTTTTCATACAAGATGATATGGGTCCGTAACTGACTATTTCCGTTGTTTGTCAGTTTGACAATATAGTTTGTGGGAATAGTTGACCTTTTGTTTACAGGTAGGCCTATTTTTGGTCATAAAAGGGGAAATATGTTGAAGAGACGGGATATTTTTTCAGATCCTTGGTAGCAATACAATAGCTACATTGTAAGCTTTCATGCCTCATCAATTGCGGGCAATCAGTTGCAAGTACTGGTTCAATAGAAGTTAGAACCGGATTGTCTCCTATCTTATTTTTGGATAATTGATGTTTTCCAAACAGTTGTAATGTGTCCATTTTGTATGAGTGGGTTCCTTCGTTGTGTTTATGTGATTTGTTCCTCTAATAAAGAGAGCAGATCATTAAGTGTTTCATCTGGTTTTTCAAAAAAAGCCAGATGTGACTGGCTCTGGCAAAACCCTAAACTTGGACCCAATTTTCAAAGGTGACCTCCCAAATTTATTGTGAAACAATGTTACCAACAACGTTTCAGGATTTTCTTTTTCCATCAAAATGTAGAGAAAATGCTTTATATGGTAACATGGAAATCTCAAACTGACCCCTGGGGTCCCTGGGAGTGAGTTAGTTTCTCCCGAATGTTTTGAGCCTTTCTGAATGCAACAAATGGTTGTTTTGGAAATATTTCTGAGAGTATGTTGGTTTTGTTGTATCAGTGGCCAATGTTTGTTTCCTGCTTGTTTCACATCTTTTGTGGTTTACGAACGGATTATAAGTCGTTGTTTTGTTTATCTTTTGGTAATTTAGAATCAGTTTGGCTAGTTAGCCAGTGACACTTTATGTGTTACGTTGTTTATCTCAGCTAATAATTTTTTGTGAGAAATTTTGACGTATTTCTGTGAAATCTTCCTCATTGTTGGTGTTTCTAGCATACCGCAGGGTTTCTCAGTAGATAAATGCTTTGAACACATGGGGTGGGTGTGATGGGGTTCTGTGTAGAAACTGGTACATGTATGTTTCCGTAGGTTTGGTGTACACTTTTGTGTCTAGTATGCCACCATGTTTGGATATGATCAGCCTGTTGTACTATTTTATTTTCGAGATCGTATAATGTTATGTCACAAATTTCCGGACTGGCTGTTAAGCTAATTGCACAACCGATTTTATTTCCAAATTGGAAACAATTTCTGTTGAGTATTACTTCCAGAAATTTGCGGATGTGTTTGTTGATAAACTATGGATAGTTGGTTTGGTCGATGGCATTGCATACACAGTTTATTGCCTCAGTTTATTGCGGATATTTGTGTACATTTTAACAACATCAATACTTGTGATATTAAGACACATTTTGTGGAAATGTTATTCCTTCGAGTTTCCTCAGTATATCTGCTGTTTTGCGGACATATGCGGACATATACGGTTACTACAGGGAGTAGAAAATGATCTTCCAACAAAGGGTGTGCCTGTTGGTGGGGTTTTGTGAATTCTCGGTAGAAAGTACTGTTGGAATGTGACATGCCTGTGACCTCGGATCGAGATATGCCTGAGTGTGTTTGTCGAGAGTGTGTTGTTTCGCATTTTGGTTTGGACATTATGAATTAAAAGGATGGTTTCTTGTGTAATATCTTGATCGAACTCGGTGTATTGCTCTGATTCAAGATGTTTGTAATAATCCAACCTGTAGGTAGTCGGAGCGGTTCATAATGCAGTGCCTCTCCCTTTATCGTATGATTTGATCACGATTTCAGGGTTGTTCCTCAGATATTTGAGGGCTGATAGTTCAGGGTTTTTCATGTTCTTTTTCCGAGTTCTCAGACGAATGTGAGCAAGTTTATTTTGTGTGGCTTCCAAATAGTTTCAAGTGTTGCACTCTGTGTAGTTTTTGGATTCCAAGTGGATGGTGGTTTGAACAGATGAGTTTTGGAAGGTTTGTTATGTATCAGGAATTCAATTCTTATTCGTCAATTTCACTCAAAAGAGTTGAACGGGTTGGTTTAGCAGGAGTTGGAACAAAGTTTAAACCTTTACCCAGAGCTTTTTTTTTCAATTTGAGATAGTTTTGCTTTGGAAAGGTTTGTGATGAATTGTTCACTTTGTTCTACTAGTGTAGTCAGTAGACTATTTGTTCTACTAGTGTAGTCAGTAGACTATTTGTTCTAGTAGTCAGTAGACTATTTTTGTATTCTTTGGTTTTAGTCGAGCGTTCAAGTGAAAATTGTTTCATTTTCTGTTTTGATTGTGAACGTTTTGCTCTTTTCGTAAATTTCCGTTATGCCATAGTTGGTAGATAATTTAGTTATAAATAACATATACTTATATATTTGTATTATATTATTAATAAGATAGTTGGGTTGTCAAGTGGCACTTGTGTAAGTGGTCATGATTTGTGTTCCTTTTATATATGTATTTATATGTATATATTTCATAACAAAACAACATGCTTAAAGGTACAGTCTTACCTTGGTTATTTGGTTAATCCTTGTTACAAATATAAAAATCCACTATACATGTATGCTAATCTGTCAATGGTTTTAAATGTAATATTCATTTACAATTATTTTAACTCATGATCAGTGCTTGATAGCCCCTGTTGACTGAAACGATACAAAAGTATCTCTAATATGCCTTAAATGGTGACAAATTTGAATTTTCAAATGCCTGCAACACCTTTAATATCATATGAAAGAATTTCATAGTGTTACCAGAGTTAATAAATGTAGAAAAATGAAGCTCCATATCAGTTTCGTAATATTTTGACCTTTTCCATGCATACAGTATGCACATAATATGCTAAATATGGCGGCCATTTTAAAATTCAATATGGCCGCCATAGGGGGCATAGGAAAATGGCATCAAACAGCTTTGTATTTGTTGACATATTTATAGGAGATCCTGAAAGTTTCAAAGATTGTACCCGAAAATGCGTATGGACTCCACAAGCTCACAGACTAAAATTTTAATAAAAAGATTTAAGAATGTTTCTTGCAAACGTGAACACTTATTGTGATGAAATTTTCACGGGTTAGTTTTAAAATTATTTCTTGAATACCAGAGGGTTGAAGTGAAGGTACATTCCCAAATACCAATGTTGGACCTTCACTTTTATTACGTTGTGTCGTTGTTAAATCCTTGTCCAAGAAGGCTATAAATCAGTTGGCTGTGTTATGCAGACCCAGGGCTATCATCCATGTTATTTAGAAGCAGATTGGAGAAAAAAATTTTCGAGGTCAAAAAAACAAAAAGTGCCTAAATTTTTTTTTTTTTCAAATGCCTAATACTTGCTGGAGAGACGTAATAGAGTGCAGGGGTCTCAATTTTAGTACTTTGAATCAAATTTTTTTTTTTTATGCCTAAAACTTGCTGGGTTAACATTTTGTTAACTTCCTCTGCAGAGTCTAAACTTGATTCATTTACCCTTATGTGTGATTCTTATTCAGATGGTGAGAGTTAATCTACAGCCACCATCAGCTACGGACCTACCAGCTTTTAATTCCATTCTACCCCCAGCAGCAATTACTCAAGTCATGCTCATAGCAAACACACAGAAGGTAGGTAATATTGAGAAATGCTTGAGTACAGTGTAGAGTAGCTGTTTTAAAGGGAAGGTACAGCATTGGTAAATATCAGGTTATCAAATTAACCCTCCTACTATAGCTGAACTTTAGTGGCAAGTAGCTATAGTGATGAAAACCATTCAACTGACTGTGTTGACTGTGCACACTGGGGCATCTTTGATTGGTTTTCACTGTCATTTTTACCACCCTGATAAGGGTGATAAGGTTATATTACCGTTGCTGCTGCATAAATGAGACAGTAATTTTCAGTCAAAGTATTCATCTTAAACTAGAACACCTATTCCATGCCCTGTTGAAAGTCTGTTCTGATCGTGACGATACTGTCCTTTTAAGGTATGAATCCAAATCTGTTGAGATAAAAACTCATTTGGAATTTCTTTTTGCTTTGATCCACAGGAGAAAGTTCGACTCAAATGCAAGATTCAGTATACAATCAACGATCAAGCGATTACTGATGTTGGCGAGGTAGATAAATTCACTGTTTAACAGTTATCCTATATCTGTGTAAAATCTGTTAATATATATAGAAATATCACTCCTATAACACGCTGCACATATACTATTATTGTATAATTTGCATTAAAATAGAATAAAATGCTCTGTCAAATATGCTAGATTTATACTTCTGACTCAAAGTTGAAGGTGAGTTTGTTTTATTCCTTAAAGTTATGACGAAAACATACGAACATTTATGGTTATATGCAGGGTACAGCATTGGAAATGTTGGCAAAACTGCTTCTCCATAATTATTTGCTTAATTTCTTTGAAACAAGATATACAATAACCAATCAATAATGAGTTTCAGCTCAATGTAGAATCTGCGTCATGTAAAGTGTGAAAAAGCATTCACAACTTTGACAGAATACACTTGGAGCAGAAAAGTTTCAATCTGGCAAATTTATGTAATTTTGCATACATTTCCTCTGTAATGAGAATAATTTGTCAGGTTGATTGTCACCTTTACCAACTTCACATCGAGTTAGCTTTCAGATAATTAAGTGGTTATCTTCTAACCAGGTAATTACTAGTGTAATATGTAAGTAAGACTTGTAAATGTAAGTAAGACTTGTAACTTTGCATGGTGAAAAAGGATAAGTAAAGGCTGTATACGGTCAGTATTCTCTGATCGTCTTCAGGAGAATCAGAGCATACTGATCGAAACATTGAGTTGTAACCAGTCGGTTCTTTTCAGAACTATTTACTACTCAAAAGAGAATGTCTACATGGTGTCACCGCAAACACTCTTTACTTATTATTTAAATGATCATGTGGTCTCAATTAGCCAACCAAAATCCCAGTTAACCAGTCAGATTTATTGAGTAGCTTGCATGTGCGTAAAATACCTGCATTAAGCCCTATGCTTTATTAAGCATACTTCTCTCTGGCTTTGTCAGACATTTTCATTGGGAGTCGGGTCAAAAACTAATTGGGCTACTTGTTTTCAAGGAAAATTGTGAATTTTCTTACACAAAAGGTTATTTGTTTTGAATTAATAACAGTTGTGAAATACATGTATGGTTTATTTCCAAACTTTCCGAATAATACCAAAATTTGGCGAATGTGGAATGGGAAAAGGCAACACATGTGACAACATGTGAATACGCCCCTATTCTGGAAGTTTTCAAGTGATTTTAGTCATGATGGGTGTTGTTAAACATACTCGCCCCATGAAACCTCTCGTGGCAGCAGATGCCAGTCGGAAAACTGAAAATACTGAAAAACTGAAAAAAGAAAATACATTTACTTGCCATAAAAAAAGGATACCTACCAAACTCCATGCATAGTATGTGATATTTGTTATCGTTAACTTGTTTAAAAATTATGCTTAGCAATAAGATTGCTGAGCAAAATTTACCTGTAATTTTCTTTTGATAATTTGTTTATTCAGCTTTAACCCTAACCCTGCCAGACGCAGCAGAGTGCATCAGCTGGAAAAGTCTGATGCACTTTGATGGATTCAGCTGTCAACACCAGTGCATAAGCAGCCAAGCCTGTTTCTATTGAGAGCTGGTCCCATTAAACAATGCCAGAGTTGTATTCTGCTGCGTTTGGTGACCACAGACTCTGAGGCAGTTCGGCCTTGAGATTTGTTAACAGATGGATCTTGTTGCACTTGGCAGCCAAGTCACTTTGATAAACGATGCACTCTGTTGCGTCTGGCAGGGTTTCTAGCCAAAATACCCTGGAGGGTTAGGGTTAATCCCTGATATATGTTACTTAAAACTTAGTAAGCCTACATTTAAATAAAATAGTTTCCTTAGATTTTAACAACTTATTTTTTAACTCCCTTGTTTGACGAGGACTTCTAATAAGGGTAACTCAGCCCAATTAGAAGGTATAAGTATGGGGAAGTTAAGTAAGACTAATTGCGGTGACACCATGTGAAATTCTCTATTGAGTAGTAATTAGTTCTGGAAAGAACTGGAGGTTATATCTCGACGTTTCGATCAGTATGCTCTGATCGTCCTCAGGAGAACGGGGAAGTTAATTTATATGGAGTTAATTAATACCAAAACATTATAAAATCAATTAAATGTAAAATGTATAATGTTTGTATTAGCTTGATCATATTGAAACTCTAAAACTGTACTATTAATGAACAGCAGCTTATGATGGAGGGGGCATTTGTTTTTGATGATTTTTGTAATATATTCAGTATGCTATAACAACATAATAATAAACATATGGTGAAATCAAATATGATTTTAGCTCCTATTTTTGTTTTGGCATTTGAACTATGAATCACTTCATCACATCACCACTGTTGTGAACAATTTTTGTGACCCCTTGTTCGTAAAAACAGCACTCCCCTGGCAATTTTTTTTTTTAAAGGCTAATTTCAGATGGAATGGTCAAAATGTTTGGTTTGCTGAATCAAAGTATCCAAATTAATTGTTTGAGTGGGGGTGCTAGGGGTGATGATGCCATTATGATTATGGTACAGAATGTTTTCTTGTTGGAAGCCACTGCCGAGAGCCTAGTCTAGTACCCAAACAGACATTGTTATACTCACTGTGGAGCAGGTCAAGCACCAGCCTATGTTTGACATGAGCCTCACTATGACCCTCATAGAATTGTGTATACAGAACCAAGATGGCCGACATTTGATAAAGTATTTTTGGTCATTTTGTTGAAACCTGAAACTCTTTCATCACCCTGTTCTCCTCTAAAAAACCTATGAATGACTCATGCATTACCCATATCCAAGACTGTACATACTTTGATTTGCAGAGTGAAGTTTTTCTTTGTTTTTTTTACTGCATTAACCCTCCTATAGATTTAACACTCAAAGACACTCAAAATTTGTATGTCTCTCTTAACCCATTGACTTTGTGCAGTGCACTCAAGGAGGTCAAACCAAAACCAAGTACAGTGTACATACACAGCTCTGTGTGACTCTGTGGTTTGACCTATTGGCAATGCAATCAAAAATACTCAAGTGAGTGTCTGTGGGTGCCGTGCTGACTGGGCCAAGGGTTAAACTATTAAGAATTACTTAATTTCTCTTTTCTACGAAGCAGTGTTAGTTATTTTGGAGACAACTTTAACATTTATTTTACAGTTTAAAATTAACCATAATATCTTAATCAAGATCATTCTCAAATGGTATAACATTATCAAAATCATAACTGTAATAAAAATGTAAGCAATTCATGTGCAATCACAGTTATCTTTTGACATCTTTTCTGAATGTTTATTTCAGTTTCTTAATTACCTTAGAAAGGAAATGCGTGTACAATAAACTGTCAAAACAGAACCTTCATAAAATTGCACATTAACCCTAACCACCCTGAATCCATCAAAATCCATCCCCCTGTATTGGAAGATTTTGACGGATTCAGGATACCTCCACATCGAGCATGTGGCGGATTTTGATGGATTCAGGATTTCAATAGTTTTTAACTGCTTGGTCATGTTGGTTGATGGATTATAGTTACATGTACTGTATATGTTAGATTTTGATGGATTCTATGCAGCAACATACTATACAAATTTTCATGTGAGCATGGTATCCTGAATCCGCCAAAATCCACCAAAAATTTAGTGGTGGATTTGGCGGATTCAGGATATGTCCAATATCTACATTGGCGGATTCTGATGGATTCAGGACACCAGCATTTTGTGTGTGACAAAATTGGTGGATTTTGGTGGATTCAGGATACTTTCTAGTAAAAATACCCATGAACGACACAATATTCTGTAACTCCCAACATGTTTATTTATTCCTTGTTTCATTTAAACGAAATGTACAACATTGGTATTTGGAAATATATGTGTTTATCTAACCCTCTGGGTTTCAAGAAATCATACAACTAACTTGTGAAACTTTCGTCCCACCAGGTCCCCATGTTTTTCAGAAAGAAAAAAAAGAAAAAAAAAAACAACACGTCAATTGTGTTTTTCTCTAAGATAAATACATTTCAGACAATACTTTCTCAGGGTGCTTGATGCCAGAACCATACTCACATCAAGTAAATCTTTTAAATAATTCATCCATTTTAAAATTTGATAATTACCAATGTTGTACCTTCCCTTTAAACCCCCTGAAGACTACATATTTGTAAAAAAATATATAATTGTGTACATCTATTAAGATCAAGTACAATGGTAATAAACCAACTTGTGAAATATTCAGTTATGTGGGTTGAAATATTAAGAAGGTGCTTCAAGCAGGTGTTGATAATCGACCCATTTCCATGTTAGAAAGGTAATGTCATAATTGAACTAAATAATACACATCTTATTATCTGAACTGGTAAAATATTGTAAGTATTTTATTTGACCCCTTAGGTCTTGCATTCACAAAAGCCTCACTGGGGTAAAACAAAATGTCTTTCATTTTAATTTAAAAAAACTTCTTCGCCTTTGCAATGGACAAAATCATCTCAGTATTGGCCAACAATTATGTCAATCACACTAGCTCTGTCGTATAAGTAAAAGTAAGCTGTCGTAAAAGTAAACATAAGATTGGCCATCTCTAATTATAGCCCCATCTTTCTGGCCTATATGACAATTGTAACTGTGTCGGTCAGGTGCTTGGCTTTTATACAGATGGCATGACCGAGATTTCCAGCAAGGATAAGGGTGTGCGGGTACTATGGCCAAACCTTGATAAGTGTATTCCATTGAATGGTATTTGATACAAATTCACATCAAGTCAGTTTGGAAAGAATGTCGAACCCAACCGCCACTTGTGCAGTGTCTAAGCATACGACAAAATGGTCTACATCTCACTGGATGTGCATACATTCATTGTTCAAAATCTCTCTTGGTTCTAAAGAATTTTGGAGAATTACTAACGAGGTTTTAAACCGTGGAAAGTCTCCAATTCCAACTCTTGACAATAGACCAGAAATTCTAACATCTTCCTCCGACAAAGCTTCTCTGCTCGCCAAGTTATTTATTATTATTATTGTTGTTGTTGTTGTTGTTGTTGTTGTTGTTGTTGTTGTTGTTGTTGTTGTTGTTGTTGTTGTTGTTGTTGTTGTTGTTGTTGTTGTTGTTGTTGTTGTTGTTGTTATTAAAGCGTAGTGGCATAATACATAATCAAGAAGGTGTCGCTGGGTTTCGGGGCAGGGAACCTGGGATGGACTCAATCACAATTTTATGTAATTAAAATTAACTAATTTAAATGATTAATTTAAATCAATTTGGCCCTTATTAATTATCTGCTAATTTATGTAATTGATATATTTTTAATTACTGTTTCAGAGTAAACCTGTTCAGAAGAATCTATCCTATACGTTCGGGTTCAAATCCTTCTCCTAAAACTTAATTTTTGACCAATGTTTATTGCTGCGATTAATCTAAAAGCATTCCTGCTAATTAACAGATGAAGCAACAGTCTAATGGGTAAGCACCCAGACATAGGTACAGTCGACCCTGGTGCAAATCCCAGCAGTGAAATGACAATTTCTTTTTCCATTTTAATTGGTTACGCAATCATGATTTATTTTAAGTAATTTAAAATTCAACTCCAAACATCAAAAGGATTGGTGGCGCAATCCAGAGTTCCTGGGGTTTCGGTGCTGGAGATCTGGGTTCGAAACCCAGATGAACCAACGGTCTAATGTTAAGGCCACAAAGTTTGGTACAAGCGAATCCCAGCACCGGTCTGCCGTATTTCTTTTCCATTTTAAGTGGTTTTTCTGTCACGGTTTAGAATTAAATTCAATTCTAAATCGAATTAAATTCAGACCTAAATATCAAAAGGATTGGTGGAGCAATCAATTAGTATTGAGTTTCGATGCGACCGACCGGAGTTCGAATCCTACTTGTCCCAATGTTATATTTTTAATTAATTACGCAATCACGTTTTATTTATAAGTAGTATTAAATTCATATACATATACCAAGAGGAATCGTGGCGCAATCCAGTGGTGCTGGGTTTCGGTGCAAGAGACCTGGGTTCGAAACCCAGTGGCGACAGTGTTTTCGTTTTGAATGATTACACAATCACGTTTTATTTATAAGTAGTATTAAATTCGCCATTTACCAAGAGGATTGGTAGCGCAATCTGTGACCGCTGTGCTGCGGTCCAGGCGAACCGGCTTCAAAACACTTGAGCGCCATTGCTTTAGTTTTAAATAATTACGCAATCACGTTTTATTTATAAGTAGTATTGAATTCAACTGCACATACCAAGAGGATTGGTGGCGCAATCTGTTGGCACTGTGTTGCGGTCCAGGCGAACCGGGTTCGAAAAAGCACCGGGTTCGAAACACTTTGGCGCCATTACTTTAGTTTTAAATAATTACGCAATCACGTTGTATTTATAAGTAGTATTAAATTCAACTACACGAAACAAGAGGAATCTTGGCGCAATCCAGTGGTACTGGGTTTCGGTACAGGAGAACTGGGTTCGAAACCAAGTGGCGACAACGTTTTCGTTTTGAATGATTACGCAATCACGTTTTATTTATCAGTAGTATTAAATTCGCCATTTACCAAGAGGATTGGTAGCGCAATCTGTGACCGCTGTGCTGCGGTCCAGGCGAACCGGGTTCAAAACACTTTAGCGCCATTGCTTTAGTTTTAAATAATTACGCAATCACGTTTTATTTATAAGTAGTATTGAATTCAACTGCACATACCAAGAGGAATCTTGGCGCAATCCAGTGGTGCTGGGTTTCGGTGCAGGAGACCTGGGTTCGAAACCCAGTGGCGACAATATTTTAGTTTTGAATGATTACGCAATCAAGATTTATTTAAGTAGTTTTAAATTCAACTCCAAATACCAACAGGATAAATGGCGCAAGCCGTTAGTCCACTGGTCTGTCAATTGCGGCAGTTCCAGGCTGGTACGTCCGGGTTCGAATCCTGCTCCTGAAACACAGAGACATGGCAGCTGCTGGCTGCGGCAATGGCTTGGGGACCGCCATGTCTCTCCCCTGAAGGTTAGAGCGTGGAGGAAATGTACGGACGGGGGAGAAAAGGAGGGACCGGGAGGGTAGCGACCTCCCAGAAGGGTGCTAAGGTGATCACCATGCCGGGGTGTCCCGGACTTTGAGTCATCCTAATACCTGGTCGACACTCTGACTAACTCTCCGGACTTTTTTACAATATATATATATTGTGGTAATTTGAGTCGCCTATCTTTCCAACTTTTTAAGAAAATCAATATTTTATGAACAAATATAGGTAAAATTTCAAAATTTTAAACTTGTCCAAACAGGCTGTAACTTGGTGGCTGTATTCTGCAGACACATTGGTTCATTCTGTGTAATTTTGAAGCAAATCGGAGAAAAAAAATTTTCGAGGTGAAAAAAACGACAATGCTTACCCTTTGTCGTTTTTTCCAAATTTGGCCTAAAAATGACATTTTTTCAAAATGATTAATACTTGCTGGAGAGACGTAACAGAGTGCCTAGAACACATTTGTGGTAATTTGAGTCGCCTATCTTTCCAACTTTTTAAGAAAATCAATATTTTATGAACAAATATAGGTAAAATTTCAAAATTTTAAACTTGTCCAAACAGGCTGTAACTTGGTGGCTGTATTCTGCAGACACATTGGTTCATTCTGTGTAATTTTGAAGCAAATCGGAGACAATTTTTTTTCGAGGTGAAATTTGGCCTAAAAATGACATTTTTTCAAAATGATTAATACTTGCTGGAGAGACGTAACAGAGTGCCTAGAACACATTTGTGGTAATTTGAGTCGCCTATCTTTCCAACTTTTTAAGAAAATCAATATTTTATGAACAAATATAGGTAAAATTTCAAAATTTTAAACTTGTCCAAACAGGCTGTAACTTGGTGGCTGTATTCTGCAGACACATTGGTCCATACTGTGTAATTTTGAAGCAAATCGGAGACAATTTTAATTCGAGGTGAAAAAAACGACAATGCTTACCCATTGTCGTTTTTTCCAAATTTGGCCTAAAAATTACAATTTTTCAAAATGATTAATACTTGCTGGAGAGACGTAACAGAGTGCCTAGAACACATTTGTGGTAATTTGAGTCGCCTATCTTTCCAACTTTTTAAGAAAATCAATATTTTATGAACAAATATAGGTAAAATTTCAAAATTTTAAACTTGTCCAAACAGGCTGTAACTTGGTGGCTGTAATTTTACCCATATTTTCCATAAAATATTGATTTTCTTAAAAAGTTGGAAAGATAGGCGACTCAAATTACCACAAATGTGTTCTAGGCACTCTGTTACGTCTCTCCAGCAAGTATTAATCATTTTGAAAAAATGTAATTTTTAGGCCAAATTTGGAAAAAACGACAAGGGGTAGGCATTGTCGTTTTTTTTCACCTCGAAAAAGAAATGTCTCCGATTCGCTTCAAATTTACACAGAATGAACCTCTGTGTCTGCAGAATACAGCCAGCGAGTTACAGCCTATTTGGACTAGTTTAAAATTTCGTTATTTTACCCACATTTTTTCATAAAATATTGATTTTCTTAAAAAGTTGGAAAGATAGGCGACTCAAATTACGAAAAATGGGTTCTAGGCACTCTGTTACGTCTCTCCAGCAAGTATCAAGCATTTTGAAAAAATGTCATTTTTAGGCCAAATTTGGAAAAAACGACAAGGGGTAAGCATTGTCGTTTTTTCCACCTCGAAAAAAAGTGTCTCCGATTCGCTTCAAATTTACAGCGAATGAACCAATGTGTCTGCAGAATACAGCCACCGAGTTACAGCCTATTTGGACTAGTTTAAAATTTCGTAATTTTACCCATATTTTTTCATAAAATATTGATTTTTTTTAAGTTGGAAAGATAGCCGACTCAAATTACGAAAATGGGTTCTAGGCACTCTATTACGTCTCCAGCAAGTATCAAGCATTTTGAAAAATTTCATTTTTAGGTTAAATCTGAAAAACGACAAGGGTAAGCATTGTCGTTTTTTTCACCTCGAAATTTTTTTTCTCCGATTCGCTTCAAATTTACACAGAATGAACCAATGTGTCTGCAGAATACAGCCACCGAGTTACAGCCTATTTGGACTAGTTTAAAATTTCGTAATTTTACCCATATTTTTTCATAAAATATTGATTTTTTTTTTAAGTTGGAAAGATAGGCGACTCAAATTACGAAAAATGGGTTCTAGGCACTCTGTTACGTCTCTCCAGCAAGTATCAAGCATTTTGAAAAAATGTCATTTTTAGGCCAAATTTGGAAAAAACGACAAGGGGTAAGCATTGTCGTTTTTTTCCACCTCGAAAAAAAAGTGTCTCCGATTCGCTTCAAATTTACACAGAATGAACCTCTGTGTCTGCAGAATACAGCCACCGAGTTACAGCCTATTTGGACTAGTTTAAAATTTCGTAATTTTACCCATATTTTTCATAAAATATTGATTTTCTTAAAAAGTTGGAAAGATAGGCGACTCAAATTACGAAAAATGGGTTCTAGGCACTCTATTACGTCTCTCCAGCAAGTATCAAGAATTTTGAAAAAATGTCATTTTTAGGCCAAATCTGGAAAAAACGACAAAGGGGTAAGCATTGTCGTTTTTTTCACCTCGAAAATTTGTTTTCTCCGATTCACTTCAAATTTACACAGAATGAACCAATGTGTCTGCAGAATACAGCCACCGAGTTACAGCCTATTTGGACTAGTTTAAAATTTCGTAATTTTACCCATATTTTTTCATAAAATATTGATTTATTTTTTTAATTTGGAAAGATAGCCGACTCAAATTACGAAAAATGGGTTCTAGGCACTCTATTACGTCTCTCCAGCAAGTATCAAGCATTTTGAAAAAATGTCATTTTTAGGCCAAATCTGGAAAAAACGACAAGGGGTAAGCATTGTCGTTTTTTTCACCTCGAAATTTTTTTTTCTCCGATTCGCTTCAAATTTACACAGAATGAACCAATGTGTCTGCAGAATACAGCCACCGAGTTACAGCCTATTTGGACTAGTTTAAAATTTCGTAATTTTACCCATATTTTTTCATAAAATATTGATTTTTTTTTTAAAGTTGGAAAGATAGGCGACTCAAATTACGAAAAATGGGTTCTAGGCACTCTATTACGTCTCTCCAGCAAGTATCAAGCATTTTGAAAAAATGTCATTTTTAGGCCAAATCTGGAAAAAACGACAAGGGGTAAGCATTGTCGTTTTTTCCACCTCGAAAAAAAGTGTCTCCGATTCGCTTCAAATTTACACAGAATGAACCTCTGTGTCTGCAGAATACAGCCACCGAGTTACAGCCTATTTGGACTAGTTTAAAATTTCGTAATTTTACCCATATTCTTTCATAAAATATTGATTTTTTTTAAAGTTGGAAAGATAGCCGACTCAAATTACGAAAAATGGGTTCTAGGCACTCTGTTACGTCTCTCCAGCAAATATCAAGCATTTTGAAAAATGGGGGCGGGGGGGGTTTTGCTGAGATCTGCACTCTCTCAAAAATATAATAACATAAATTATTGTATATATATATATATATATATATTGTAAAAAAGTGCGGAGAGTTAGTCAGAGTGTCGACCAGGTATTAGGATGACTCAAAGTCCGGGACACCCCGGCATGGTGATCACCTTAGCACCCTTCTGGGAGGTCGCTACCCTCCCGGTCCCTCCTTTTCTCCCCCGTCCGTACATTTCCTCCACGCTCTAACCTTCAGGGGAGAGACATGGCGGTCCCCAAGCCATTGCCGCAGCCAGCAGCTGCCATGTCTCTGTGTTTCAGGAGCAGGATTCGAACCCGGACGTACCAGCCTGGAACTGCCGCAATTGACAGACCAGTGGACTAACGGCTTGCGCCATTTATCCTGTTGGTATTTGGAGTTGAATTTAAACTACTTAAATAAATCTTGATTGCGTAATCATTCAAAACTAAAACATTGTTGGCCACTGGGTTTCGAACCCAGGTCTCCACATCGAAACCCAGTAACCACTGGATTGCGCCAAGATTGCCTCTTGGTGTGTGCAGTTCAATTCAATACTACTTATAAATAAAACGTGATTGCGTAATTATTTAATACTAAAGCATAATGGCGCCAAAGTGTTTCGAACCCGGTGCTTTTTCGAACCCGGTTCGCCTGAACCGCAACACAGTGGTCAACAGATTGCGCCACTAATCCTCTGTTTAAATGGCGTTGAATTTAATACTACTGATAAATAAAACGTGATTGCGTAATCATTCAAAACGAAAACACTGTGGCTATTGGGTTTCGAACCCAGGTCTCTTGCACCGAAACCCAGTACCACTGAATTGCGCCACGATTCCTCTTGGTATATGTGTATGAATTTAATACTACTTATAAATAAAACGTGATTGCGTAATTAATTAAAAATATAACATTGGGACAAGTAGGATTCGAACTCGGGTCGCTTGCATTGAAACTCAATACTAATGGATTGCTCCACCAATCCTTTTGATATTTAGGTTTGAATTTAATTCGATTTAGAGTTGAATTTAATTCTAAACCGTGACAGCAAAACCACTTAAAATGGAAAAAAATGCGGCAGACCAGTGCTGGGATCGCTTGTCCCAAACTTTGGCGCCTTAACATTAGACCGTTGGTTATCTGCCATGGAATGTGAATGATTGGAGATTTATTGCTAGCAACAAGCATTGGTCAAAATAAAACACAAGAACTTTCTAATAGGGGTTCGAACTGCCAGACGTACCAGCCTAGAAATGTACTGATTGAACTTTCCAGTGTACTACCGGCTTGCACCAACTATCCTGTTTGTATCTGGAGTTGAATTTAAAACTACTTAAATAAATCTTGATTGCGTAATCATTCAAAACTAAAACATTGTTGCCACTGTGTTTCGATCCCAGGTCTCCTGCACCGAAACCCAGTACCACTGGATTGCGCCAAGATTCCTCTTTGTACATGTAATTGAATTTAATACTAGTATAAATAAAACAGGATTGCGTAATTATTTAAAATTAAAGAAATGCCGCCACTGGGTTTCGAACCCGGTTCTTTTTTTAACCCGGTTCGCCTGGACCGCAGTAGATTGCGCCACCAGTAGATTGCGCCACGCAGTAGATTGCGCCACGCAGTAGATTGCGCCACCAATCCTCTGGGTAAATGGTGATGAAGTTAATACTACTTATAAATAAAATGTGATTGCTTAATTTTTTTTTTTTAATATATCAAACCAGTGTACTAACGGCTTGCGCCACCTATGTTGTTGGAATCTGGTTTTGTATTTTAAATTACTTAAATAAATCGTGATTGTGTAACCATTGAAAATTAAAAAGTAAAGCGTCATGACACTGTTGGAACCAGAGTCAGCTGTACCAAGGTCTTGCGCCTTAACCATTAAACTGTTGCTTCATCTTATATTTAATAGGAATGATTGGAGATTCAATGAAGACAACAACCATTGGTCAAACAAATAAAAATAAAAAAAGGTCACGAGCAGGATTCCATAAAAGTGGAACTGTTTGCGATTGATCAAACCAGTGCACTAGTGACTTACGCGACCGATTCGTGTTGCGTTCAATTTAATATATTGAAATTTATGAATGGTAATTACGCAAAAGAGAAAACGGAGGTCCACAAAAGACAACTGCGGGATTCGAACTGATGCTCTTTCACCCTGCAGCTGAAACCCAACATGCTATCAATTGGGCCGCCGAATCACTCTCACATGTGCAACGTTATGTAATGAAATCGCGTAAATAATTATCATGGGTAAAACTTTATTAACTAATGCGTAATTAACTTAAATGTATTCTGCTCCAGGCAACATTTGATTTAGATAGATTGTGCATAAGGGCCTTCTTCGATTATAAATATGATAATTGTTTTGAGAACAAATAACTACACAACTATCCTCGAGCCTCAATTTTTTGTAAAATAGTAAAACGATTTTACCATTGTTACTGCTATCTCTTGTCTGTGTTTTTAAAAAATAATAATATGTCAAACATATTCAATAATTATCTGATTTGTTTCAAAATAAATCATACCACAGTATTCATTGGACATCGCTATAATATGGGACGGTTCCGGTGAAGTTTTCCGTGAATTTCCAACCAGCGTGATTGTGACACAGGCCGTGCCGTCAAACACAGCAGAGTGTCCCACTAGTGGACGGCACTCTCAGGATATCTCCCGTATAATAGGCCTACCTTTCGAACTACAATATCTGAAGTAGATTTTAGTTTTGGCCGGGAGGTTGAGTAGTGGACCTTTGGGGTTTAAATGGGGTTGTTAATGGGGTGATGAAGGCTTCAGGTGGGGCGGTGGCGGTGTTTGGCATGTTTTATATGAGCAGAATGTTGTTTCTTTTTCGTGCATTTTTAACAGGGATGGGAAAACCAATTCATCTATTTCCATTCAGCTTAATTGTCGATCGGGGGAAGGGTAGGGATTCAGGATAACAAGCAACTCATATTCGTCTCGTGAAAGGGTCAAGCCCTTTTTGGTTATACACCTGATTGTATCCACCAGAAACCGTAAGACGATGGAGGAAGTTGGGAACGGGGACAGGAGGATTCATCGCTAGTGTCACCAGCGCTGGGAGTTCCAATTATCAAATTTGCTTTGAATACATTCGGTTGATGTGGACTTCGACATGACAGAGTAAATTCTTCATTCCGGTTATGTCAGTTATTCTTCCCATTCTAAAATTATTATAATGAATGTATATACATCTGTACTTCACGATCAAGAAGTCAAGAAATATGTACAGAAACCAACGTATAAATTTTGCAGATAATTTCATTGTGTTTTTAACGAGAAAATAGTGAAAACGCATTAAGATTTTTCTTTAAAAAGTCCCCATATGCAACTTCGTGTACAATCTTTGAAAATTTAATGAATTATTCTTCAAACTATGAAGCATCCAAATCAACTTGATGCCATTTTTTCTACCACCGGAATGATGTTTTTCGAGGTATTTTTCGAACTAAAACGCAGACGACGAAACGAATATTAACGAAAAGCCTACACTTTTTCCCAATTGACGCACCACGCATTTTCGGAATCCTTCCTGTTACCACTGTGCAATAGGATTCTCAATTGGTGTTAATTTCGCAGCCGGGACACTGCCATGTGTCACTTCGCGCTATATCCGAAAATCACACACAGTCACTTCGTGCTGTATCCGAAAACCACACAGTGCGGTGCCGTGCACATAAGCCTTGTCATCATCACCATCATCACCCGTCCATCCCACCATCCACAAAATCATCAACATCATTATACCCATCTCCTTAATGATGTATAAATGATATATTTTGAAATGATTTGTTCCAATGATCATTCTCCTTTATGTAATATCATGAATTGTGTTAAGTAAACTACTACAATTGTTGTTTATTGTGTTGTTTCACAAAAGGAAATGTTTTAACTCAAACGTATTACAATAAAAATGTAGTTGAAATAAAATCCACAACTGGAGATACATCGTTTTGCCATAAATATGTAACGGAATTAAAATCATTAACTGAAGATACATCGGTTTACCATAACAATGTAGTGGTATAAAACCTATAACTCAAGATACATCGTTTTGCCATAAATACCGTATAATGGAAATTAAATGTAACTTGAGATACACTGTTTTGCCATAAAAGTATTAGAAATATGATTTGGTTAAATATTCAGCAAAAGAATGTAAGTGCATGAAATTTATCATATTACAAAAACGATCCAAGGATTTGTGCCCAAAATTTGCAGGAATGTAGACTAAAATGATCTCCATGTTCATGCTTTATTCCAATTCCAACAGAGTCAAGTGTCCAAAAAGGCACGTGTTCAAACTTTAAACTCAATTTTCTCAAAATGTCATTTTTCGAGTTAGGCTGTTTTGCCATATAAGGGCCGAGCAGTTATAGGAATAAACATCTCTCATCCTCTGGCTGATGGCTCCATCCTGTCTGGAATCATGTTCTGGCACACCATAGTGGGTAACTGATAGCTTTTGATAAGCCGCTTAGGAGTGGAACTCAATGGCCTTGTGTTGACAGATGGGATTAGGATTTGTACACGGTCCTATGGGACAATGCTTTTTGCGGTAGGATTTTTTGGGTCAATGGTTCAAAGCAGGCTAATGGGAATTAACCATGCTATTTGGGTATACTTCAACAGTGAACTTACGGAATTTGAGAAATTTGGGTTAAGAATCAACGGAGTAATTATATTTTGTTTACAAACCTACTGACAAAATAAGCGCCACGGCACGTGAGAGGGTTATTAAATTGTATGCATTACTCATACCAGTCATCGCCTAGGTCACTGGTTATTCAAGTATTTCAAAAGTATACTATTTCAAACATACTTTTTTTTATTATGTTTTATATTTAATTTTAAAATATTAGATATCATTTTGTTATGCTTTATACATATAAAACGACAATCAGTCGTTACGTTGTGAATGTACTTATAACTCACGAGTACTTTTGACTTGAGTAGTAAAAAGACACGAGTACGAGTACGATTAGCAATTAATACTCGGGAGTACTCGAGTAATCGCGTTACTCGCCCAGTACCAGTCAAGGTAGTTATTTAATACAATCATATTGATCACTTGACTTTGGTTGTTAAAAAGTTGGCTAATTGTTCTTATATTTGTATATGTGTATGTAAATGTTTAATGGCACCCACGCTTGCTAATGCAAGATAACCAACGCACTTGATGTTCCGAAACCCTCCCGCATTGATGCCATATTTTTAGATTGGTCTAAAGCATTTGATCGTGTGAGTCATCGAGTTCTTTTGAACAAATTACATAAATATGGCGTTTGTGGTTCAATGTTGGACTGGTTTAAGTCTTATCTTACAAATAGGTCTCAACGGGTTCAGTTTATGGGATCATCATCTGACTGGGCTGCAGTTCATTCTGGTGTGCCACAGGGATCTGTCCTTGGACCTTTACTTTTCAACATTTTTGCTTTTGATCTGCCATTTTGTGTTCAGTCGAATCTTCGTCAATATGCAGATGACACTGTTTTGTATAGAGTTATTAAAACTCCAGATGATGAAGTGACACTCCAGAATGATCTGCAGCACATAAACACCTGGTGTAATTTAAACTGTATGGCTTTAAACCCAAATAAATGTAAGCTAATGACTGTGACCCGTTCTAGAAATCCTGCTAAACCACTGTATAATATTGGTGATTACACTTTGGAAAATGTTGATAACTACAAATACCTTGGTGTTATTATTTCTAGGGACTTAAGTGGAAAACCCATATTAGCAATGTTGCTTCAAAAGCCACAAGGCTAAATGGATTTATTGGTAGAGTAGTTAAAACTAGGGACCCTAAAATTCTTATTTCACTTTATCGCTCAATTAGCAGACCCATACTTGAGTATGCAGCCCCCGTCTGGTGCCCTGTCCTCACTACCCAGCAAGAAACGCTTGAGAAGGTACAAAGACGTTTCACCCGTTTTTGTTTAGGCCTGCCGAGAAAGGCTTTAATTAATTCCAATAGTGAAATTGTGTATTCTGACAGGTGTGTCAAGTTGGGTCTTCCATTTTTAAACAATAGAATTAATTTCCTTTCAATTGTGTTTGCTATTAAATGTTTATATAATAAATTTGACATTCCTATTGATCTAATCCATGTTAATCGTAGACATACTGAAGTTATTAAGTTTTCTCATCAAATGGCAAGGTCCAATGCTGCTCATCATTCTCTTTTTTATAGATTCCCTAGATTATGGGAGGTGCTACCAACAGATGTTAAAGAAACAGTTATTTATAGTTTATCTTTATTTGTTAATTCACTTAGAAAACATTTATTAGTCCCTGGCCTAGCAGATGCCCTAACTCAAACTGTGTAGTATTTAAGTTTTATATATTTTATTATAATATTATTTTATATCTCAAAGTGTGCCTAAAGCCATTTATCGTTCTTTGTGTGATTCAATGTTTGTTTACTTCCTAAGTGGTAGTATCAGGAGATCAACTCGACAGTAATTTAGTTTACTTTTTTGTAATCCTACAGGGGTGCTACCTTTGTTTCTGTTTCTGTTAATCTAATGTAAATTTGTGTTTATTTGTTTTTTTCTACCTGTGAAATCAATAAATGAAATGAAATGAAATGAAATTTCCAAACGAGGAATTTAACACTCCTCTCAGAGGTGGAGTTTATTAAAATATCAGCAGTAGTAACACGTCCATAGTTATAAGCAAAATGAAACTAATGCACGATATTGAAAGAAACGGTGTTCAGATTGGAGAGTGTAATACCATCAATGATTTCTTCAAAAGTATTAACCTTGACACAATTGTTTTAATATTTGTGTAATCCTTTGATAAAACGCTTACAACTTTCAGTGATAACCACCCAGACATCCCGTTTTATATGTGCTACGGGCATCTCTGTGCTTAAAACCTGAGTCAGCCAGCGTCTTGTGCAATTAATCAGACATTTTAATAATAATGCCTCAGGCACAAATATTTCTCGCATATCAAAGTGTCCATTCAAGAGTTCTGACACTAAGGAACAATTTTCTCAAGTCTGATTTCCTTAGAGTATTTGCGACTTAAGTCAATCATATTTACAAAACTTATCCACTTATCTCATTTGTACCAGTATCATACTGGATAAAAGTAATATTATAAGGCATTTATTACAAATATCATATCTGATATCATATCAATAATATTGACAGGATCATTTAATAGCAAAACCGTAATGTCTATAGCTGAAAAGGATGTAATACTAAACGAAAATGCTGTTACACTCTAAAAAACGAAGTGCTGAATATAGCACCTCAAGAGCAGTCACTATACAAGCTCCTAAAAAGTGCTAAAATTAGCACTTGAGGTGCTATATTCAGCACTTCGTTTTTAGAGTGCATATACAAAGTACACTCAAAGTGCTGAATATATCAACTCAAGTGCAAATTTTAGCACTTTTTAGGAGCTTGTATAGTGACTATATTCAGCACTTCGTTTTTTAGAGTGTAAGATGTCTGCATTAACAAGCAGGAAGTCGTGGGTTCGAGTCGCCTGTGGATTGTTTCCTCATACACATTCATCAAAGTACCGTATATACAGTGCTCCATACACTCGTCGGTGTAACGTGCAAAAATCAAATCAATTGTTTATCACCCGATGCAATAATTTCATCAATCTATGAAATTGTATTTACATCTAATTATTTATTATTTATCACTATTGTGATAGTATACACTACTTGATATTTTACACAAATTAATATTGATTATATATTTATAACTTTGTGTTTTTAACTTGTAAAGCCTTAAGCAGAACAAATAGTTTAACCTATATATTATGTATTTTAGCTCTATGATGCTTGAATAAAGTGAACAGCTTCGCTCCTAAGCTTTATCATCGTGTAGCTTTGGAATGGTTAGATAAAAAGTACAACAGCTCTTCTCCTATCCTTTAACATCATTTAGATTTTGAATAGTTAGGGAGAAAGTACAGAGATTTTCGCATGCCGCGTTTGAGGCATTCAGGCGTTTGCTTGACGGAAATCCACTTCCCTGATGTGTGGTTGTATAGCTTCCCCTTCATGCGGTCTACTCTATAGGCAACCTGTGGAAAACATAACAGGATATCCTGATGAAAACATGCATGTGTGTTGACGGGGAGGAGCCGAGGAGGATGTGGCATCAGTGAATTAAGATTTTAACCTTCGTGACCGTCATGGCTCGTCGGCACTGTTTCGTCATCAGTGCTTTCGAGTGTTCATCAATTAAAGGGACAGTATCATCACGATCAGAGCAGATTTTCAACAGGGCATGGAATTGGTGTCCCAGTTTAAGAAGAACACAGTGACTGAAAACTACTGGCTCATTTGTAGTATGACCTTATCATACGGTAGTATG
This sequence comes from Zoroaster sp. YZ-2022, assembly GCA_029582265.1. NCBI lineage: Eukaryota > Metazoa > Echinodermata > Asteroidea > Forcipulatida > Zoroasteridae > Zoroaster > Zoroaster sp. YZ-2022. The sequence continues at coordinate 24,634,743 of CM055826.1, forward strand.
ACCTTATCATACGGTAGTATGACCTTATCATGTGGGTACTGTTTTCAGTCACTGGGCTAATCCGATAAAACTATAGCGCTCTGATTCCGCCACGCCCTGTTGATCGTGACCATATTGTCCCTTTAACATATCGATCGTGCGCCACTTTGTATAAACACAAAAAACAAAAACATTGTACGGCCAAACAATGTTCAGCTGTATACTGTACTTCATATTTCCTCCCTCCGTCTATGACACATCTGTCTCACCGTACCACCACTGCTCTCTAACTCTATTGTGAAATCTTTATACTCTCCCCTGCCACCCCTTTTTGTCCTCCCCTCACTTTGCGTGCTACTTGAATGTCTAATCCTTCTCTAGTCCAAGTTCTTGACCAACCTCCTGCTATGGTTTTCTTTCTCAGCTTTCTGGCTTTTCATTTCCACTTACCTGATTCGTGCTCATCTATGTAATAATCTATGAGAAGAGAAATGGTACATAATGTGATGTTTCAAGCGGCGTTGAGCGACGTTCGAGATCCAGTCCTTCGTATATTATGCAACCAAATTTGAATATCATTCCCCACTTTTTGACACGGATTTACGCCACTGCTGGCTACGCCTATGTACAACATAGCGGATGTTGAAGCCTGCTGTGAATGCTCACCTTGTTCATAAGTGTGTCTAAATTGTCCTGGTGGGCGTTGGCGAAGAAAACCTCGCACAGAGCTTGGACAAAGAAGGAGCCTATTACTTCGCTCCTCAATGACAAATGACCTGGAGTTTCGTGGGGAAAAAAAGGAGGGAAAAAACAAGTTTATGCATTAAATGTATGAAGACTATATGCGTGTTTTACTGAATGCATACAATTCAAACGTGAACATTTTTCCTCAAGCCACATTCTGTAGAACCCAGTCACATTTAACATTTCAGTCAATCTCCTCTCACCTTCCGTTGTAGCAAAAGCGATGTGCACATCCGCCACGTCGTCATTGTTTCTCGCGAATTCATTGTCTGGTACAACATGGAGTGTCTCCAAATCGCCGTACCCCCCTGTATGGGCCTTTGGGTAAGGCCTGTCTGCAACAACGGGTATCCTCAACGGCAAATCTGAATTAAGAAATACACAAATAAACAATTGTTTGTGGGGTTTTAGTTTCTTAAAGGTACAACTTTAGTATTTGGTAGCGTACGTTCATTTCCATTCTCTGATTTTCAAGAAAATAATATGTCCTAAAACTAACCTGCGAAAATTTATAATTCATAATTCGATAAATTTCACTTCAGATGAAATAATTTCTCACGATGCTTGATACTTATACAAACTTTACACTAAGTACGGTAAGTCTTTCGATAACAATTCGATAATTTGATAATCTGTTAATAACCAATGATGTACCTTCCCTTTAAACACCATGAATCGAATTGTTTTTTCCTGAAAAGTGCTGGTCGATAAATCGACAGTACAAAGATTGCATGGAACCAAGCACCGATCTTTCTTTCGTGTCTGGTTTGGGCATGGATTGCAATACAGGGGTTAGGGGTCTATACCCCCAAATTGTTGACGGGAAGGGGGGGCATTAAAAGCAATGTCCCCCAACGAAATAACTTCATATCCCCCATGTCAATTATAACAAGAAATCGCCGACAATGTGGGTTCGCAACCTCTAAAGAAAAAACGTGTGGATTCCGTGAAGATAGGTATGAATAGTATAATTCGTCCCTAATTTGCCATAGTGACCAATCCGACTTTTTTCAATTTTAAGTTTTCCCGCCCATTAGTACATTCAGGAAGATAGAGCATGCATTCAAATAACGAATGCTCTAACTGGCGATTTTTGTAATTTAGCAAAGTGACCAATACCGCATTGGTCACTATGCCAATTTAATTCGGGATTGGTCAACTATGGCAAATTAGGGACGAATTTTGAGTCGTTGTTGGCCGCAGAAAGATGGCCCCTCTTGCATTGCATGACATCACGTGCAGCTCTTCTATGTTTACCGCTCACCTCCACGACACGCCTGTACGAAAAACATCTTTGGTTTGCCATTCAGTCCGGGGCAGTTATCCCCCTCGAATTCCCTTTCCAAGTCTCGCAGATTCACCTGGGCAAGATCTGTGCCGAGAATCACGCCCGTGTTACCGTGGCTCATCAGGACGATTACGGCAGAGTCATAAGTGTCGCCGTTAAACATGGAAGCAAAGGAACGGACTGAATCTCTTATTCCCTAGGGGATAATGTAATGGAAAATAACATTTGCAGTACGGTTTGCTTGTCAGGAGAATGGTACGTTCAAATTATTGGTCCGGGCAACACAAGTTTAAAAACCGCTTGAGCTGCGAACTTTTCGCAGTTTGTTTCATGTACAAACCAGATCTTGATCGTCGTAAGGAATGACATGATTATAGAAGGATTATTGAACCAAAACATTTCCTTATCAAACTTAACGGGAAAATGAGGTAAAAGTTAACGGTGGGTGCAAAGAAAATGAGTCCCTATTTGATATTCAATGTCAGAGAGGGACTTTCACAATCACTAAGACTGTGACTGTTACAGTCATTGCCATTTGTGTGTTCTAGGTGAAAAAAAAAAATCTTGAGGTCACTAACTAACACTAATACTTTGTTTGGGAGGAGGTTTCCAGTAGTAAATTTCTTCTTGATTTTGTTTTTACAAACACAAACTGCGTACATTTGCAGTAAGATTTTCATGTATCATGTTCATGTATCCAATCTCTTGAAACAGATGAACCATGTTGTCCAAATCAATCTGCGAGCCGGATCGCTCGTTGCCGTCAAATTCAAAGTTGTTCAGAATGAAGGCAATACCCTTGCAAGGTGACGTCAGCTGATAGTTCTAAATATGTGAAGAAAAATAAATTACAAAATTGTCCAATCAGAGCTGGAAAAAATATTACACACAAAAATAAATACTGATGAAAAAGAACATTCAGAAACATTTCAGAGAACAGAAAAAATATCTGTCTTTCAAGATTCGTTCAGGTCTGTCAAGATTCACAGCAAATTGGTCGCGCAATTTGAGCATTTCTCAACCAGATCCAATGACAGAGCGCTTTCAATAACCCTTAGAAAAAGTGTAAATGATAGTACAAGGACAGAAAACATAATTACAGGATGGATAACCATCTGCAATTGGCCCAGCCTTGTTTTTATGGCATAAAATTAACTCTCAAATATGTTTACAATTCAAATGATAAAAAAGGTGCAAAAGTGCAGTTATTGGCCTTACGTTTCGAACCTAGCAGGTTCTTTCTCAAAGGCAAAATGGACGATGTACAAACATGCCCACACATTTAAACACAAGAGTGAGCAGAATTTAGCGAGGTGTGAAATGAACACAAAATATGAGTTTACAAAAAGTTTTACTTACAAACTTTGGGGACAACATGTCAGCGGTTGGGTGTGCTTTTTTCATCGTATAATCGGCATATGATCCTTTATAATCAGGTACGACTTCAAGAATGGTACCAACTGTTTTGTCATCAAAATAAATACGTAAAATTAACGTTTCTTTTTGGTTGAAGAATTCTTGATTTTTAATAAACCAAATACAAAAATTTATGTGATCTACCGTCACAAAATGAGGAACAAAAAATTCAAATTCAAGATTCTGGTATTATTACTGAATTGACAACTAAGAAAAGGTACTAAGAAAAGTTAAACTAACTTAACTTTGCAAATAAGGTAACTTTCAGCTTACTGTTTGAAGCCAGATCTCAAACATGAGCCTGCATATGCACAGGTTTGCATCTATCATACACATTTTACGAATCCATCATTTATTCATGGAAACCCAGGAATAAAATATTACATAAAAACAAAACTGTTATATATTCATGGAAAATGTATGTTCTAACAAACTTACATGGTTGCACAACACCTCGTAGATTCGAAAACGATGTTGACAGTTTGTGAATGATCTTAGTAACTCTCTGTACTGCCTATAAATCACATTAAGAGTCATTAATATTTAGAGTCATCGTGTATTTATGATATATACAACAAGGTAATTTAAAATTATGCAATGAGGCAAATATAGTTTAGTGTCTTGCTCAACATGTACAGGAGCACCACAGTCATCTGTCAGCTAAGATTTTCAAACTCACATAAAAAAGATACGTCCATCAGAACATAATACACTGAAATACCCATGACAACGAGAGAACAAACAAACTAACGCACAACAACAGCAACAACAACAGCAACAGCAACATCAACACCACCACCAACAACAACCACCCCAAAAGCCCTTATGTGGCTACTGCGAGGTTAGCTCTCTCATACGTACCTTTGACAATATACGGTTCACATAAAATGTGTCCAGAAAGAGGAAAACCCATCCTATTGTGATAAATCCAATGAAACGAAAGATGGTTTCAACCATCGAGGAAAACTGTGAAACATAAAGAAAAATGTGGTAGTTAACTTGTGTGAGCACACTGTAAAAAAAAACAAAAAAACAGGATAATACAAAATAATTCACAACACAAAAATACCATATTATTATCCACAAATTGTTGATGTCAATTCAAACAAACCGCCATTTGGGCAAAAAATGTTTTAGTACATTTAGAACGCCACGGAGAATATTTTCCCTTTAAATACATTTCCATACTTTTCTCAGAAACTGAAATGTCCAGCACTCAGAATCGATCCTGCCACCTTGGATATGTTGCAATAACCAAATAAAGTTGCTGTTTCAATTATTATTTCTAATGATTAAAAACAAATCCAAAAGCCCCCGCCCCCATTTGGCCTTTTAAAACTCCAGGAGAATATATCACTTCTACTCTATATGCCACTTCTACTGTTCCTTTGAGGCCGTCCAAAGTTGTCAACATTTTCAAGGGAGTACAGGCAATACAACTTTTCAAGACCACCCCCGTCAAAGTAGTACTTATCAACATTATATTACGCGAATTTAATTTTTCCCGTTGTTTATAAATATCAACATTTTAAAAGTAGTATCCCTCCCCCTTCCCCGGGAGTACTGTGAAAATGTTGACAGCTTTGGACAGCCCCTTTACCTCACACAACTCCAGCAAAAAGCCACTGAACGAAGCAACACAGAATGCTTTAAACAGGGCCAGCACCGTACGAGAAGTCCAACCTTATAAACAAAGTAAAAATACGAAGACACAGATTTAAAGACATATTAATCACGGCTCACATTAAGAAATTGCTCTCAATGTAATAACATTGTCATATTTTGCATAGACGATCTTCTGTTGTTTTGTGTAAACTTAGTTTATGAATATTACAATAACATTTGGGGTTATTCGATTTTAAAAAGGCTCTACCCTCCCCCCTCACTAAGAAAATGAAATCAATGTTCAGACCAGGAACCTATGTCACAATGTCTCATCTTTAATTCTTGTTCCTCTTTATTTTGCTTTAATTCTTGTTCCTCTTTATTTTGCTTTAATTCCTAAAGCAATATGACACGCACCTACCTAATTGGTCAAGTAGGTTCTGGTCTTGTTCATGTCCACTGCCCGTCTGATGGCAACTTGCCTCATTAATGTCTGGTAATGGGCCCTGCTTCTCATCATCATCTTTGTTGTATTTAAAACCTGGTGCCGGATCCATATCAGGGCTTCGGTTCAGTTCAGTTTTAGGTTCTGGTTCCGCTTCCGAATTCGGTTCTTCATTGTGTGCTCTCTGTTCTGATGTCTGTGTGGAGTTTTGCTCTGGAAGACTTGGTGGGGTATCTCTGTCTGGATTGGAATCGCTATCATCTGGTTCTTGCTGAAGCCCAGAGCTTGATTTTGGATCCCGAGTCTCTTGTATAATAGGCTTTTGTGTTGGGATCATCGTCGGTTCTACTACAGTTGGGTCTGGTTCCGGAGGAACAAATTTGAGTGTTCAAAACACTTTAGCGCCATTGCTTTAGTTTTAAATAATTACGCAATCACGTTTTATTTATAAGTAGTATTGAATTCAACTGCACATACCAAGAGGAATCTTGGCGCAATCCAGTGGTACTGGGTTTCGGTGCAGGAGACCTGGGTTCGAAACCCAGTGGCCACAATGCTTTAGTTTTGAATGATTACGCAATCGAGATTTATTTAAGTAGTTTTAAATTCAACTCCAAATACCAACAGGATAAATGGCGCAAGCCGTTAGTCCACTGGTCTGTCAATTGCGGCAGTTCCAGGCTGGTACGTCCGGGTTCGAATCCTGCTCCTCAAACACAGAGACATGGCAGCTGCTGGCTGCGGCAATGGCTTGGGGACCGCCATGTCTCTCCCCTGAAGGTTAGAGCGTGGAGGAAATGTACGGACGGGGGAGAAAGGGAGGGACCGGGAGGGTAGCGACCTCCCAGAAGGATGCTAAGGTGATCACCATGCCGGGGTGTCCCGGACTTTGAGTCATCCTAATACCTGGTCGACACTCTGACAAACTCTGCGGACTTTTTTAAAATATATATATATATATATATATATATATATATATATATATAGAACACATTTGTGGTAATTTGAGTCGCCTATCTTTCCAACTTTTTAAGAAAATCAATATTTTATGAACAAATATAGGTAAAATTTCAAAATTTTAAACTTGTCCAAACAGGCTGTAACTTGGTGGCTGTATTCTGCAGACACATTGGTTCATTCTGTGTAATTTTGAAGCAAATCGGAGACAATTTTTTTTCGAGGTGAAAAAAAACGACAATGCTTACCCTTTGTCGTTTTTCCAAATTTAACCTAAAATGACATTTGTTCAAAATGATTAATACTTGCTGGAGAGACGTAACAGAGTGCCTAGAACACATTTGTGGTAATTTGAGTCGCCTATCTTTCCAACTTTTTAAGAAAATCAATATTTTATGAACAAATATAGGTAAAATTTCAAAATTTTAAACTTGTCCAAACAGGCTGTAACTTGGTGGCTGTAATTTTACCCATATTTTCCATAAAATATTGATTTTCTTAAAAAGTTAGAAAGATAGGCGACTCAAATTACGAAAAATGGGTTCTAGGTAATCTATTACGTCTCTCCAGCAAGTATCAAGCATTTTGAAAAAATGTCATTTTTAGGCTAAATTTGGAAAAAACGACAAGGGGTAAGCATTGTCGTTTTTTTCACCTCGAAAAAAATTGTCTCCGATTCGCTTCAAATTTACACAGAATGAACCTCTGTGTCTGCAGAATACAGAAACCGAATTACAGCCTATTTGGACTAGTTTAAAATTTCGTAATTTTACCCATATTTGTTCATAAAATATTGATTTTCTTAAAAAGTTGGAATGATAGGCGACTCAAATTGCGAAAAATGGGTTCTAGGCACTCTATTAAGTCTCTCCAGCAAGTATCAAGCATTTTGAAAAAATGTCATTTTTAGGCCAAATTTGCAAAAAACGACAAGGGGTAAGCATTGTCGTTTTTTTTCACCTCGAAAAAAAATTGTCTCCGATTCGCTTCAAATTTACACAGAATGAACCTCTGTGTCTGCAGAATACAGCCACCGAGTTACAGCCTATTTGGACTAGTTTAAAATTTCGTAATTTTACCCACATTTTTTCATAAAATATTGATTTTCTTAAAAAGTTGGAAAGATAGGCGACTCAAATTACGAAAAATGGGTTCTAGGCACTCTATTACGTCTCTCCAGCAAATATCAAGCATTTTGAAAAATGGGGGGGGGGGGGCGACGGGGGTTTGCAAAAAATTGCGATCTGCACTCTCTCAAAAATATAATAACATAAATTATTGTATATATATATATATTGTAAAAAGTGCGGAGAGTTAGTCAGAGTGTCGACCGGGTATTAGGATGACTCAAAGTCCGGGACACCCCGGCATGGTGATCACCTTAGCACCCTTCTGGGAGGTCGCTACCCTCCCGGTCCCTCCTTTTCTCCCCCGTCCGTACATTTCCTCCACGCTCTAACCTTCAGGGGAGAGACATGGCGGTCCCCAAGCCATTGCCGCAGCCAGCAGCTGCCATGTCTCTGTGTTTCAGGAGCAGGATTCGAACCCGGACGTACCAGCCTGGAACTGCCGCAATTGACAGACCAGTGGACTAACGGCTTGCGCCATTTATCCTGTTGGTATTTGGAGTTGAATTTAAAACTACTTAAATAAATCTTGATTGCGTAATCATTCAAAACTAAAACATTGTGGCCACTGGGTTTCGAACCCAGGTCTCCTGCACCGAAAGCCAGTACCACTGGATTGCGCCAAGATTGCTCTTGGTATGTGCAGTTCAATTCAATACTACTTATAAATAAAACGTGATTGCGTAATTATTTAAAACTAAAGCAATGGCGCCAAAGTGTTTCGAACCCGGTTCGCCTGGACCGTAGCACAGCGGTCACAGATTGAGCTACCAATCATCTTGGTAAATGACGAATTTAATACTACTGATAAATAAAACGTGATTGCGTAATCATTCAAAACGAAAACATTGTTGGCACTTGGTTTCGAACCCAGTTGTCCTGTACCGAAACCCAGTAACACTGGATTGCGCTATGATTGCTCTTGTTACGTGAAGTTGAATTCAATACTACTTATAAATAAAACGTGATTGCGTAATTATTTAATACTAAAATAATGGCGCCAAAGTGTTTCGAACCCGGTTCGCCTGAACCGCAACACAGTGCCAACAGATTGCGCCACTAATCCTCTGTTTAAATGGCGTTGAATTTAATACTACTTATAAATAAAACATATTGCGTAATCATTCAAAACGAAAACACTGTGGCCATTCGGTTTCGAACCCAGGTCTCTTGCACCGAAACCCAGTACCACTGAATTGCGCCACGATTCCTCTTGGTATATGTGTATGAATTTAATACTACTTATAAATAAAACGTGATTGCGTAATTAATTAAAAATATAACATTGGGACAAGTTGGATTCGAACTCGGGTCGCTTGCATTGAAACTCAATACTAATGGATTGCTCCACCAATCCTTTTGATATTTAGGTTTGAATTTAATTCGATTTAGAGTTGAATTTAATTCTAAACCGTGACAGCAAAACCACTTAAAATGGGAAAAAATGCGGCAGACCAGTGCTGGGATTCGCTTGTCCCAAACTTTGGCGCCTTAACATTAGACCGTTGGTTATCTGCCATGGAATGTGAATGATTGGAGATTTATTGCTAGCAACAAGCATTGGTCAAAATAAAACACAAGAACTTTCTAATAGGGGTTCGAACTGCCAGACGTACCAGCCTAGAAATGTACTGATTGAACTTTCCAGTGTACTACCGGCTTGCACCAACTATCCTGTTTGTATCTATATCTGGAGTTGAATTTAAAACTACTTAAATAAATCTTGATTGCGTAATCATTCAAAACTAAAACATTGTTGCCACTGTGTTTCGATCCCATGTCTCCCGCACCGAAACCCAGTACCACTGGATTGCGCCAAGATTCCTCTTGGTACATGTAATTGAATTTAATACCAGTATAAATAAAACAGGATTGCGTAATTATTTAAAATTAAAGAAATGGCGCCACTGGGTTTCGAACCCGGTTCTTTTTTTAACCCGGTTCGCCTGGACCGCAGTAGATTGCGCCACGCAGTAGATTGCGCCACGCAGTAGATTGCGCCACCAATCCTCTGGGTAAATGGTGATGAAGTTAATACTACTTATAAATAAAATGTGATTGCTTAATTTTTTTTTTTTAATATATCAAACCAGTGTACTAACGGCTTGCGCCACCTATGTTGTTGGAATCTGGTGTTGTATTTTAAATTACTTAAATAAATCGTGATTGTGTAACCATTGAAAATTAAAAAGTAAAGCGTCATGACACTGTTGGAACCAGAGTCAGCTGTACCAAGGTCTTGCGCCTTAACCATTAAACTGTTGCTTCATCTTATATTTAATAGGAATGATTGGAGATTCAATGAAGACAACAACCATTGGTCAAACAAATAAAAATAAAAAAAGGTCACGAGCAGGATTCCATAAAAGTGGAACTGTTTGCGATTGATCAAACCAGTGCACTAGTGACTTACGCGACCGATTCGTGTTGCGTTCAATTTAATATATTGAAATTTATGAATGGTAATTTCGCAAAAGAGAAAACGGAGGTCCACAAAAGACAACTGCGGGATTCGAACTGATGCTCTTTCACCCTGCAGCTGAAACCCAACATGCTATCAATTGGGCCGCCGAATCACTCTCACATGTGCAACGTTATGTAATGAAATCGCGTAAATAATTATCATGGGTAAAACTTTATTAACTAATGCGTAATTAACTTAAATGTATTCTGCTCCAGGCAACATTTGATTTAGATAGATTGTGCATAAGGGCCTTCTTCGATTATAAATATGATAATTGTTTTGAGAACAAATAACTACACAACTATCCTCGAGCCTCAATTTTTTGTAAAATAGTAAAACGATTTTACCATTGTTACTGCTATCTCTTGTCTGTGTTTTTTAAAAAGAATAATATGTCAAACATATTCAATAATTATCTGATTTGTTTCAAAATAAATCATACCACAGTATTCATTGGACATCGCTATAATATGGGACGGTTCCGGTGAAGTTTTCCGTGAATTTCCAACCAGCGTGATTGTGACACAGGCCGTGCCGTCAAACACAGCAGAGTGTCCCACTAGTGGACGGCACTCTCAGGATATCTCCCGTATAATAGGCCTACCTTTCGAACTACAATATCTGAAGTAGATTTTAGCTTTGGCCGGGAGGTTGAGTAGTGGACCTTTGGGGTTTAAATGGGGTTGTTAATGGGGTGATGAAGGCTTCAGGTGGGGCGGTGGCGGTGTTTGGCATGTTTTATATATGAGCAGAATGTTGTTTCTTTTTCGTGCATTTTTAACAGGGATGGGAAAACCAATTCATCTATTTCCATTCAGCTTAATTGTCGATCGGGGGAGGGGTAGGGATTCAGGATAACAAGCAACTCATATTCGTCTCGTGAAAGGGTCAAGCCCTTTTTGGTTATACACCTGATTGTATCCACCAGAAACCGTAAGACGATGGAGGAAGTTGGGAAAGGGGACAGGAGGATTCATCGCTAGTGTCACCAGCGCTGGGAGTTCCAATTATCAAATTTGCTTTGAATACATTCGGTTGATGTGGACTTCGACATGACAGAGTAAATTCTTCATTCCGGTTATGTCAGTTATTCTTCCCATTCTAAAATTATTATAATGAATGTATATACATCTGTACTTCACGATCAAGAAGTCAAGAAATATGTACAGAAACCAACGTATAAATTTTGCAGATAATTTCATTGTGTTTTAACGAGAAAATAGTGAAAACGCATTAAGATTTTTCTTTAAAAAGTCCCCATATGCAACTTCGTGTACAATCTTTGAAAATTTAATGAATTATTCTTCAAACTATGAAGCATCCAAATCAACTTGATGCCATTTTTTTCTACCACCGGAATGATGTTTTTTTCGAGGTATTTTTCGAACTAAAACGCAGACGACGAAACGAATATTAACGAAAAGCCTACACTTTTCCCCAATTGACGCACCACGCATTTTCGGAATCCTTCCTGTTACCACTGTGCAATAGGATTCTCAATTGGTGTTAATTTCGCAGCCGGGACACTGCCATGTGTCACTTCGCGCTATATCCGAAAATCACACACAGTCACTTCGTGCTGTATCCGAAAACCACACAGTGCGGTGCCGTCCACATAAGCCTTGTCATCATCACCATCATCACCCGTCCATCCCACCATCCACAAAATCATCAACATCATTATACCCATCTCCTTAATGATGTATAAATGATATATTTTGAAATGATTTGTTCCAATGATCATTCTCCTTTATGTAATATCATGAATTGCGTTAAGTAAACTACTACAATTGTTGTTTATTGTGTTGTTTCACAAAAGGAAATGTTTTAACTCAAACGTATTACAATAAAAATGTAGTTGAAATAAAATCCACAACTGGAGATACATCGTTTTGCCATAAATATGTAACGGAATTAAAATCATTAACTGAAGATACATCGGTTTACCATAACAATGTAGTGGTATAAAAACCTATAACTCAAGATACATCGTTTTGCCATAAATACCGTATAATGGAAATTAAATGTAACTTGAGATACACTGTTTTGCCATAAAAGTATTAGAAATATGATTTGGTTAAATATTCAGCAAAAGAATGTAAGTGCATGAAATTTATCATATTACAAAAACGATCCAAGGATTTGTGCCCAAAATTTGCAGGAATGTAGACTAAAATGATCTCCATGTTCATGCTTTATTCCAATTCCAACAGAGTCAAGTGTCCAAAAAGGCACGTGTTCAAACTTTAAACTCAATTTTCTCAAAATGTCATTTTTCGAGTTAGGCTGTTTTGCCATATAAGGGCCGAGCAGTTATAGGAATAAACATCTCTCATCCTCTGGCTGATGGCTCCATCCTGTCTGGAATCATGTTCTGGCACACCATAGTGGGTAACTGATAGCTTTTGATAAGCCGCTTAGGAGTGGAACTCAATGGCCTTGTGTTGACAGATGGGATTAGGATTTGTACACGGTCCTATGGGACAATGCTTTTTGCGGTAGGATTTTTTGGGTCAATGGTTCAAAGCAGGCTAATGGGAATTAACCATGCTATTTGGGTATGCTTCAACAGTGAACTTATGGAATTTGAGAAATTTTGGTTAAGAATCAACGGAGTAATTATATTTTGTTTACAAACCTACTGACAAAATAAGCGCCACGGCACGTGAGAGGGTTATTAAATTGTATGCATTACTCATACCAGTCATCGCCTAGGTCACTGGTTATTCAAGTATTTCAAAAGTATACTATTTCAAACATACTTTTTTTTATTATGTTTTATATTTAATTTTAAAATATTAGATATCATTTTGTTATGCTTTATACATATAAAACGACAATCAGTCGTTACGTTGTGAATGTACTTATAACTCACGAGTACTTTTGACTTGAGTAGTAAAAAGACACGAGTACGAGTACGATTAGCAATTAATACTCGGGAGTACTCGAGTAATCGCGTTACTCGCCCAGTACCAGTCAAGGTAGTTATTTAATATAATGATATTGATCACTTGACTTTGGTTGTTAAAAAGTTGGCTAATTGTTCTTATATTTGTATATGTGTATGTAAATGTTTAATGGCACCCACGCTTGCTAATGCAAGATAACCAACGCACTTGATGTTCCGAAACCCTCCCGCATTGATGCCATATTTTTAGATTGGTCTAAAGCATTTGATCGTGTGAGTCATCGAGTTCTTTTGAACAAATTACATAAATATGGCGTTTGTGGTTCAATGTTGGACTGGTTTAAGTCTTATCTTACAAATAGGTCTCAACGGGTTCAGTTTATGGGATCATCATCTGACTGGGCTGCAGTTCATTCTGGTGTGCCACAGGGATCTGTTCTTGGACCTTTACTTTTCAACATTTTTGCTTTTGATCTGCCATTTTGTGTTCAGTCGAATCTTCGTCAATATGCAGATGACACTGTTTTGTATAGAGTTTTTAAAATTCCAGATGATGAAGTGACACTCCAGAATGATCTGCAACACATAAACACCTGGTGTAATTTAAACTGTATGGCTTTAAACCCAAATAAATGTAAGCTAATGACTGTGACCCGTTCTAGAAATCCTGCTAAACCACTGTATAATATTGGTGATTACACTTTGGAAAATGTTGATAACTACAAATACCTTGGTGTTATTATTTCTAGGGACTTAAGCTGGAAAACCCATATTAGCAATGTTGCTTCAAAAGCCACAAGGCTAAATGGATTTATTGGTAGAGTAGTTAAAACTAGGGACCCTAAAATTCTTATTTCACTTTATCGCTCAATTAGCAGACCCATACTTGAGTATGCAGCCCCCGTCTGGTGCCCTGTCCTCACTACCCAGCAAGAAACGCTTGAGAAGGTACAAAGACGTTTCACCCGTTTTTGTTTAGGCCTGCCGAGAAAGGCTTTAATTAATTCCAATAGTGAAATTGTGTATTCTGACTGGTGTGTCAAGTTGGGTCTTCCATTTTTAAACACTAGAATTAATTTCCTTTCAATTGTGTTTGCTATTAAATGTTTATATAATAAATTTGACATTCCTATTGATCTAATCCATGTTAATCGTAGACATACTGAAGTTATTAAGTTTTCTCATCAAATGGCAAGGTCCAATGCTGCTCATCATTCTCTTTTTTATAGATTCCCTAGATTATGGGAGGTGCTACCAACAGATGTTAAAGAAACAGTTATTTATAGTTTATCTTTATTTGTTAATTCACTTAGAAAACATTTATTAGTCCCTGGCCTAGCAGATGCCCTAACTCAAACTGTGTAGTATTTAAGTTTTTATATTTTTATTATAATATTATTTTTATATCTCAAAGTGTGCCTAAAGCCATTTATCGTTCTTTGTGTGATTCAATGTTTGTTTACTTCCTAAGTGGTAGTATCAGGAGATCAACTCGACAGTAATTTAGTTTACTTTTTTGTAATCCTACAGGGGTGCTACCTTTGTTTCTGTTTCTGTTAATCTAATGTAAATTTGTGTTTATTTGTTTTTTTCTACCTTTGAAATCAATAAATGAAATGAAATGAAATGAAATTTCCAAACGAGGAATTTAACACTCCTCTCAGAGGTGGAGTTTATTAAAATATCAGCAGTAGTAACACGTCCATAGTTATAAGCAAAATGAAACTAATGCACGATATTGAAAGAAACGGTGTTCAGATTGGAGAGTGTAATACCATCAATGATTTCTTCAAAAGTATTAACCTTGACACAATTGTTTTAATATTTGTGTAATCCTTTGATAAATCGCTTACAACTTTCAGTGATAACCACCCAGACATCCCGTTTTATATGTGCTACGGGCATCTCTGTGCTTAAAACCTGAGTCAGCCAGCGTCTTGTGCAATTAATCAGACATTTTATTAATAATGCCTCAGGCACAAATATTTCTCGCATATCAAAGTGTCCATTCAAGAGTTCTGACACTAAGGCAACAATTTTCTCAAGTCTGATTTCCTTAGAGTATTTGCGACTTAAGTCAATCATATTTACAAAACTTATCCACTTATCTCATTTGTACCAGTATCATACTGGATAAAAGTAATATTATAAGGCATTTATTACAAATATCATATCTGATATCATATCAATAATATTGACAGGATCATTTAATAGCAAAACCGTAATGTTTATAGCTGAAAAGGATGTAATACTAAACGAAAATGCTGTTACACTCTAAAAAACGAAGTGCTGAATATAGCACCTCAAGAGCAGTCACTATACAAGCTCCTAAAAGTGCTAAAATTAGCACTTGAGGTGCTATATTCAGCACTTCGTTTTAGAGTGCATATACAAAGTACACTCAAAGTGCTGAATATATCAACTCAAGTGCAAATTTTAGCACTTTTTAGTTGCTTGTATAGTGACTATATTCAGCACTTCGTTTTTTAGAGTGTAAGATGTCTGCATTAACAAGCAGGAAGTCGTGGGTTCGAGTCGCCTGTGGATTGTTTCCTCATACACATTCATCAAAGTACCGTATATACAGTGCTCCATACACTCGTCGGTGTAACGTGCAAAAATCAAATCAATTGTTTATCACCCGATGCAATAATTTCATCAATCTATGAAATTGTATTTACATCTAATTATTTATTATTTATCACTATTGTGATAGTATACACTACTTGATATTTTTACACAAATTAATATTGATTATATATTTATAACTTTGTGTTTTTAACTTGTAAAGCCTTAAGCAGAACAAATAGTTTAACCTATATATTATGTATTTTAGCTCTATGATGCTTGAATAAAGTGAACAGCTTCGCTCCTAAGCTTTATCATCGTGTAGTTTTGGAATGGTTAGATAAAAAGTACAACAGCTCTTCTCCTATCCTTTAACATCATTTAGATTTTGAATAGTTAGGGAGAAAGTACAGAGATTTTCGCATGCCGCGTTTGAGGCATTCAGGCGTTTGCTTGACGGAAATCCACTTCCCTGATGTGTGGTTGTATAGCTTCCCCTTCATGCGGTCTACTCTATAGGCAACCTGTGGAAAACATAA
Source organism: Zoroaster sp. YZ-2022 (assembly GCA_029582265.1). Lineage (NCBI taxonomy): Eukaryota > Metazoa > Echinodermata > Asteroidea > Forcipulatida > Zoroasteridae > Zoroaster > Zoroaster sp. YZ-2022. The sequence goes on from CM055826.1 coordinate 24,650,783, forward strand.
CAGGATATCCTGATGAAAACATGCATGTGTGTTGACGGGGAGGAGCCGAGGAGGATGTGGCATCAGTGAATTAAGATTTTAACCTTCGTGACCGTCATGGCTCGTCGGCACTGTTTCGTCATCAGTGCTTTCGAGTGTTCATCAATTAAAGGGACAGTATCATCACGATCAGAGCAGATTTTCAACAGGGCATGGAATTGGTGTCCCAGTTTAAGAAGAACACAGTGACTGAAAACTACTGGCTCATTTGTGCAGCAGCAACGGTAGTATGACCTTATCATGTGGGTACTGTTTTCAGTCACTGGGCTAATCCGATAAAACTATAGCGCTCTGATTCCGCCACGCCCTGTTGATCGTGACCATATTGTCCCTTTAACATATCGATCGTGCGCCACTTTGTATAAACACAAAAAACAAAAACATTGTACGGCCAAACAATGTTCAGCTGTATACTGTACTTCATATTTCCTCCCTCCGTCTATGACACATCTGTCTCACCGTACCACCACTGCTCTCTAACTCTATTGTGAAATCTTTATACTCTCCCCTGCCACCCCTTTTTGTCCTCCCCTCACTTTGCGTGCTACTTGAATGTCTAATCCTTCTCTAGTCCAAGTTCTTGACCAACCTCCTGCTATGGTTTTCTTTCTCAGCTTTCTGGCTTTTCATTTCCACTTACCTGATTCGTGCTCATCTATGTAATAATCTATGAGAAGAGAAATGGTACATAATGTGATGTTTCAAGCGGCGTTGAGCGACGTTCGAGATCCAGTCCTTCGTATATTATGCAACCAAATTTGAATATCATTCCCCACTTTTTGACACGGATTTACGCCACTGCTGGCTACGCCTATGTACAACATAGCGGATGTTGAAGCCTGCTGTGAATGCTCACCTTGTTCATAAGTGTGTCTAAATTGTCCTGGTGGGCGTTGGCGAAGAAAACCTCGCACAGAGCTTGGACAAAGAAGGAGCCTATTACTTCGCTCCTCAATGACAAATGACCTGGAGTTTCGTGGGGAAAAAAAGGAGGGAAAAAACAAGTTTATGCATTAAATGTATGAAGACTATATGCGTGTTTTACTGAATGCATACAATTCAAACGTGAACATTTTTCCTCAAGCCACATTCTGTAGAACCCAGTCACATTTAACATTTCAGTCAATCTCCTCTCACCTTCCGTTGTAGCAAAAGCGATGTGCACATCCGCCACGTCGTCATTGTTTCTCGCGAATTCATTGTCTGGTACAACATGGAGTGTCTCCAAATCGTCGTACCCCCCTGTATGGGCCTTTGGGTAAGGCCTGTCTGCAACAACGGGTATCCTCAGCGGCAAATCTGAATTAAGAAATACACAAATAAACAATTGTTTGTGGGGTTTTAGTTTCTTAAAGGTACAACTTTAGTATTTGGTAGCGTACGTTCATTTCCATTCTCTGATTTTCAAGAAAATAATATGTCCTAAAACTAACCTGCGAAAATTTATAATTCATAATTCGATAAATTTCACTTCAGATGAAATCATTTCTCACGATGCTTGATACTTATACCAAGTTTACACTAAGTACGGTAAGTCTTTAGATAACAATTCGATAATTTGATAATCTGTTAATAACCAATGATATACCTTCCCTTTAAACACCATTAATCGATTTGTTTTTTCCTGAAAAGTGCTGGTCGATAAATCGACAGTACAAAGATTGCATGGAACCAATCACCGATCTTTCTTTCGTGTCTGGTTTGGGCATGGATTGCAATACAGGGGTTAGGGGTCTATACCCCCAAATTGTTGACGGGAAGGGGGGGCATTAAAAGCAATGTCCCCCAACGAAATAACTTCATATCCCCCATGTCAATTATAACAAGAAATCGCCGACAATGTGGGTTCGCAACCTCTAAAGAAAAAACGTGTGGATTCCGTGAAGATAGGTATGAATAGTATAATTCGTCCCTAATTTGCCATAGTGACCAATCCGACTTTTCAATTTTAAGTTTTCCGCCCATTAGTACATTCAGGAAGATAGAGCATGCATTCAAATGACGAATGCTCTAACTGGCGATTTTGTAATTTAGCAAAGTGACTAATACCGCATTGGTCACTATGCCAACTTAATTCAGGATTGGTCAACTATGGCAAATTAGGGACGAATTATGAGTCGTTGTTGGCCGCAGAAAGATGGCCCCTCTTGCATTGCATGACATCACGTGCAGCTCTTCTATGTTTACCGCTCACCTCCACGACACGCCTGTACAAAAAACATCTTTGGTTTGCCATTCAGTCCGGGGCAGTTATCCCCCTCGAATTCCCTTTCCAAGTCTCGCAGATTCACCTGGGCAAGATCTGTGCCGAGAATCACGCCCGTGTTACCGTGGCTCATCAGGACGATTACGGCAGAGTCATAAGTGTCGCCGTTAAACATGGAAGCAAAGGAACGGACTGAATCTCTTATTCCCTGGGGGAAATGTAATGGAAAATAACATTTGCAGTACGGTTTGCTTGTCAGGAGAGTGGTACGTTCAAATTATTGGTCCGGACAACACAAGTTTAAAAACCGCTTGAGCTTCAAACTTTTCGCAGTTTGTTTCATATACAAACCAGATCTTGATCGTCGTAAGGAATGACAGGATTATAGAAGGATTATTGAACCAAAACATTTCCTTATCAAACTTAAAGGAAAATGAGGTAAATGTTAACGGTGGATGCAAGGAAAATGAGTCCCTATTTGATATTCAATGTCAGAGGGACTTTCACAATCACTAAGACTGTGACTGTTACAGTCATTGCCATTTGTGTGTTCTAGGTGGAAAAAAAATCTTGAGGTCACTAACTAACACTAATACTTTGTTTGGGAGGAGGTTTCCAGTAGTAAATTTCTTCTTGATTTTGTTTTTACAAACACAAACTGCGTACATTTGCAGTAAGATTTTCATGTATCATGTTCTTGTATCCAATCTCTTGAAACAGATGAACCATGTTGTCCAAATCAATCTGCGAGCCGTATCGCTCGTTGCTGTCAAATTCAAAGTTGTTCAGAATGAAGGCAATACCCTTGCAAGATGACGTCAGCTGATAGTTCTAAATATGTTTTAAAAAAATAAAGTACAAAATTGTCCAATCAGAGCTGGAAAAAATATTACACACAAAAATAAATTGGAAATTTATATTACATTAGATACCGATGAAAAAGAACATTCAGAAACATTACCCCGGTAACAATTTGGACAATCAGAGAACAGAAAAAATATCCGTCTTTCAAGATTCGTTCAGGTCTGTCAAGATTCACAGCAAATTGTTCGCGCAATTTGAGCATTTCTCAGCCGGATCCAATGACAGAGCGCTTTCAATAACCCTTGGAAAAAGTGTAAATGATAGTACAAGGACAGAAAACATAATTACAGGATGGATAACCATCTGCAATTGGCCCAGCCTAGTTTTTATGGCATAAAATTAACTCTCAAATATGTTTACAATTCAAATGATAAAAAAGGTGCAAAAGTGCAGTTATTGGCCTTACGTTTCGAACGTAGCAGGTTCTTTCTCAAAGGCAAAATGGACGATGTACAAACATGCCCACACATTTAAACACAAGAGTGAGCAGAATTTAGCGAGGTGTGAAATGAACACAGAATATGAGTTTACAAAAAGTTTTACTTACAAACACTGTGGACAACATGTCAGCGGTTGGGTGTGCTTTTTTCATCGTGTAATTGGCATATGATCCTTTATAATCAGGTACGACTTCAAGAATGGTAGCAACTGTCATCAAAATAAATACGTAAAATTAACGTTTCTTTTTGGTTGAAGAATTCTTGATTTTTAATAAACCAAACACAAAATGTGATCTGCCGTCACAAAATGAGGAACAAAAAATTCAAATTCAAGATTCTGGTATTATTACTGAATTGACAACTAAGAAAAGGTACTAAGAAAAGTTAAACTAACTTAACTTTGCAAATAAGGTAACTTTCAGCTTACTGTTTGAAGCCAGATCTCAAACATGAGCCTGCATATGCACAGGTTTGCATCTATCATACACATTTTACGAATCCATCATTTATTAAAACTAATATCCCAGGAATAAAATATTACATAAAAACAAAACTGTTATATATTCATGGAAAATGTATGTTCTAACAAACTTACATGGTTGCACAACACCTCGTAGATTCGAAAACGATGTTGACAGTTTGTGAATGATCTTAGTAACTCTCTGTACTGCCTATAAATCACATTAAGAGTCATTAATATTTAGAGTCATCGTGTATTTATGATATATACAACAAGGTAATTTAAAATTATGCAACGAGGCAAATTATAGTTTAGTGTCTTGCTCAACATGCACAGGAGCACCACAGTCATCTGTCAGCAAAGATTTTCAAACTCACATTCTTAAGATACGTCCATCAGAACATAATACACTGAAATCCCCATGACAACGAGAGAACAAACAAACTAACTCACAACAACAGCAACAGCAACAGCAACATCAACACCACCACCAACAACAACCACCCAAAAAGCCCTTATGTTGCTACTGCGAGGTTAGCTCTCTCATACGTACCTTTGACAATATACGGTTCACATAAAATGTGTCCAAAAAGAGGAAAACCCATCCTATTGTGATAAATCCAATGGTTTCAACCATCGAGGAAAACTGTGAAACATAAAGAGAAATGTGGTAGTTAACCGTTGTGTGTGCACACTGTAAAAAAAAAAAACAGGACAATACAAAATAATTCACAACACAAAAATACCATATTATTATCCACAAATTTTCTTGATGTCAATTCAAACAAACCGCCATTTGGGCAAAAAATGTTTTAGTACATTTAGAACGCCACGGAGATGAATATTTTCCCTTTAAATACATTTCCATACTTTTCTCAGAAACTGAAATGTCCAGCACTCAGAATCGATCCTGCCACCTTGGATATGTTGCAATAACCAAATAAAGTTGCTATTTCAATGATTATTTCTAATGATTAAAAACAAAACCAAAAGCCCCCGCCCCCATTTGGCCTTTTAAAACCCCAGGAGAATATGTCACTTCTACTCTATATGCCACTTCTACTGTTCCTTTGAGGCCGTCCAAAGTTGTCAACATTTTCAAGGGAGTACAGACAATACAACTTTTCAAGACCACCCCCGTCAAAGTAGTATTTATCAACATTATATTACGCGAATTTAATTTTTCCCGTTGTTTATAAATATCAACATTTTAAAAGTAGTATCCCTCCCCCTTCCCCGGGAGTACTGTGAAAATGTTGACAGCTTTGACAGCCCTTTACCTCACATAACTCCAGCAGAAAGCCACTGAACGAAGCAACACATAATGCTATAAACAGGGCCAGCACCGTACGAGAAGTCCAACCTTATAAAACAAAGTAAAAATACGAAGACACAGATTTAAAGACATATTAATCACGGCTCACATTAAGAAATTGCTCTCAATGTAATAACATTGTCATATTTTGCATAGACGATCTTCTGTTGTTTCGTGTAAACTTAGTTTATGAATATTACAGTAACATTTGGGGTTATTCGATTTTAAAGGCTCTACCCTTCCCCTCACTAAGAAAATGAAATCAATGTTCAGACCAGGAGCCTATGTACAATGTCTCATCTTTAATTCTTGTTCCTCTTTATTTTGCTTTAATTCCTAAAGCAATATGACACGCACCTACCTAATTGGTCAAGTAGGTTCTGGTCTTGTTCATGTCCACTGCCCGTCTGATGGGAACTTGCCTCATCAATGTCTGGTAATGGGCCCTGCTTCTCATCATCATCTTTGTTGTATTTAAAACCTGGTGCCGGATCCATAACAGGGCTTCGGTTCAGTTCAGTTTTAGGTTCTGGTTCCGCTTCCCAATTCGGTTCTTCATTGTGTGCTCTCTGTTCTGATGTCTGTGTGGAGGTTTGCTCTGGAAGACTTGGTGGGGTATCTCTGTCTGGATTGGAATCGCTATCATCTGGTTCTTGCTGAAGCCCAGAGCTTGGTTTTGGATCCTCAGTCTCTTGTATAATAGGCTTTTGTGTTGGGATCGTCGTCGGTTCTACTACAGTCGGGTCTGGTTCCGCGGGAACAGATTTGGGTGAAACTGAATCTGGGTTTGTCTTCGGCATCTGATCGTTGATCAGGCCTCTTTCCCGAAGAATGGCGAGCAACTTCGCAACCTTCAAACCATATTATTAAAATAAACCAAGTTCAGTTTCTAATCATATATTATTTGATTGAGCAATATGGGAACTGAAGCATATCAAGGGTAGATGAATGTGTGTATCGGGGGAGGGTCACAGGATAACAAAATAGAGGAGATCGGTCAAAAGGAGGAGCGAGGCACAAGAAAAAAAAGACCCACTGACACAAATGCAGTACTATCGCGGCCATGCAGGTAAGAGCTCGGGAGAACTGGCAAACCTCTCTGACAATGCAGACACATTGAACCAAAGGGCAAAATTACTCTGTTGTACAAATTAGCATTACTCAATTAAAGGCCAAAAAAGAAAGTATTCGGTTTCGCAGTATTGGTAGCGCAAACCGTTAGTCCACTGGTCTGTTCAATTTACGATACCTGTGTTCGAATACCAGCAGGTCCGCTTTTCTTTTTGTTTAATATGATTATACAATCACGATGGTTTATTTAAGTAGTTTAAAAAATTATTATTATTATTTTTTTTTATATATATATATATATTTTTTTAAATTTAAATTATCATGATAGGTTATTTAAGTAGTTTAACATTCAATTCCGAACACCAACACGTTTGGTGGCGCAAGCCGTTAGCCCGCTGTTGAATTGCGGGCGACTTGGGTTCGAATACCCGCAGTGCAACTTTTCTTTTTTGTTGTTTATTAATTCAACAATTGCGATTTATTTAAGTAGTTTAAAATGCAGCTCCATATGCCAACATGATTGGTGGCGCAAGCCGTTAGTTCACTGGTCTGTTCAATTGCAGGATACGTGGGTTCAAATCCCAGCAGCGCAGCTTTTCTTTTTCATGTAATATGGTTGAACAATCACGTTGGGTTATTTAAGTAGTTTAAAATTACACTCCAAATACCAACAGGATTGATGGCGCAATCCGTTAGTCCACGGCCCTGTTCAATTCTTGACAACCTGGGTTCGAATCCCAGCAGCGGCAACAGAATTTTTCCTTTTTTTTCCTTTTTTTTCCGACGGTTGCGCGATCACCATGGTTTTTTAAGTAGTTTAAAAATTCAACTCCGAGTACCAACAGGATACATGGCGTAAGCCGTTAGTCCACTGGGATGTCAATTGCAGGCAGTTCCAGGCTGGTACGTCCGGGTTCGAATCCAGCTCTGACACACAGGGACATGACAGCTGCTGGCTGAGGCAATGGCTTGGGACCGTCATGTCTCTTCCTGAAGGTTAGAGCATGGAGAAAAGGTACGGACGGAGGGTAAAGGAGGGACCGGGAGGGTAGCGACCTCCCAGAAGGGTGCTAAGGTGATCACCATGCCGGTTCGCCCGGACTTTGAGTCTCCCGAATACCTGGTCGACACTCTGACTAACTCTCCCAACTTTTTACAATGTTTTTTTTTTTAATTCCCCCCTCCCCAATTTAGTTTTTATAGCAAATAACAGATATTAAATTTTCAGTCCTTAAGGACTACTACAAAGGTATTTTGTATTGGTTTCTTTTCCATCTTCTTCCTCTTCAATATGGATCCAATATGTATTTTACTGACAAAGAGTCACAGATACATCAATCGGAAGTTGGAAAGATAGGCATTTGAAATTTTCTTTAGCAATTTATTTATTTATTTATTTAATTTATTTAATTTAATTTTTTTTTTTTTTTTTTTTTTTTTGGGGGGGGGACTTTATTTCGGTTTCGTTCCACCGAGAAAAAAGGTGTCTCGCTTCTAATTTTCTCTGAGTCTGCAGAAGACAGTCACCGAGTTATAGCCTTCTTGGGCAAGTTTTTAATTTCTTTATTTCAACCGTATTTTGTTAGAAAAAAATTTGATTTTTCTTTAAAAGAAATAATAAAACATTTTGAAATGATAGACCACTCAAATTAGAATCATCCAATCTATTACGTCGTTCCAACAATTATGAGGCATTTAAAAAAAAAAATCTTTAGGCCAAATTTTGAAAAAAAGCAAGAGGTACCCCTTGTCGTTTTTTCACCTTGAAAAAAAAGTTGTAGATGACAGCCACCGAATTACAGTACTCCTACGAAAAATTTAAATTTCACTATTTCACCCATATTTTGTTCGGAAAATATTGATTTTCTAAAAAAGAAAAAAAGTTGAAAAGATAGACCACTCAAATTAAGAAAAATTTGATTCAGGCACTCTATTACGTCTCTCTAATAATTATGAGGCATATCAATATTTTAAATTTTTAGGCCAAATTTTGAAGAAAAAAAACAAGAGGTACCCCTTGTCGTTTTTTCACCTTGAAAAAAAAGTTGTAGAAGACAGCCACCAAATTACAGTGCTCTTACGAAAAATTTTAATTTCACTATTTAATCCATATTTTGTAAGGAAAATGTATATTTTCGAAAAAGAAGTTGAAAAGATAGACCACTCAAATTAAGAAAAATTTGATTCAGGTACTCCATTACGTCTCTCCAATAATTATGAGGCATTTCAATATTTGTTTTTGATTTTTAGGCCAAATTTTGTCGTTTTTTTTCACATTGAAAAAAAAAAGTCTCCGATTCGCATCAAAATTACACAGAAGGTACGCCTGGGTCTGTAGAAGATAGCCACCGAATTACAGTACTCTTACGAAAATTTGTAATTTCACTATTTCACCCATATTTTGTAAGGAAAATATAGATTTTAGAAATAAGAAAAAAAAAGTTGAAAAGATAGACCACTCAAATTAAGAAAAATTAGATTCAGGCACTCTATTACGTCGCTCCAACAATTATGAGGTATTTCAAAATTAAGAATTTTAAGGCTGGATTTTGGAAAAACGTCAAGGGGTACCCCTTGTCGTTTTTTTCATATTTAAAAATAAATTGTCTACGATTCTTATAAAAATTACACAGAAGGTACGCCTGGGTCATGAAGACAACCACCAAATTACAGTGCTCTTACGAACATTTTAAATTTCACTATTTCACCCATATTTTGTAAGGAAGATATAGATTTTCGAAAAAAAAAGTTGAAAAGATAGACCACTCAAATTAAGAAAAATTAGATTCAGGTACTCTATTACATCACTCCAACAATTATGAGGCATTTTAAAATTAAACATTTTAAGAATGGATTTTGGAAAAACGTCAAGGGGTATCCCCTTGTCGTTTTTTCACCTTGAAAAAAAAGTTGTCTCTGATTCGCTTCAAAATTATACAGAAGGTATGCCTGGGTCTGTAGAAGACACCCACCCAATTACAGTATTCTTACGAAATTTTATAATTTCACTATTTCACCCATATTTTGTAAGGAAAATATAGATTTTGGGAAAAAGTTGAAAAGATAGACCATTCAAATTAAGAAAAATTAGATTCAGGCACTCTATTACGTCTCTCTAATAATTATGAGGCATATCAAATTTTTTTTTTAATTTTTAGGCCAAATTTTGGGAAAACGTCAAGGGGTACACCTTGAAAAACAAATCTCCGATTCGCATCAAAATTACACAGAAGGTATGCCTGGGTCTGTAGAAGACAGCCACCGAATTACAGTACTCTTACGAAAAAATTGTATTTCACTATTTCACCCAAGGTAAATATAGATTTTCTTATAAAAAGTTGAAAAGATAGACTACTCAAATTAAGAAAAATTAGATTCAGGCACTCTATTACGTCACTCCAATAATTATGAGGTATAATTTCAAAATTTTAAATTTTAAGGCTGAATTTTGGAAAAACGTCAAGGGGTACCCCTTGTCGTTTTTTTCATCTTGAAAAATAAGTTGTCTCCGATTCGCATGAAAATTACACAGAAAGTACGCCTGGGTCTGTAGAAGACAGCCACCAAATTACAGTGCTCTTACGAAAAATTTAAATTTCACTATTTCACCCATATTTTGTTTGGAATATATTGATTTTCTAAAAAAGAAAAAAAAGTTGAAAAGATAGACTACTCAAATTAATACAAATTAGATTCAGGCACTCTATTCCGTCTCTCCAACAATTATGGAAAAACGTCAAGGGGTACCCCTTGTTGTTTTTTCACCTTGAAAAAAGTCTCCGATTCGCATCAAAATTACACAGGAAGTACGCTTTGTCGTTTTTTTACACATAACATAGCTCTGGGTCTGCAGTAGACAGCCGCCGAGTTAGATAGATGACCCAAATTAAGGAAAATGAGATCCAGGTTATTTATTGCGTTTCTCCAACAATTATGAGGCATTTGAACAATTTTAAATTTTATGCCAAAATTTATTTATTTGTTATATAAATTTGTTATAAACATTATTTTTTAAATAAAAAATTGTAAAAAAAAAGTGCAGAGAGTTTGTCAGAGTTAAACGAAAAAGAAAATGGGTGCTTCTGGGATTCGAAACCAGATCGCCCGCAATCGAACAGACCAGTGGACTAATGGAATGCGCCAACAATCCGTTTTGATATGAGGAGTTACATTTTAAACTAACGGCAGGCCTAAATAAATCGTGATTGTGCAACTGAGTCCACTCCAGGTTCTCTGCACTGAAACCCAGCGAAACCACCTCGACTATTACGATTAACTGCTCCATCTGACCAGCTATTTAAAATGTTGATTTGTAACTTTTTCTTTTAGGCCAAAAAAATAATCTCCGGTTTCTGATGATAGGTCGGCTTCAAAATCGGTGCGGTGGTGCGCTTTTTCTGTTTGTTTGTTAGTATTTATATATATAATATATTAATAATATAAGATTTTTTTTCCTGATTTCTACAAATCTGGTATCAAATTAAAGAGGAAAATCTAGAGAATCAAACTATACCAAAATCTCACTTTTGAAAATTGGGTACAAGTTTAGGGTTTTGCACTGATCTCTATAGTAACTGGATAGGAGATCGCGCCGATTGGCTGAAGCTCGTTGTCCGCCATCTTTGTTCCCCCAAGAAAGAAGGCGCATGCATGACGGCCGGACAGGTTTACTGCTACCCGACCGACGACAATGCCGAGTGCTGCTGAACCGGTTGTTGTTATTGTCTGTATGCTAACACGACATTTGACTCTTGACCTTTTGGGGGAACCAACATGGCGGCCGATTACTTCAACTTTTTATAGGCCAATCAGCGCCCATCTACCCAGTTAGTATAGAAATCAGTGGGTTATTGGAACTAGACCATATTTCCATAAAAAGTACGGTTGCAAAGAGAGGCTGCACAAATCGTGCTAACCCTCATACCTCTATGTGTAAAAGTCATTTAAAACACAGCACGGCAGTATTCCAATTCATCCAGCGATTTTTGCAGCAATTGGATATCATTTCATAGCGCGGGTCAGAGGCGACGAGGAGACCAGTAACCGGAAACATTTTTTTAAGCCAAACATAGAGGTTGCATACTGCAGTTTCTTTCCCCACAACCAATGCCCCTCAGGGTTCCCAAGTTTACGGATAGAGTTCAACAATTATTTAAGCCTTTAAACAACTCAAACGTCTTTGCTAAGAATTGTGGCAGGAAACAAGAATTACCGCTTTTGACTGGCATCATGCGGATCATCATAGTGTTCCGTTTCGGCCGTCGTCACGCTTATACCAGATGATTGATCCGTAGCTTTGCCTTCATAAACCACAGGAAACCTCAAGCTGCGAGGACTAGACTTGTAGACAATTGTACGACCTTCGTATAAAATCTTTTAAAGAATAAAAATAACGCTTGTTTCAAATAGCCTGGTCTGAGCTTAGCTTTAAAACAGAGCCCCCTTTTTTTGTTTTTATATAAATTATATCTCTCTTTTGATTTTGTTATTTATTTTTGTATTAAAAAGAAATAAATATGGTTTAAGACCATGTAAACAACCTCTTGGATTGTTTTATTTATTTATTTATTTATTTTTGGAAATCGTGCTGTGATCTGACTGAAGAGAATGTGCAATTATAATGCAGCAAACAAAAGGGACAATATCGTCACGATCGAAGCAGATTTTTGACAGGGCACGGAATCGGTATCCTAGTTTTAGATGAACTGAGTGACTGAAAATAATACTCCACAACCCGCTGGCATATATAACGTGGCTGATGCATAAAATAATGAGCCAGTGGCCACAGCTGCATCATAATGATGTTTAGCATCAGCCACACAGTATTATGATCTTATCGCTCCTTGGTATCTAGGCCAGCATGTGCTCGTGGGGTACTATTTTCAGTCACTTGAGTTCATCTAAATAATTATAGTAGGACATCAATTCCATGCCCTGTCGAAAGTCTGTTTTGATCGTGACGATACTGTTCACTTTAATTAATAACAATGTATAAATAAGGACTAAATAAGTGTAGAAAACTAATTTATTTATTTATTTATTTATTTTATTTTTTTTTATAAACGAAACCCTGTATTTTCCTCGGGGATTGAAAGTTATGCCTCAATATGTGTACTTATATACACGTACCTGCCCATCATCATTCAAGAAAGTTTCACTCACAAAGTCCCCAAAAGAATTGCCAGTCACTCCAAGAATTTCTCCCAAAAATGTACCTGGAACGTAAAAGAGAATAATCTCATCACACATAATCTTTTGATGGTATGATTTTGCACTTGCACCGACGTAGGCTATTTATGATAATCTATACTGGCAAACAATCTTGTTTCGTGACAATGCACAGTGATAATGGACCGCGCCTTCAGCCTGGCCCATTATCACCTGTGTGGGCAACATAATCTTTTCCACAACAATCGTTTATTCCTCTGTTATAGAACTGGCTAACATTAACAATAATACATCAGGATGATGAGTAGAAATGTAAACTTTATTGCCCAACTGGCTCTCCATACCTGCCATGATGAATACCCAACTGCAGGCCAAAATCCGCATCAGGAATCCTGTTCCAGTCACCTTCGGACGTGACGCGTACTGGGCATGTGGACGGTACGTAGGATCAGGTCTGGGTTACTAGGAACCATGGAGGAAGGAACCATGCTAGAACAAAACTAAAGTCAAAACACAATGGGTTCAATGGGTTTTGTTACGTCCACCATTAACGCATATTTAATTTTCAATTAGACCTAAATAAAATTCATTTCTTTAATTTCCCCCACATTTTCAACATATTCATAGTAAACATGGAGGCACAACAAATAAATAATACAGTTAAGATCTATACGGCCTATACTACGGTCAATCAATTAATAAATAAACACATCTTACATAGGTGGGTCGCAGTGCTAGTCAATAGTCATTCCGTAAAAAGTAATATATTATAAAATGAAATCATGTTATCAACAAGGAATTCGTTAAAAGGGACTGATACAATATCATCACAATCAACAGGGCATGAAATCGAAATCGGAGTGCTGTAGTTTTAGATTAACACGGTGATTGAAATAATACCCTCACATGAAAGGCCATATTACCGTTGCTGCTGCGTAAGATGAGCCAGTAAGATGAGCCAGTAAGATGAGCCAGTAAGATGAGCCAGTAAGATGAGCCAGTAAGATGAGCCAGTAAGATGAGCCAGTAAGATGAGCCAGTAAGATGAGCCAGTAAGATGAGCCAGTAAGATGAGCCAGCGTGAATGACTTTCAGTCACTGTGTTCATCTAAACTATAGGACACCGATTCTATGCCTCGTTGAAAGTCTGCTCTGATCGTGACGATATTGTCCCTTTAACTGTACTATGTTATTACTGTAAACACGTATACTCGGCCGTCGGTGTAACAAACATGTTTGGCAAGTAGACAGCGCAAAGTTATTTAAACTCTTGACTGTGACAAAGTTACCTTACACCAGTTCACGTGAGGGGTAAGTGTACCGTGCATCAGTAGATCGCTTGTGCTACCAGTACCACACACCGTACACACACACACATCTGCATAATTTACCGAGCGTCTAGCTCAGTGTTCTCTGTTGCTGTACTTGTTTACTGACACCGTCGTTCAGCCAGTGACTAATTCCGTGTAACTCACTGAGCCAGCCGTGTTGACCTCGCACATGCAGCGAATGCACTGTGGCCGCTGTCCGGGATCAGAATTCTGAGCGGCTGTCACTGGGGAGAGGGGGCGGCACAGACCTCAAGAGGGGCTACGTCACTGAGTTAAGGTCCCTATAACTGAGCATCAAAAGAAACTTATCAAATCTAAATGAAATAGTAATCTTGTTTATTGACATGTGCATAGTATAAAGTTTACTCGTGTTCAAATATTGTTCATTTTCTGTTCTTCCAAAGATTTGATAAGTTTCTTTTGGTAATCAGTATAAAACAACCTGCCTATATATTTAAATATATATAAGCTACTATTATATAATTCTAAAATCTGAAATATCACATAAGTGCTGTGTAAGTTCCACAAACTATATCTAATGCCGACTTAGGCTACATATGTCAATTTTACAAAAGAAATTACATTATGTTTCTTCTTACTTCATAATAGTTGATTGATTGATTGATTTTTAGGGGTGGGGGCAGGGGTTGGTGGAATTTTGCCCCGGCCCACTGGATATGCCTTTTCTCGATTGACCTCTCGCGAGTGACTAATTCTGGAATTAAATTCCTCACCGCGGCAAACTATACGAGCTGGCTGTGTTTGCGTAGGCCTCATAGGTTTATTTGTATCTTTCTGAATGTACACAGCTACAAACTAACACAATGATTGGAGTAAAAGTCTTTCAGACTAACACAAAATTTTAAAAGCATTATTAATTTTAAAGGAAAATAAAATAAATCTTAACTCTTTACTGTTCTCTTATTATTTGTGCTAGCTTCGCTGATTTAATAGGAAATATATTGGCAACAGAATTTGGTTCAGTAGTGTATTAACTAAAGCTTACTCTTTGCCATATTCACTGTGCGCAAGTACGATTACAAGCTAGAGCTAGCTGTAGGCCTAAGAAATTCTCAATACGTGGACGTTTTCCCAGTTTTCCTTCTAGCCTCAGTTTGGTCGCGTGGTTTGAATGCAAGAAAGTCAAAATGTCTTCTCCGTGGTAAATACGTACATCTATTAACCCTAGTACATGTTCAGCCTGGGCTCGATTTCACAAAGCACTAAGATTCATGTTAAGATGAGTTGTTAGTATTACCATAGTGATTTGTATTGTGACATCACACTTTGCTAAGCAATTAAGATTGATACACAGTTAAGATCAATCCGTTTTATCTTCGCGTAATTATTTTATATTATGTGGTCCCGTGATTCATTCATTTATTCGTGACATTTATTCATTCATTCATGACATTTATTTCCATTCCAACAGACATGCCCTGACACATAAAACATTAGAAAACCTGACAATTTCAGTGGAAAAACAGTTATTGATACATAACCCTACTATTTCAAAAAAGTGTTTGTGTAAAATATAATAATAATGTGTATGCCAACAGAGAACACTGTAGGAATATAACGTGGGGGGCAAAGGTCATGTTGTGTAACCTCTTTGGTTCACTGACGTTTATGAAAGTACACACACAGTTGTTATCACTGATAAATGTATACGTTAAATTTGCATGCAGCTGCAGTATTTTTTTGTATATGGCCACGGAAGTTGTATTTACCAATAATTGTATAGGCGTGTATACGTGTACATGTACACATGTACACGTAACTTCCTGCATGGTTGTGTGGCATATTAGGTCCATTGTCGACTAATGGGGGAAAAACCCTTGATTTCCTGGAACAGTAGTCTACAAATTCAAACATAGTTTCGCAATACTTTGTGGGGAGTCCCACTTTGAGTCATGGTAGATGGAATTAATTGTTGCTGGTCACAAACATAGCGGTCTATAGTATAAAAGCAAAGCTGTTGATCACTTAAGTTCACTTTGTCTGCCATCTAGTGTGCAGACGTTTACTAATGAAAAGCGCTTACTGACCCTGCAAGCATTGGCTGACTCTGCTACAGCGAGCCGCTTGGCACAGAGATGAGAGTTTGCATTCTTTTAGTAGTGGCTCTTACAATAACAGGTAGGTCGTTCTTTAAAGATTTCGACCGGTGACAACTCTTTATAAACATGGATTTAACTTTAACAAAGTGCTAGTGTTGACTTAGTATTAATTAAATTAGACTTGCAATTAGAGCTAAATTTTCTTTTATATAGAGTTGTTACTGACCGAACACTATTTTATATGAAGACTTTTAGAGTTTATTCTGGTACATTCAACAAAAAACACACACAAAAAAAGTGCTGGACAGCAACTTTTTGTAAATTTGTTATTCTTATAAAGTACAAATCCGATCAAAGACATTTCACTAATGGCCTTTTATGGCAACGATTCTTCCTACATTTAAGCGTATATTTAATAAATACTCTTACGTACAATTCATTTTTTGCAGTCAATATGACGAGTGCGTTCAACCTTAGCCCTGAACTGGTCAGAACCGTTTGGGAAGTATCATCAACAGCGCCATCGAGGAGGGACAGGTAATAAAGGAACATTACCTCCAATTTCAAACACCATTGGGCCGAATTATGATAGATACACAAGGAAATCACATAAAGAATATCTTTCACGCGCGCTGCTGAGTGTTTTAATCAGCATAATACCGAACTTGTATAGGCTTCACCGTTTGCAATTTTTTTTTCATTTTTTTTCAGGTCACAGTTGCCGGTCGAGTTATCTCCTACAAAGCCAAGGGAGAGTGCATAGCATCAGAGAGCCTTGGGTATACGATGGGACAGCATGGGACATTTTAAGCGGGATCAGAGAAGGCTAAGCATTATAAGAGCAAGCAGGAGCCATTGAACACGCCATGTTGAAACTACTGGATAGGCTGAAGAGGAAGGGATAATGAGATGATTCAAAGAGTAGTTGTGAGGGCAACATTTTCATCACCAGGAAGTTTTATCAGGGTGCCACAAGGTACAGTCCTTGGGCCATTGCTATTCATCGTATATATTACACTGCAAAAAAAATGGGTACAATTACCAACTTTTGCTCCAACGTTGGTTCAAATATCAGCCCCACCAGATTTTGGGCAATTAATGCCCAACTGTCGTTGGGTAAAGTGTTTACTAATTGTTGGGCAAACCTATCTACACATAGTTGGTTTTTTCAATTACACAACTGTTGGATATGATTAGCATACCATTTGTTGGTTAAACAAATTTGTCCATATGTAGCACTTTTCAACCAACTGTTTGTGAGATTTTTATCCATTACTTGGGCTTGTTTAAAATATTTGCCCTTACATTGGTCACTTTTCCATCAAATATTGGTCACTAGTTTATCCAATTATTGGGCTTGTTTAAATCTGTACGTCCATACATTTGGTCATTTTTCCACTCAATTGTTGGTAAATATTTATCCAATTCTTGGGCTTGTTAAATCTTTTGTCCATACATTGGTCACTTTCCTACTGCAATTGTTGGTAAATATTTTATCCACTATTATTGGGCTTGTTTAAATCTGTGTCCCATACATTGCGTAATTCTTTTCCACTAATTGTTGGTCAATATTTTTACCAATTACTAGGATGGTTGGAATTCGAATTACACAGACGTTGGGAATCACACAGAAACAGTTTTTACGATTTTCTTCTAACTTTTACGAATTTATAGAGACTTTTCAAACGTCCAACATATTAAACAAAGTAAGCTTTAAAAATAACACATTTTCTGTTGAAGGAGACTCCTGAGGGGTAGAAACTTGTTTTGATAAATAATCTACAAAACTAAGTGGAGTTTTAATGATGTTTAAAAGCTTTGCGTAGTATGATTGTAAGCTATCACATAATTAAAACACAATCTGAACCAAAAATTAATGAGCTGTAAAAAAAAATACACATAATAATAAATAAAATAAAATAAAAAAAAAATTAAAAAACACATAAAATCTCATCTTATTTGACGTATACCCCAATTATAATCACCTATATTTCCAATTATTTGTGACTTATGTAATATCATGTCGCATACCAATGGAGTTTCATCATTTGTAACAATCCACTTGTTTTAGGGTTTTAAAATGGGGTGGGGTGCAAGTCCCCGAGCAGAATGTACAAAATTTACCATTATTTGGCTCAATGGATCAACCACCTCTGTGTCAGTATTAACCCAACTCTCTATCAGTAACAATACAAATAAATAAAGACACATTACTGCAATTTTGCAGCTTCATTGATTCAAAATATAATAAATAAACACAAATTAAGCTTTTTATACAGTAATTGTTCTTACTTTTTATTTAACTTTATTGTTGTTTTGTTCAATGAAGCCAAATGTGTGTGAATATGTCACCGTTTATCCCTTGTTACTGATAGAGGAGTTGGTTTTGTCACTGGTAACAAAGTTGTTGGTTGTTCCGTTTAAGCACAGATAACAGAGCATTTTGGGAAAACTTTTGAGTC